>OX381705.1:46326897-46926897 GCA_947462335.1 Harmothoe impar
GAACCCCCAGTCCATGCCATATACATACTGCCTCCGCTTAATTACCCTAATTGGACAGAATACACAATCAACAGGAGGCCTCCTCTCATTCTACCACCATGAACCACCCTCCCACCTTACCATCGTCACCCCCTCTCCACGGTGCCTCCACCAATAGGCTACATCCATTAGTGGAGTGGAGCACGGGGCGTCAATAACTCGGATCCCTATGCAATGGGCACGATAAGGCATATTAAGCCCTCCCATTGAGGTGGACTTAACCTTATCTGGTGTGAGGCGCCGCCCACTAGGCCACTAGACCTTTAGTTTAGACTGATATGGGGCAGTCATAAAGGGCGCATGATGATGTTGAGGGGTGGAGTGCAGGTGTGTATAAGGGGGAGGGGTGCATAGTTGACGTTAGGATGCCATGTAGGTAGAGGAAGGGGGGGTATGGAGGGACGGAGGGTGAGGTAGGGAACAGGGGGTCGTCCTCCACGGTGCCCCGGGGATTCATAAAGTATTCATGGCCATGTCCTCCCGCACTACTCCCCCTCACCCACCCCACCTACCCACCTGCACTCACACACAGTGCTCACACAAATTCATGATACACAGTCTTCCTCCACGGTACCAGCGTATCTAACATAACAACGTTACAGAGGAGTACGGGGAGGGTGCACCATGGCTAACGAGAAAGTGTGTTCATTCGGAAGGACATACCAGCAATGGTTCCAGGCCGAAGAATTACTGAATCGCCGAGCCAGGGATAGATATATCCCTTCCACCAATCAGACCATTCACAAAATGCTGATTGCGCTGCCATCTATGGGAGACGACCTCATAGAGACATCCGACATTGTGTGTCAGTATACCTTGCCAGTTGCTGTTCTCCTGCAGGTGCAATTTTGTTTCAGGTTTTTGTAGTAGCCATATTGAGGAGGGTGGTATTTCCTCCAGGCACCTCCTGCCCTTCTTTATTTACAACGGACCTCCTGAAAGCTATATTCTCTGCCAATACTGTTTCAGTTTCAATGATAATAAAGTAAATATTTATGTTGCAAATGGCATTATATCTATAACTCGGGTCTCTAATCAACTATAGATTAAAATGTGAATATAGCCCCTGAACATGTGATGTATTATGTTATAGATTTAGAAGGCAATGCTTGGCGTATTGTTGCGGGAGATGGCGGCTTTAGCCTCAGGTAGTACACCACTTTCCGGCCACATGGTGGACGTAACACCTATATATTATGGATAGATGATGGGCATGTATGTAACTAGGCGGAGAGCTAATAGACGACGGTTCTTGTTACAGATAGGTGGTTACAGTCCGCAGCTGTAGACTGAAACATCATACCATGGCCAATATTCCAGGCCCGCAGGTCTGTGCTTTATCAGCATGGGTAGAATAGTGGTATTGCGTTCCATCAGCAACCCTCCATAATTATAATATTGTACTTTAAGCATATAGAAATGAGACACTTGATAGCGTGTACACCTGCGCATGCACTGTACACAGGAAAACCAGTATTAGAAAAATTGACCCATTTCAGGGCCTGGAGGTAGAAATCAATATGTCTGTGGACTGGAATAATTAACCTAAGTAAAGGCTGGCTGTATCCTTTTGTACTATATAGAAAGTAGGCATATCGATGTCCATACACTGCGTTATTTCATATAATATTCTAGGCCAGAAAACTGGAGCAATTAGTTAAACTACGGTAGTGCACTAATAACACAGAGAGCATTGTCTACCCCTGCAAGTTAATCTGCAGTGTATATACATGTACATGTATACATATTTCAGGAAAGTGTTTCTCAAGGACTGTAATAGATCAATCTTTTTCAAAGTGTTTCTAAGCCCCCCGCACTAGTAGATTATGACCATTCTATTTCCACACTGGTCGTACGTCTAATGATCTCTCGTGGAGTGGGGACTAGAGCAAGTGTTTCACAAGAACACAAATGAGTGATATCTATGAGTGATGCCACCATAACAGTTTCATGATAGTCTCATAATAGTTTGACACTAAATTGGAATTTTGGAATATTCTATAGTGGGTATGAGTGGTAGGTTAGCAGGTAAGAGTAGAAATAGAATGAATATTGAAGGTGTTTCAAAAGGATCATTCTATTATGTGGTGCATGATCCACTCATAACTCAATTCCGAACCAGACAATAGATCAATCCTTTTGAAACACTTGCCATTTCCCTAAGAATCATTCTATTCTGCATTCTATTTAGAAAACTCATAGGCAGAATAGATCAATCCATATATGCATTCCTTGTGAAACACCTTCTTGCAAGTTGGCTGATTGTTTGCCTTCCTGTTCTACTTATATAGTATCGATGTCAGTTTTATGCAGCATTAGTATAGCGTAAATAACTTTCTAAAATATGTGTAGGGGATATTCATCTTACCATCGACCTCTTTCAATTTACCTCGTTCTGCCAAAATTTGATTTCAAGGAGAGGACACTTCTAAGGTACATCTTCGATTGAGGTACACACATCGATGTTCTAATAATTTTGTATTTGTGCCAATCGTTTCTATGGAAGGTTTGTATCGTCCAAAGCTCGCTGTGTGACTAATTAATTATAAAAAGAACTAAGCTGATGGTAAGGAGAAGACATAAAAAACGCTAACGACCTCAGCAATGATTAACCGAGTGAAATAGGTAAAGGGAAGTTCTTTCTTTGTAGCAAAGCACATTACTACTACAATAAATGGAGTAGGCGGTACAAAGGCAAGTAAGACGTCAAAAAGGGTAGTAGATACTCGATGAGAAACGTCTTAATGTCATTGCCAGACAGATAGGGAAATACCACTTGAAAATGCATGCTATGCCAGAGGATCTGTGAGTCTATAAATATTAGAGCTTGACAAGTGGTCAGCCAGGAAATAAATTACTTTGAAGAATGGTTCTAAAAGCAAGCTATTAACAGAATAATGTCTTGGCTCCAGATCTCTATAGTAAATCACGGTCCTCTGAAACCGGGAGACTCGTGTACTGTGGCATATGGATGTACCTGCGTCATATTGGAAATAATTGGATAAATATGCAGTAATCAGAATAACGAATTTGTTGTTCTTCAAAAGATGCAATTATGTTTTTTTTGTCTTATCTAGACGAGACTCTCCTGAGAGAAGAGCACCCATGTGGCTTCATAGTAATAAAATCACTCTAAGATAAGATACTGCTGGTATGGTATTGCTGCCAGTTAGTCTGCTGTTAAGGTCTTCCTAGAAACCCTCGACATATGTCTGCGAACAGAAGTACGGGCCCAACCTAGGGAAGTTCCCTGTCAGAGTATGTTTCTGTCCAGACGGTAATGGAGAAAGATTATATACACCGAAAAAAAGTGAGAGTCGTTGTCGCCAAAACGAAGGCTTCTGAAAGCACTGCCTGACATTCAGAAAGTGCTCGTTTTGGCGAAAATAACCTTTTCCTGGTTAGCCTGATATTTCAATTTAATTCGTTTCTGGACCAAAGAATGGCTTCTTTGAATGATTTTAAGTTTTAATATATTGTATTATATCAACATTCTTCATTCCCTTGGCTGTATCAAATAAATGTCATTAAATGTCATAAGGAAACAAGATAATACAATTAGCAATATCTATGTAAGCGTATGAAAAGATACTATAAAAGGTCATCGATATAGATAAAGAACAGTAATTGTACAACAAGTTTCTTCATGTATACTTTTGTATTGGAAAGGTAATGAAAAAGCATTTTGATAAGTTTAAGGTTCAAATCCGTATCCCCTAATATTAGCCACTTTTCTAGTAAAATCTGCTTATAATTCAGTCACCTCGCATGTAAAAAGTTATAATGATAATAGAAAACACCTTAATTCGAATAAAAATGCTCCCTGGATTAAATGGATCAGTGGATGTTCCTTTGTGTTGATTTTAGGGATCCCATTTAATCTCTTTACGGGGCCCCAAAGTAATAATCGTTGACTGTTCATCTTGATAAAACATCATCATATTCGGGGCCGCCACACAGTCTTTCTTTTGCTTTCAATTGCAGGTTACCATACATGGCTGACCTGCCTCGGTGGATAAGGATGGGAAAAGGAGGGGAGCATGCCAGGGCTATTTCCCATGGTTTCCGCTCGGCTGCAGGAATAAGGGGTGGGTGGCTGAACTGCTCACAGTCTGACATTGGAGTGAGCTGCTCTGGTCCCTAGACCCCCTGCCCCCTGTGGACTTGAAACGGTAATGGCCATGGACCGTGTAATCATGGTCGTGTCAGAACGGACCGACAAGGCCACAAATATCGCCATATTTACAGGTTGTTTGACAGTGGGGCTATACGAAAGGGCCTCTGTACGGTGGACATTGCCCGACTGTGCTTACCAAGCCTGCAGCTGGACGGGCCAGACCCAGCAGTACAGCAGGAGGGGGAGGGAGTCTGACCGAGCAGCCACAGACGGCTGACCCCGGCCAATGGAAGCCTATTTGTCAATGGCTTGAAGCCAGTGCCAATTGGACGGCCGTCCTGGCACAGAATCACGCATGACTTCTCACATGTGTCAACAAACCGTACCGCTGTCCAAATGCCATTCCAGCTGGATACAGTGAGAGAGTGGACAGGTCTGGGAAAAGGCCGGCACAGGGCGTGCTTCACTCATATCCATTTGTCTTTGAGTTAATCTACCCCCTGTTGGTGAAATAAGTGGCTGGGCAGGAGACGGAGTAGTGCTGCGGCCCCTAATGGTGCAATTTCCTCGCGGTACATTAGGGATGAGTCTGATATGCAAATGGCTTTTGCTTCAGTGCCTGATCTGTCCCCAAAGAAACACTGAGTGTGGATCAGTAGATTTGGTGTTTGGGCAGGTTGCTCTCGAATGTTATCATTATGCTGATAACATATGTAGCAGTGTAAAAATACAATGTTTGATTGAACATAGTAGATGTATACTTAATCTAATCAATCACACTTTGTGGGGCAGCAACAGTATAGCTATTGATATCTTTCTAAACATCCACCATAATTGCATGATTTAACTGTCGATAGAAGCCCTTTCACCTGGAGAAGAACCAGACAAACCATAGATAGCTCTCACGATACGGGCTTGGTAAATGAGTCTATAATTTGTTAATGGAATAAATAATAAGTATATTGTAAGGATAAATGGATGCATGTTATAACAAGTAAAGACAATGCCAACTCCTTATGTGGCCATGAGAGGGACAAAGATGGAGGCTAGATCAAACAGTCCTGGCACTCAGCCGCTCCGCCCAAGTAGAAGCGACTGTCAACATGTTGTAAGCACCAATCCACTCTGAACAGCTTAGCCTGGTCCTTTTGTTATTACACTATTAAGCCAGCAAAGAATCTATCTTAACATATTGTATATAAATGAATAGATAACATAAAAAGGATATGTGAAGATACATCTACAAAATTGAATTCCCCGTTCATGTATTATGTAGATTAAAATGCATGTGTGGGATTCGAGTTGTAGGCTAATGTAATCATTCAACTAGAAGAAACCTCTTCCATGTACAGGAAGGCATTATTCAATTAATGAAATGACTCTAATTGTGACCTAGGGTCTGTGAGATCCAGGAAGCGTGCTTCCTGATTCACTCTAATTAAATCACCTTTCTGGGTTGAGGGACAGGATGCAGGGGAGCAGTTTGCAGTTTGCAGGGCTTGAAATGGTTTCAAAACTGGAGGCAATGATGTTCTAACTGCATGCTATAGTGTACGTCCTGTAAAATAGCCCATGGGCTTCTCATCATGGTATCCATATTCATGCACTATTCCCCGATCCCCTACCCCATTCTACTGGTTATCTTACAAGCAATTACATGTGGATCAACAAGGGAAAAGGGACCTCCGTGCGGGATTTTTAGTACCAACTTTAGCCACCAGGGTGCTCCATTTAGCCAAAAATGTTCAAAATATCATAAAAATTGTTCTACACTACTTTTTGATGGAAAATACTATCAGCCACTTTAGAAAATTCCAACTCTAGTGAAAACCTTCCATATTTGGAATGTAAAAAAATTGTTTTTCGGGCCTAAATTGGTGTTCTTGCACTTGCTGGTTGCCATGGAAACATAATTTTCATTCTAGATAGAATTTTTCAAGAAATTAATGATTAAAGGCCCCACAAAGATTTCTATGCTGAAAACGAAATGTAAATCCCATTTGAAGATTAAAAGCTGTGACCAAATGTTTGAAAAAGTTTGGATATTTGGGAATGTTCATAATTATGCTAATTAGATAGAGATAATCTCTAAAACAAAATAAGATAGAGCTTATTGGCATTTGAGATTGGCCAGTGCCCACATATATTCAAGGAGCCAGTTCTCAAAACCCAGAAGTGGTACCTGCTAATGAAATATATCACTGGAAAGCTGATGACCTCAATTTCATAATTGAGTTAAACTTTGGAGGACCCTTTTCCCTCGACCGTCATGCACTTCCCCTCTGCTTTCTTTAGATGTAGTCGGCCTGGGTTCTATACATTCTAATGCCTAAAATTGCACCAGAAGTAAATCAGTCAGAAGGGCGCCTACAATTCCCGAACTGCCTCACATAACAGGAAACCCCAGAAGAGATATAAAAATCAGAGTAAGGTGGCAGGTATACTTCATCAAACCGCTATACTATTATTGACTGACCTATCAGATTGCCACTATGAATGTCTACTTGCCGTCAGGCCGCAACCTGTAAATATCACCCTCTATCACGCCATGCTGCCCAATGGCACTGGAAGCAGGCAGGACACACCCCGACCAAGTTGATATCCTTAGCTGAAAGACAGGCCGATCAGCAGGAGCCAGTTACGTGGGAGAAGCCCCTGACACATTGATGTCCTGTCCTCACACCTTGTTGTCAAACGGATACATCCTTGTTGCTATGGGGACGGCTGGCCGCATGTTATGGCTTCATCCACATCGCTCCTTCAGCCGCCACAGAAAAGAAGCCACTGTATGAGGAGAAAACATCACTCTGTCTGGATTTGGTAACACTGGGTAGTGGAGCTGTCAAACAGTAAGATGGAGTGTCATACACAGGGAGGCATAGTCATTACCATTTTGCTAATGACGACTAAAGTGTATACTGTGGTACTTAGCTATTTGTTGTTTTGTTCTTGTAAGGTTGGAAGAATATTATGTATATGCAAGTACGTCTAAATTATAACCTTGCTTATAAATCAAATGTGAACATGTCAATGTATAAAATGCCACTCAAAACAACTCGGTTTCTTATCATCGCGCGTGTCATGAACATAATGAATTTGTTTTCCTTTTTTACATTTTTGATGAATGATGTGCTTTAAATGGGCAAATATTGGCATATTTGATATCAACTAAAGCTTATATTATATTGGTGTATCTATTCTCGGTGTGCCTATTCCTATAGTCAGGTTTTGACTGAACACTAATATTTGCTCAACTGACTATGTGTACTGATTCTAGGTACACATGTTATCTGGCTATTTGTTCTGTGACCCAGAGGGGCTCTTCTAATGTGAGGTAGGAAACTAATCCCTGGAGATTCCCTATAGACATGGCCAAGATGGCCAGAGGCTGTGGGCACTACCAATGGCCTTAGGATACTGTACTCTCTGGATGCTAATCATAACAAATAATCTACTTAATATGGCCCTACCATAAATCAGCCCCCTCTGTTACATGACCCCCCACCCTCACCAACCTCCCAGAAATCATCTGCTTTTTGAGGACTAACAGCAGGGGCTAGACGTCTTGTATGGTGACAGGGTATTCATCATCTGCAACCTTCTCCCTTTCCATGACTGAACTATAACAAACGCCATTTTCCTGTGATCAGTCCACATCAAAAGATTTAATAGGTTTTATTGTTTTCAGGCATGACCGGGGCTGTGAGACATGGTGAAGATGTCTTCAAGGGGCATCCAAGCTTACGCAGACTAAAGCTTATACCATGAGTTGGTACATGCAATGTGTTTTTATGTAAGGTCCAACAGACAATCTTACTTATAATTCTAATGTGTGCATGTAAATATAAGGCCACTCCAAATAGTATCCTTGTTTCTCATCACCAAGTCATGACAAATATGACGAGGGCGCTTTTTTCTTTCTTTTTTTTTTGCTGGGTACCAAATAGGTGGGGAAAGGTGGAGCCTCGGCAAACTAAATTCATATTTCAGTGATCAAGAAATTATCAGTCAGCAAGCATAGTAAAATATGTGTGTTTCTCTAGCTCATTGCATTCGTGAGACTGTAACCTTTAATTTGATACCAAATGTGTCTGTATTTTCCATTTTTGATCATATTTTTCACTGAAAATTCAAAAAAAAAGAATTTAAAAAAATCCCCAAAAGAGAATTTTAGAGGCGCGCGCGGTGATGAGAAACAAGGATATTATTTGGAGTGACCTAATATGCAATTTTCTTTTTTAAATGACAGTGATTGTCATCAGGCTATGAGACATTATAATGGGAAAACGGAGAACCATCAATTTCCAAGTAATAGTCAAATAGATCTATTCTTACTATACATGTCTACTACTATTCTAGTGAACACTGTTACATGCTCGACTGACTATGTGTACTGATCCTAGGTACACATGTCATCCGGCTATTTATTCTGTGATCCAGAGGGCCTCCTCTAATGTGAGGTAGGAAACGAATCCCTGGAGATTCCCTATTATATATGGACTTAGCCAAGATGGCCAGAGGGTGGATGCTCTACCAGTGGCCTTAGGATACTGTGCTCTGTGGATGCTAATCACAACACACAATCTACTTAATATGGTCCTGCAATAAATCAGACCCCCCCCCCTCTGTTCCATGACCCCTCCTCCAAGACAAGACAAGGCTGTGGGATTACAGCTGGAGACCTGCAGTATTTAGATTAATATTTGTGTTCCTACCCAACATGTTGGGGCCTAATGCTAGTCTCCAGCTTCCAGTAGCACTTAAGCTTATGTGATAGAGCAGGGCATGCCACATAAAGAACCAACTGCCTCTTAGGTCATATCTTTGTTCACTCTTAGAAAAGGGTCTGCTTTCTGAACACTAAAGTCAGGGTCTGAACGACGACAGGGTATTCATCACTTGCTACCGGCTCTAGAACCTCCTCCCTCCCCCATGCTATAACAAACCCCATGTTCTCATGATCGGTCCTTGTCAAAAATGGGTTTTATTGTTGGCAGGCATGACACAGGTTGTGAGATATGGCCACCAGGGCAAAGCATGCTTATAATAGGCCTATTGATATCTGTTGACTTGCACACATTTAAAGGGGAAGCCACGCAGGGAGGGACATTTAATTACGTATACCTTTCAGTTGCTGTGGAAGTAGAGGGTCGATGGCTGGAGCCTATTTTCTTCCAGTAGCATCTTGTGGTATTTCTATGGCGGTAAATAGTTTTCATTCAGGAATAGATACGATAATACCGTATAGGGTTTAGGGTGCCTCAGACGCAACCCCTGGATTATCTATAGGTATTGGCTGGTCATATGTAAGCCAGGCATGGTCTCTCTCCTTGCTGGTGGTCATACAGACGAGTTGGCTGCCCCTTACTTGGTCCTATAGTATATCCATCAACTGCTGACAGAATCCTTCAACAATGACCAGACTACCATAAGGAAACACATCCCTCCAGATCCTGGTCGACATATTACATAAAAAGGGAGAGGAATCTCTCTCCTAGTCATACTATGTTTACATAATAGACGTGCATTAAACCTAATCTTACTATACCAGTTTCCTTTGAATGATAAATTGGATAATCCAGGTAGGCATTATTTATCGATTGCAAAATTATAAAGCTTCCAGCAGGTGATGGTGGATAGATTCCCTGATAGAATCCTTGGCCTTAAGCACAACCTATATAGACGGTCCCCATCTTATGCCCTCCTGTAATCTGGCCAGGCTCAGCAGCAGTAATTCTTCATCTACAAAGGCAGTATGTCCATGTTAAGGCTGGGCACTACGCCTCATCCAACGACCAGAGGATATATCTACTCTCACCCGAGTTACTCTAACCACATGCTCATGGCTTTAGCCCGATCGATCCTACCCGAGCCCAGATCACCTAACCTCCTGCCCACCGATAATTCAGGCCATCTCAGGGTCCCATCTAGGGGGCAACATGCCTGCAGGAATATCCTATAGATGTAGGAGAGGGTAATCAACTGCAAAAAATGCCACTCACTAGACCCAGTCGTATGTTAGATATAGCCCTGAGCCTGCTCACCTATACCATGTTTACCATCATAATGGCAACCAATACACTATATAATGGGAATATTGGTTCCAAAGATTGTAATTATTACAAGCAGTGATATGCTACCTGGGCTGACTTAATAAACAGGTCACCACATGCCACATGCGCTATCACTATTTCCAGATGATGAGTTTATAAATGTTGTTAGGACAAATCAATACTCTTTCACTCAGGACTCATTACCCTATGGTTCCAGATCCGAGCCAGAACAATGTGATTAAATTGTGTGCTGCTGCACAGCTTCTACTAATGCTGAATCTCCCCCAGTTAGTTCAGGATAGAGTATAGACGATTAAGGCGCGAGACCCTTCTAATATACTATTACAGGTTGGCTTGGAGCCCAGCCATCAGAGGCAGAAGCAACTTCAATCGACCCACCCTAATTGGACTGCCATCCAGAGCAGCCCAACCAAGGCTGTTTGTGGAGACTAATGACTGGAAGAGAGGTTAGGCCTCCTGCCTATAGCCTTGATGCCAGTTACATTACCTGCAGCAAGACATACATATGAGGGTGTTTGCTGCTATGTAATCCCCGCTGAGAGGGTGTTCAGTTTGTGCTTACTAAAGGCAATGTCATAATGAGACCATGCTAAACCTTTGTAGTTGTAAACGGGTGTTTACAAATGTCCATGAAGCACTGATCTGCCGCGTATTGAGCTTTTGTTTTATGGCTCAACAGACATTAAGACCATCACAGCAAGTTCTAAAATAAAATCTTTCAATGGCATTTATAATCAGCGTACAGAGTGTTCGATCCAATTACTTTCATGCCCTCATGTCTACAACCTAGACGATGATATGAAACCTTATAGCATAGAAAAAGAACTATTATTAGTCTGTTCTGTTTATATTTAGAAGCACCCAATTTCCGGAGAGTACTGCTAGTGGTTATCTTCAGACTACAACGTCTTAGATTGTCAGTTTAACCCCAAATCTGGACATGGTGATCTGCATGTCTTACATGTATATAAATGTTTTCCGTAATGTTTTCATATTTCTGGGTTAAATATGTGACTGTAATTATGTCAAATTTGACCATAATTATGGACAAATGGCCCTATTTCTGCACCATGTAAGAATTCTAAAGACATCTTACAAAAATATGCAGTTTTCATTGTTTTTCTTATTTCATATAAAGTTTCACATAATGTACTCATACTCTTTTTAGGAAAATTGCTAAATAGTTCATTGGTATCTCTTCATAATTTGGAAAGGGACATGAAAGTCCTCAGTAACTATTTTATCGTGATTACATGTGCTCTTGCAGTATGATTCGTTCGTGAATATAATATTATGTGATATAAGTAAACAACTAAAATACTGGGTAGACATGCTATTGGCACCATACAGGGTATAAATAGTCCGTGTATACTACGTTTATAGCATTATCAGGGAAGGACTTTTTTAGTTATTACAAAATGTCTGAAATTAGACACCCGTATTGCACATTATGCAATATGATATTTATTCTGATGGTTATAGTAAAAAACAGGTAATGCCTTCATTTGACACTATTATATCAATCATAAATCACATTTTAGTGATCCCAAATTATTTAGTTGGGGAAGAGCATCCGTAAATAGGTGCTGTCCAGGATTAGGAGACTTTACTACCATAACCATACCATGAAATCATTGTTTATAATGTTATAATAGCTCCTTAGGCCAAAGTAAATTGATTGGTTATTGACATCTAGATCAGACATGGCAGGCATGGCAGGCATGGCTAGTACTCAAACCATTTAAAGCTTTCGGCTGTTATTCGTCCGGCTAGATGGCTTTCCTATGTACTTTGCACCCGGCAGTACCTAGCCTTCCACATGGGAACCCAAACCCTATTGGCTCAGTTAGCTACAATGGCCAGGGGGAATCCAGGGGGAAGGGAATAAAGAAGGCTGATAAGCAGTTTGTATTGTATCACTTTACTATGACGTGCACGAAATGTAAACAAGGTTTGCCCTGGAGCAGAGAATGATTAGCTTTGAAAATCACACTCTAACATGATTTTACCATCAAACGCTTTACAAGGTGTACCGCAGGGTTCCCCGCTGGAGGCAGAAGTGGGTTATTAGCAGATACCTCAGACATACCGCCCACGCCACAGGTACTCGGGGTATGAGGAAAAGTAAACCTGAGCTTGACGTCCCTTTGAAATATGTATAGCATGATGATATTTCATCCGGATATTTTCCTAAGGCACGCATTGCACTCCCCCATGCATTGAGGAATCCTGAAGGGCAGATACCTCCCCTTACATCCATTTCTACTGTTTATGGCGCCGACACATGTACACTCACAGAACGATGCATGACCAAGAATAGTATACTTACTCATAATGAGTGCATTTAATTGTAGGTCGTTGGTTAACACTTTAAAACAGTTATTTCGTTAAGGGAATACCTTAGCAGGGCACTGGCTTAAGCCTGTGGTCTTAAGGCAGGCACGGAAATAGCTGCTGTGCAACTGCACCACTGAGCTAAAAGCAATAAACTGCCACCATCGGTGCTGCTGAGGGTTAGAACGGTCAACAGAGATCCACTTTGGATCTTTGTTTCAGCAGGAGGGTACACCAAGGCCCGTTTGGTGTCACCTATATGGCTTCCCAGCCACCACTGCCGCCTGAGCTCCGCAATCTAGCTTCTGCCGAAGGTGTCGTTACAACAGGGAGTAAGCCTAAGTGCCTGAGAGGAGCTCCTCTGAAAATAAAAACAAATAGACGAGAGGAAATAAAACCCTAGATCTCTGACAGAGTTGGCCCTCTTTATAGGGCTGGTTGTGGAAGTGCTAGGGACGGGGAGAGGGCGGGACGAGTGGCAGTAGGGTCGGCCACGTTTACGGTGATGGAGTGACCGATAAGGCCGAGGTGTCGTGGCCACAGATTCGTATACACATAGAGGGATGACCTTAGGAGGCCACGGGCTCCCGACCCTGCGTCGGAGGTGGCTTCCGTTCGGCGCGCCGGGCTGCTCACTACTCACGGGGCCCGCCATTCCAACCATTCATGGCTTCTGGGCAAGAATGGGTCCTCTCTATTACCATCCGTCACGCTTGGGGTATGTATTGAGAGCAGGCTAGGCGAGGTTAGGTCATTTCTCTTATTCTATGCGCAGGCTCACCCCTCTGCCCTCTCATCCTATAGCTGGTACTACTTTTGCGTTAACTGCCAGAATTGGGACAATATATATTCCTTAATTTGTTCCTATTTGTGTGCATCAGTTATCATTTTGAAGTGCTCTTACCTATAACTAACCTTATCAATAGGCTGTTCCTTCTAGTTCTGTGATCTATAGCTTTCAAAATAATGACTTAAAGTTATAGTAATGTGTATGTGTCCCCTTCTGCATACCATAATAATGATAATTACAAATACCACGATTTGGTTTTTATTGTTCCCATGTTTATTTTAATACACATGGTACAGCCACTCATGAAAAGGTGTTTCTCATTACCCAGGAATCAGAAATATGACGAGAGCTTTTTCTTAAAGTGTTCCCTTTAATCTATTTTTGTACTTGTAAAAGGGGCTTTCTCGCCAACAGTGATTCTAGTATACTGATGGGTGAAACATGAGTCGTGAGAGTGAAGCTTTAAGCGTTCGTGAGATACACAGGACCGGGATGTCCACTAGGACACTTTTGTTTTTATAGTCAAAAGTTCACTGACGTACATTGCTAACATTATAAGCAGTAATTCTTTTCTAAATATGCCAGGCATTACATACACATGTATTAGAAATATTTGAAAAGAAAGATATAAATGATCAATGAGGATAGAGTTACGCACTGTAGGACTTGCTGTGACCATATTAGCATTGGCCACCTACAATAATACTATGGACATCAATCATTTAAACTGTCCTGTGTCACTTCACCACCACCCACACACCCAATACACACACACACTCATCATGAAGCCCGTCCCGACTGGAAGTACTGTCACAACCTGAGGACAGTGGTGGTCTAGCATGATCTATGGGGGCAGGGACTGGGGCGACAAGGAGAAGCACGTCTCCGCGGGTAGGGCTTATTTAGCTTGGCTGGGTGAGCAGCTCAGGGAGCAGCCTGGTGAGCAGCTCCACCACTGGGTGTCCTGCACCACCACTGACACGTGATGGATGGAAGCTGCTGCAGGCACGAGTAGCTCAGGAGCAGATCGGAAACATGGAGCGACTCGTCTGGGTTGAGGTGCAGGGACTAGGGGCTCTGGGTTCTCTTTTTCACTCTGCTAGTCAATCCTCTGGAGGACGCAGTATTGAGAACGGGGTGAGGGTGGGGATGGGGGGGGGGGCTTGTAGACCAAGGGGGAAATTAATATGGGGAGCCACCAAACATAATCACTCATACCAGGTGGAGTGAGGCATCAGTGATTTCTGCTGGACGGGTTCATTCAGCGGAAAGGGGTGCGGGGGCGAAGAGGTGATGGTTCAGTTGGAAGATGTCTACATCTCCCTTTCAGGCACTCTAAGAAATTGTTTGCAAGACACTCGGTATAGGTAATAACAATCTATTGAAGGACCATCAAGGTCATATTGATGGTCCTGGGAAACCTCAGGGAGGTCAGCAACACAAGCATAGATCTAGCCAGGCAACTATAAAGCTAGAGTCGGCGACGACATTTCTGATTCTAATCTTGGCCCTGGTTTTTCCCTGGGGTGCCCTTAGGGGTCGGAGCTATAGCAGGAGAAGACTGGGACTTTAGAGGGGCCGCCGTGTCAGTGTTCCATCACCCTAATGCCTGGTCCCAGCCCCTGCAGCGCCGGGCCTCCTGTAAATTGCAGAGGGAAGATTGATCCCCACACACCGAAGGTTACGTCGGCCACGAAACCAATAGGGTCAGGCCACTGTAAATTCCCTCCGCCTGTGCCAGTAGGGAATCTAGCACGAGCGGGAACCGTCCAACCCATCTGCCTCTGGCGGCGTCGTCCCTCTTTGTCCCTTTGTAAGGTGAGAGCTAGACCCAGGAGGAACGCCTCGTGAACTTAAGTTAATATTTCTTCCCAGACATTGGTTCTATAAGCCTCAGAATGTAGAGTTATGTTGGAAGGATTTTAATGGCAATTGGTCCTTTGGGCAGTTATGCTATCCCCATTGTCGCGGCTGCCAGTTTCTGTTTTTGGCATTATGATGAGCATATTACGGTTGTACGTCCTGAAGATGTCAAGATAATATGCCTGAGAGAAATATTTCTATACAGGAATTCTCTGAAAGTCTCAACTTGTATTGTGTAAACTTCGGTCAATAAACTTTGTCAAAACTCAAACTCAAAGGGGGACTGGAGTTCTGCCCCCTCACTTTATATATACTACAACACACAGGGTTATGTGCTGTGTTTTCATGATATCCTTACTACATGCATATGATTATTATTATTATATGTAATGTCATTCTTATCCTTACACGCATGTATACAATAGTAGGACGCGCCTACCGATCTGCTCTATTCACCTTAACCGATACACCAACTTTAAACCCCCCGTCCACCCTATTTAAGGCCACAACACCGATCCTCACTCCACTCCGTCTGTTACTAGGCGGGTAGTAAGAGTTAGGCCTTTAATTTAAGAGCTCAACGTTATTTATTGTCCAATGTGTTAAAAACATTCATCGTGAAGATGAATCTGTGAGTGTTGAAGAAGAAAAGAGCAGCTGCAAAGGACATGTACTCTGATAATACATTCCAATAGTACTATATACTAGCAGGTGTATACATAACCACTGATAACGTATTTTCTTCAATTCCTTGTAGGAAACGCTTCCACTATATAAACCATATAAATCATCATTACACGTGCAAGAGTTACTGCCCAATTAGTAAGCTGTATTTTGAATGAAGCAGTTGAACTATATATATATTGTGTAATAACTTGCGGGATGGGGAAGATTAGGTCAGAGAAATCTGAAAGCTAAGGTTGGTCATTTGTTGCTGTCTTGTCATTTATGACTGTGCTCGATCCCTGACAACGCAGACACACATGTCTGCATGCATTGATGTATTGGCATTATTCCCATAAATATGGCACTTGTGGACATATGTATCATCATTTACTGTGGAAAAAGTCCACATGCCTAAGTTGCACTATTTGTTTGCAATTATGCCAGCTATGGTCCTGATTGATAACGTGATTTGATGATGGTGAAAGGCAATACTATGGGTAAGAGAAGATCATTTATAAACTGTGTAGCACACTATGTCTTCTTAATCCTTTTTTTCTTTTAGATAAATGGTATCAGAAGACATATCAATTTATCTTAATTAGTATCGGTATAGTCATCCTTGCAGTTAAACATAATATCTCAGACAGTTGGACACTGTTTATGCCAATTTAATATACCGTTATAATGGACTGAAATTAAGAAGACAACGAGAATATTCCGGTTCAGGTAATAACTACTCCATAGGAGGTTAGCATGTAGGGCATGGGAGCGACATGGGAGCGTAGCCTGCACCAACAACCTTGAGACACCTCATCTTATTAGTTTACATTATAGGCATGTGTCCACTGGGTACATAAATTAGTTCAATGTTGTATCTACATCACCGGTGAACCACTATTTGTGCTAGATACTAAATATATATATATATATATATACATCAGATGAATAGTGCCATGAACATTTACAGATGATAATCAAAATAATAAATTCTAATCCTATTTTTATTATAAAGCTGGGTTACTTATTTTGTATCAATCCTTCAGCAACCCTTATAATAAATGATTAAATTAGGAAAATACAAGGATTGAAGCTAGTAAAGCTATAGGATCTGGGAATATTGTTACTGAGAATTACAAAAACGTGATATATTACCATGGTTACCATGTAAATAACTCGTTCATATTGTTCAGTGTACATTTAAGGTTTATGTTATGTAGTGTATATTCAGCTGACTAATGCGTACCAAGACTAATGCGTACAGATGTATTGGGATATAAATCAATCATAATTTAAATTCAAAGGGTTGGTATTGGAAATCAAATGAAGCGTTATACCCCGAACAAATAAAAGTTCAAAGGTGTCCAACGTCCAATAGGCTGTATATATACGCCGCATCTAAATTGGGATGTGATCAGTCAATGCTTAAGTGTAAGCCTTTTACAATCCAGTAAGACCCTTTGAACTGCTTCCCATGTATACCTTATCACCTGAAGTGTGCCTTTGGTACTGGAGATAATTGATACTGTGTTCTCCTGTGTGTGAGGCGGGAAGTGTGCACTTAGTAACGACGTGTTGCCAGGTAATGTCACGTGACTACCTGGGGTTAGTGTACAGGTATAACGGTGTGGTAGCGTGAGATGCCGTGCTTGGTGCCTGCAGCAGCCTGTGGGTATATATAGGGACCTGCACCATTCATGTTCCTGGAAACTTCCTCCTTGATACACGACAGATACACATAGATAGGCCTACACGACACAGTGTGAACCTCAGCCGGCTCATTGTTAATGTATCCTGGTTTATTACTTCACGTGTAGCATACTATATATGTTTTGCTATGTCATGGACCTCTTTTCTTGCACCACGCAATGGACTTTAGTAGTAATTAGGGAAAAGTATGTTTTGTTTGTCCCCACCATCAAGAGGTTCAAGATGTTTTCGTAGAGGGGTATTATCTTTGGTGCCCTCCCCAAAATAGTTCTTTCCTTCTCTCCGTCTCTATCACGATCTCTGTCTCTCCTATATGTTCTCTCTCTGTCGCTCTCTCACGTATTATTTCACACATACATGCCCATTATCTATAGCTATTTTTCTCCCCACCCACTTGTCTCAGTGGAAAACCACTGGACGAAAGCAGTAACGATAACAATATTTCAAAGACTCACTTGAAAAGTTGGTACAATGCTGTGATTATCATAAAATCAAAGTTCATAGTACACAGTGTAAAAAAAGAAGTATTTACACAGGATGACATAATAAGTAAGTTTCAAAATGTACTGTCAGTAGCGGGTCCCTTGAAGGACTACGAGGTAACTTAATTTATACCGGGAAAGGTTGCCGCCCTTGAATAAGCTTACCGTAATAAGCTTAAAGGCAGCCCTTCGTATTATTCTATCTCAGTCCTATAATAGGCATTGATTGTATTAACTTAGATACAAATGTCAGAATACAATGTAGAGTCTTAAGATGCCTATTCTTGTCGTGTAAGATAAGACAGGTACTAAAAGTATATTATTCATTGTTCTTAGACTTGTCTTGTATGATAAGCCTATTTTGTTAACCAAATACCCCTCATGTAAGGTGAGATAAAAATAAAGATAAATCAATCAAAAGAAAAGAAAAATACATCTACCCCCTCCTCTCGGTGTTATATTTTCTTCCCCAGTACAATGCCAATACATTAATTATCAAATCCCCAGGCTAAAACCTTACAGGCAAGCTACACCTTCATCACTGTCAAGGTCCACATGCACGTTGTATATATAATAAACCTGGGTGCAGGCGTCTCACCTGTTGTCCTGCTCCTCAAACCACCCCGAGCAGCTCGGCACAGGCTCAGCACGGCTCACACGACATAAAGCTATAACAGCGGAGTGTCATGCCTGTCATCACGATATGTGTATCATGATCCCATGTGTGTGAAGGGGGAGTGGGTGTATATTAAGGAGGAACCAGTGGATTTAAAGTACTCGTTATACTAATGGCCGTAAAATAATAAGAGCAGTACTTTGACACTCTGGCATGACCACGAGGCTGTAACATGATTGTTTGTCTCTGGTTTCTTCATATTTGCCCTTTTCTTTTTATTACGATTGTGACTCATCGTGTATTTTTGCCTGCAGAAAATACCCATGCATAGAGACAGGGAACCTCGCCTTGAAATTTCAAGCCGCTGGTGAAAAAACCACAGAATTTAGGGTTTAGGGACAATCGAACGGCTTGTTCCATAGGCAGGCAACTCTCAGGTACCGGAATATACCTTTACCTCCGACTGATTGTCACGAATGTAATTACGTCACCAAGCTAACATCATCATATTCCCACGCTCATTGTGCACGCATACATCGACGGACCCACTGCATTGTACTTTAAAATATCCCTTCTGGCAATGCCATTGTATTTCTTGAGGCATCCTGATACCACCCATACCTCTCTCACGCTCATAAACTATCTTAAGAAATTAAATGCAGCTTTTGATGGGCTTACTTGATTAAAGTAATGGCATTGTGACCAAAGTCAGACTGTTTATGACTGTGTATATCATCTCAAATGATAGTCTCGAGAAGGTATACTAAAGTCAAAATACCAAGAGAAACAAACGTATACCATACATTATATCCAGTATGATATAAAACTAGAATATTCAGTGTGTAATACCATCTAGATGCTTATGTAACAAGGAATTCATCTTTAATACAAGCACCCCGTCTATGGGCTTTGACTTTGTGCCCACCCCCCATGCCTGTTTGCTCCACGTCCTGATATCAGCCGTCAGCCTGGGACTCCTGCACGTAATTTGCCATCGGCCCAGGGGAGCGATCAAGCCGATCTGTCACCGCTGTCGTCCGGGGGGAAGGTCTCCTGCCGGGCCCCTCCCCAGCTGGAGGACCTGCCCAGAGGTGAGCTGCTCAGAGCTGCTCAAATCGCCTCCCGTCTAGATCAGGCTGCCTGTCTATTATCGCCCACCCGTCTAGATCAGGCCCTCCTCCATGGTGGCAGTTGGGGGCATGTGACAAAGCCATATCAGAAAGGGATGACCCCCCCCCCCCCCCATTCTGTAGAAGATGACCGGCATGACAACCTCCACCCCCAATCCTCCCTCCCCCCACTTAGCCCTTCCACTTACCCCCTCCATATCTAGCGTCCATCGGAAGAGCTCCTGGGATGAAGGCGGGCGCGGTGGGAGGGGGTACAGAGGGGGTAATTAGACAGATGGGGCCCTCGTTAAAGGCCAATGTCCGGCCGGATCCCATCCAGATTGCTGCGGCTGGCTCTGCCCCAGGTGGGGTGCCCCAGTAATGGCAGGTCTTCTTCCTGCTCCTCCAGGGTATGAAAAGGGCGGCACTTATTAAGCGGACCACCTATAGGAAAACAAGGTGGGTGGTTGGTTGGAGTAGGTGGGAGTGGATGGGTGGGTGGGGTGAAGACCACATCAACGGTGGCAAATGAGGAGGGCATGTGTGGGGGTAAGGACATGGAGGACCTTAAGGATGAGTGTAGTACGGCATGCACGTGGAGGAGACCGTTATGAAACCAGAATAACGAGGCTAACTTGGCCGTCCTGGAGCGCCCTGCTTATTGACGTGCGCGCCCCCTAGTGGTTCCCGTGGTTATAGGAGGCTGCACCATAGAGCGCTGCGGTCTGCAGGTGTGTGGGTGTGTGGGTGTGTGGGTGTGTGTGTGGGGGGGGGGGGGTCATATAGCATCACATAATGCTGAAGGCTTAGGAAGTTCGCCTCACCGAAATGCCAGTATAATTACATTGGCTATGTACGCACCAAAAAAGGCAACACGTACCATGAGTCAATATTTTTTCTAACCGTAAAATTTAATATGCAACTATTATATTGAAACCATAACATAGTGTGTCTCTAATGGATTATTTGTTATAGCGAAGAGAGCCACTGTTCTATATAATCATACTACATGTATATTCAAATGGAGATTTCCATATTGACGGTAAGTATATGAGTATGAACTAGGATTCGATTATTGGGAGGATTTCTATTACAGGGTAACAATGCAGTATAGCTGATGGAAACTGTTTACACCAATAATATTCACAAGAAGAACAACAAAAGGATACAATTAAAATATGCATGTGATGGGCTTGTTTCCAACATAATTTACTTCTTTTCATAATTGAAGCATCGTGTACGGGTCTCCTAGTATCACGTATAACATAAATTGTAGAGTTAGTCCTAAGCCTACTTAAATTTTGAGTATCGGAAGACCCCATAAATAGAAACGTGAGGGGTAGTTTGATCATTGTAGTTGTTCTCAGCACATTGGTGTCCCTGTTCTTGAATATGAATTGCACCCTCTATGATGTTTCACACAGTGTACACTATATTTCACCCTAGGCCTGTTGGGCTACATGGATTCGTATTGCATCTAGTAGTGCTACCCAAATTTCAATATTGATGCCTCTTTTGTCTGAAGAAGCCATTGCTTGGGTAGACCGTCGCACTGCCTGTGAAGTTCAGGAGTCGGAATTCGAGGGGAAAGGAGTAGAGGTGTGCAGGTCCCTATGCAGACATAACTGTCCAACAGCACCTCGCCTATCGGTGACAATCTACAGGCTTCAATGTCAGTCTTGGCAAGTTGCAATAGCCGGAAACACGTCAAGTCACCTCTGTGTTGTACTCTGGATTATTTTTCGAGCTGCTGTCGTATTTAAAGAGGCACTACCACTACCTTTGTACATGATATCCGAACTATGTTGTTATATTTTAACACTTCCTCTATTGTTCTATGGTTCTTTTTATATTTGATAATCTTTTTATTCACGGCTATCTATATATATATCAAAAGCTTGGATGCAAAACGACATAAACGCCATTTTAAAAAACTCTGTAAAGGATACACTCTGTTACCAAATTCCAAAAATAATTATGATTAACCCCTCACTGTCTTTACTAAAAGAAACCATGAAATAACCCTCACCATCATTTTGAGGCCAGTCACATCCTCATAAATTGACCATCCAACCATTATGAAATATCTCTTTCAGATCAATTAAGTGCAATTTGGAAATACGTTGTTAATATTCTATTGTCCATATAATGCTTCAATTCTGGGATCAATTTATGTAATTTTGCTTCCAACCCACTGGGCCTCTATTACACAGCCGATTTAGCCATAACCTGCTGTTTAAATTCCGTATATAAAGGCCGAGCCCTGCCAATTGGACGGTGGTCATTACGACCTATCTGTGGGAATTGCTTCTGATGTTACATGTGAGACCCGTCCTGAGAAAACCAGTCACGGTGGGGAGATTCTTAGAACTGATTCTGGCCACCAGGGGGCATCAGAAGGGCCAGCTAGTGGAAAATAGACTTAAAAATGCTTTAGGGTACATTTTGATGGAAAATACAATAATTTTCTGAGAATTAGTACATCTTTGATTCTAACATTGTACATTTGGAATGTAAAAGGAACAGGTTTTCTTCATGGGAAATAAACACATATAATTAGGACATTTTCTGGTTGCCATAGAGACCATTCCAATTTTCTATCTTGTCCTCGTCTCCTGGGAATTCTATCAGTTACTCAAAAACTAAAACGGACCTCGAAAAAGTCTTTCTAGAACGAAATCTACATGAAACGTTTTTGGTTATTTTTTACTTATCAATTCCCTTCTAGTACCCATTTTCACCTGCGTGGTCACATACAGGCATGGCGAGCCCATAATGCATGGCAGGGTGTATGAAATATTCAAGAGGGCTTGCTCGCTCTACGCCATGCCGCCCCTCCGTGACTATACCTTCAGACAGGCTTCCATGCCAATACACTCCTTTGTCATATGTGTAGACATTGCTATTCATAATGTGTGAAGGGTGGCCAGTATACATACCTTGTATTGGCTAGAAAAGGTATGGGGCACTTTTGGTTGTATCTCTTCTATGGGTTGTGTGGCCTTTCTTTGTTTTTTTCTGGACCCCTGCAGCATTCAGACTCTGTTTTCCCACCTTACCACATATTGCCCACACCATCTTAATCCCTGTGGTGTGGCCCGACTGCCACTACAGATAAATCTGCGTCGTTTGGGACCTCCAGGGACCTTGCCCGAGCCTTTACACCCTACACCCTGATCCCATCCAGCTAAGGCCATCCTACCAGTTGCCAAACCAGTCCATCTTTTCTAGCCAGTATGTATGTATATGACCTGGCTAAACTGCTTTGTAAAATGTGTTCCCTCCCTCTTTCCTAGCTTCTGTTTTAAAATCTAAATCACAGAACACCTTCATTTACATATGACTATACGATACCTCTTAATGCCCATGTACCACTGTGTACTTTCTTTGTCCTTTCTGGACACCTGTCATATAGTAATATGGACATCATCTGAAGGTAATAATTGAGAGCTAAACGAATCAATTCTGGGGAGTATCCGTATTACACCATACAGCTACACTATATCTGATATAAACCTTTTGCATAAACAATTAATAGTCATAATCAGAATAATGTAAGAACAGAACAACATAATATCATTGTACAATTGGAAATTTAACATGCATAAAGAGTTTGGTTCAAAATGATTTAAATCTATTAGAGGATTAGTCATATTTGTACAGGTGTCCTAGTGGCAAGTGTAGCAATTTGGGAACAGTGATAATGCTGCCGTCAATTGCGATGATGTTTCAGCCCATGTGCAGTAGTTATTTAACTCATGCATACCACCTATATGCTTACGACCAATCTGTGAACATTTGTCTCCACATATGCTGTGCACACTTATGATATAACATATAGGTGAAGCAAGGCCATATTGCATGGCAGGGTATATGAAATATTCAAGAGGGCTCGCCGCCTCTATGCCATGTTGCCTCGCCATGACTATACCTTCAGACAGGTTGCCATGCCAATATACTTGTTTTGCCATAATGTTATTACTTGTGCAGACATGATGTTTGAAGGGTGGTCAGTATACCCTGCTGTAGCACACCTCTTATTACCTACATATATATATATATATATATATATATATATATATATATATATATATATATATATATATATATATATATATATATATATATATATATATATAATATATATATATATATATGGGTATGGAGCACTTTTGGTCTTAGGGGTGTATTTCTGTCATACATGGCTTCTGTGTGGCCTTTCTTCGTATCTTCCAGACTCCAGTAGCATTCAGACTGTTTTCACACCTTTCCACATATTGCCCACACCATCTTGGTCCCTGTGGTGTGGCCCAACTGCCGCTACAGATAAATCTGTTGCATTTTGAGCCTCCAGGGAGCCTTAACACCCTACCCCCTGATCCCACCCAGCTAAGGCTATCCTACCCGCCACCAAATCGGTCCATCTCTTCGGGCCTGTATAATATGGGTATATGGCATAGCTAAACCACTAGTATTGGAAAATATGTCTGTTGTGTCTAGCAAGGCCATTATAACCATATCCTCTGTCATTTCCTAGATCATTGTTCAATACAGACATATATACTATTTATTTTTGGTGTTAAGCCAAGTATTGCCTATGGCCACTACTTGCCCACATGCACAACCTGGCCCTGAAACCAACAATGGTGGTGGCACCTACCAGGCTGCTGCGTGGCAACACGAAGAAGAAGCTGAAGGTGCCCAGACTGAAGAAAGCGATCTACGCCAAGAGCCCGCTACACCGTGGGGACGTCCTCTGGACGGCCCTGGACGACGTGGTCCAAAATATGACAATCAGGAAAGACTTCCTAAACGCTATATAGCTCATGCAGAGACTCCAGGGCCAAATGGCCATCGATCACTTGGTTAAGATAATCAGAAATTTAGTATAAGACTCTACTGCATTAATCGCTCGATTTATGTTTTCTCTTGGCCATTTATGAAAAGCGCCCCACGTCTGTGATTTTTTATGGTCAATAAAATAATCAAACTACAACTACAAACTACCATTCACTTGAGTTGGCTCGACTAAAAAAGCCGATTAAGCAGTGGCTAATGTATATTTTCTGCAAATGATTATATATTATATATGTATAACACTTTGACCTCAGAAATACCAAAAATCTTAGCGATAGATTTCTCAATTACATCAACATTGTAATTGAAATAATGGGGAAGGGGTTTACAAAAGCTTCGGCCTAAAGCTAGCTTTAGGCCGAAGCTAAATTAAAGCATACGTGACAGAGGACACATCACTCATATTTGTCCTAACGTTCAGATCTTATTCAGATCTTATTACTTCAGAAATGATTAGGTAGGGTATATTAGAGAGAGGGATCCATCATCCTTTGAGCTCAGAGCTGGTATATTCCATTCCAATTAATTGCATGTCAGAATTCAAAAGAAACGTCAATCCATCAGCAAGATAAGCAAAAGTAAGTCTTAAGTAGCAGTGATATGCTTTCATGGTTGCATCTGACGTTGCATTTCTTGTGTGGCGCGTTTATTGGTGGGGAAGGAGAGATGAGTTTGGCCACGGATATTCAATGCATGCGACATAATTCAAGCATGGTAGCCCGGATAGTAACAATGTATGTGCTTGGTGCATTGTTTTAAAGTATCCAGATGATTTTCAGACCTACATGACCAGTCACATTCTGCACTAATGAGCCAAGAGGCAATCAAGCTAATCTACTGCGAACTGGAGAAATCTAAGAGATGGGTAATTGCAAAAAGAGGAGGAGGAGCTGTCCTTTTTAGGATCTACATAACAGCCCGGGGCAGGCAACTGAGACATAATCATTTCCTGAGAGTGAGTTAAGAGGGACCACCGGCGGAGTAAGGATCTGCTTGCAAATTGACTGCATTGACCGCCTCAGGCCACTATTCTCTGCTTAAGTGTACACCGAGTCAGACAGGGGCTTCCTTTACTGGAGCCATGTAGCGGAAACTAAGGCAGTTTGTGAGGACGTCAGGCCTGGCTTCTGCTCTTACCTGACCAGAAGATGGAAGCCGTCGTTGTTTTACATTCAATAGAGTAATTTTTAGAGATAAACAGAATATAAATACAGTCAGTACACTAAATGTACTGATTTAGCTCTAGGGTTCTGAAAAAAGGTTGGGAGTCGCAAATGGACTGATCTCATTGATCGAAGCCAGAGTCACCATTCAGAGTCACTGCGACTCCAGTTCCTTTCCACGCGTGCACAGATATTTCCCCACAGATAACAAAGGAGAGCAGTATATTCTCTCTTACATGTATGTATAGGACCTCAGGTGATTTACCTAACCTTGTCTGACAAAGTGATTCACGAAGGCTGCTATACGTTGTTATACAGCGTAAACACCCATTCTGACAAGACAACCCATGCATATATAATTAATACTCGAGGGAGGCTATGCTTCAGGCGTTATCGATACTGACATCTCATATAGAACGTATACAACATTTTCCCTTAAATATGTCGCACAAAGCATCTATCTCTGCTGAGCAAACTACTTAATCTTAGTACATTGTGTACCGAATTAATCATTGATAGCCTATGTCATATGTAATTCCCAGTAATAGTATACCATTGTAGGGGCTAGGGTTATACGGGGTTATTATATGACGAGTGCTGTTGGATGCTGTGTTGCGAGCTCAGTCCGAACCCTTCAGTCCGACGGTAGGTGGCGACACCTACTCCGGGCTTGGGGTATGGACAGAGGTCGCTATAGGCTTCCGGTCTGCGTGTGCGCACGCAGGCTGGCTGCCTATATATACCCGGCATCTGACGGTACTCGTCGGTTACTCTGAGCCACGCTGGTGAAGAGACCCCGTGATCATATCGGCTGCTTAGCCTACTGACCCGTTCCGAACTCTATAGGGAGTTCGCACACTTAGTGACTGCTTGTTTAGGTTTACCTGAATAAACCTGATATTGCAACCTGTAACACTTGATCCGAACTGTGTCGACTTTGTTCTTTAATTGATACTCTACCAATATCATAAAGATACGAAAGATCGTTTATTACACTGGTGCCGTGACCAGTTCTGAGTGAAACGCAGGTTAGCCTGTGCAGTAGCACAGACCTCGGGCTCTGGACGGAGCAGCGAGGTCCCCGGATGAGGCAGCAGCCTTGTCACCGGAAGGGTTAGATGCCAGTTATGAGGCAGATACCCATAGCAGGGCGAATGTTCCATCCGGAACAGACGCAGCACGAGGACCCAGGGGTCCTACCATAATGAGCCGCTCATTAGAAGAAATGAACTTGTCCTTGTTCAATGTGGGTGGGTCAAGCTCAGCCGCGCCGACTCCGAGGAGGTTTACCCTCTTGCAGGAGCGTCGCTTTGACGACATGAGAGAGGCCCGAGTGCAGGAACGTGTACAGATGGCTCAAATGGAATTGTTAACCATTCAGAAGCAATCCAATGAATGGAAGAGCAGTCTGATTGCATTGGAGGGTGCAGTCACACACCGAGCTTCCAAAATCAAGGAAAAGGACGCAAGGCTGTCTACCTTGTTGGAGGAGAATGAGAAATTGGTACAATCTCTCAGCAGAGTCCGGTCGGAATACGATCAGAAAGAGGCGGACCTACGAGGGATCCGGTCCGAGTTTGTCGAGGCAAACACGGAGCTGAACCATATTTGCGCAGCCCGAGACGCTGTAATGCATGAGGCAGAAGGGGCCCGATCAGCCATTGTTCGGGACACAGAGGACTTACAGGAGGTCCGCCGAAGTCTATTGACAGAGTGTGACATTCTGAAAGCGAAAAGAACTGCTTTACAGCAGTTTTTATCAGAAACGCGAGAGAGTATAAAGGACAACAGTACCTCTTTCGCATCTGCGAACAATGGTAGTCCGGAAGGCCTCCATTACATGAGTTTTACCGACACTCCCAATCAGCCTATGGGACGTGGGGTAACCATGGAACCTGCCTTGTCAACCTCAACACCAGGACGACCCTTCGGACGACCCCTCGGAGTGGGACGATCCAGGGGCAGAGGCAGGGCGAGTGATTACTCACCGAGGGTGGGAATCGGTGGTATCCGTCCGATACCAAAACAGGTATTCGCAGCCCCGACCGGTCTAGCCTCAGTCGGTAGGGGAAGACGATTGTCCGAGTTGGTTCGGAGTCCACGATCACAGTTGAAAGTGGACGAGCAAGAACTCGACGCGGAACGCTTGAAGAAAGCGGCCGAGCAGGATAAGGCGGCGAAAACCGATCTGACTCCTTCAAGTTTGTTGCAATGGCGAGAGTGCCAAGCAACCATATTGTTCCAGGAACAGAAAAACTTGGAAATAGAAAGGCGAGACGTGTATCGCAAACAGCAGGCTGCCTTGGAGCAGCAGCAGAAACGAATGAAGGAGAACGCGGCCCTCGCAGAGGAGTTAGCGGAGCAGGAAGCGGCGGTTCTGAGGGCTCGAAAGGAAGGGCTCCGAGCCGCCGGAGAAGCTGCTAAAGCTAAATTGGAGAAAGCTCAGCAAGAGGAGGAGGTTGAGAAGCAGGCCAAGGAATTGGAAAAGGAGAAGTCAGAGCATCAACGATCGCTTGCTCTGGCCCAGCAGTGTCAGTACATGACTGATCAGGAGAAGAACTGGTGGTTCGGACAAGGCGTGGACCCCACTACGGACTTAGTGTCGTATGGGACCTACCAGGCTTTTCTGGACAGACAGAGTAGCATACCAGCTATGGGCGCTACTCCAGGGGCGACTCCTGGTACGAAGAGCCCGAAGAAGGCTCCGAGACGAACAATGCTGAGTACAGAATTGCAAGAATTGTACGATACGAATCCCGCCATAGCGGGGATCGGATTGCACAATGTCGGTGCGGAAAAGGACGCGACAGCATCCATTTCTAAATGTCTGGCGATAACCTCTAAAATTAGAGGTTCGTCCAACGCTGCTAGACGCATAGCCAGCGAGCCATTTCCCTACTGGCAGAAGAATTCGTGGGAAGATTGGTTGGGAGCCACCGTTGAGGATATAAACCTCAGTGGGTGGGACCAACAGGATGCAATCCCGTACGTGTGTAAGGGATTACGCATGGGAGATGGTCTCATGGCCGTTGAGCAGTGGAAGGAGGATTGCGGACCTCGCGGTACTTTCAAACAGCTCGTAGAAATCGGAACCATCCTGTACGGAGATTCCGCTCGGATTGATCCGATGGTCGCTTTTAAGAAGCGCGTGCAAGGCAAGAACGAAGCTCCGAGGGTCTTCGGACTTGCATTGATGAGACTCCTGAAGAAGGTACACCCTGCTTCAGGAATCCACGATGCCTTATTTTCTAAGGAATTGTTCTCTCAGTTCGTTGCCGGACTGAGAGATCCTGACATACAACAAACGGTGTATGACACGTGGAGAGCAGATACGTCACTAGATGACCTTTTTAAGGCCATCGACATACATGCTCTCAAAAAGTCACTGTTAGGGGACCGGATGCCTACCCGGGCCTCGGCCATTATAGAATGTTCTCCGGAACAGTCTGATGGTTCGGGCAGTGATGAGGAGGGGGCTATAGCTTCAGCGGCTCAGTTCAAGAGGAATGGGAATTCCTCTAAACCGCCGTGGAAGAATAAGAAGCCGGAAGGGGGTGGGAACCCCCCTCCAAAAAGGGAGTCATCGGATCCGAAGGTTCCGATGATGGACGCAGCGTTTTTCACATCGCTGTTTGAGAAGATGACGACTTCCATTCAGGGGGCTACCCAGCCTAACAGAAGGAAGATCAATCGGAGGACCGCTAAGTGCTATAGGTGCTTAGAGATCGGTCACTTTGCTGCGGAGTGTACAGCTCCGAGTCCGAAAGTTCCCGGAAAGGAGGGAAACTAGAGGGGGTAGTCCGAAAAGGCGAGCGGACAACCCCTGCAGATGAAGTACGCCAACATACCAGAGAGGTAGAGCCTAGTGAAATTCAGAAGACAGGAAGGGAATCAGGGGTGGCTTCGAGCTTTAGGAGCTCGGATGCCGGCCTGATTAACATTCCAGTCCATCAGTTGCCCGGCAATGAGGCAGGGAGGCCCATTACGGATAGGAACGAGGAAGTTGCGGCTGTCACAGACACCGTGTGGGTAGGGAGTACCCAGCTTTCCCCGGATCATCCATGTTTCGACCATTTGAAGAAACATGGCCTTGATCTGGCTGCTCCGAAGGATTTCAAACGCTTCACTGTAAACCCGTCTCCGCTGGGGGGGAGGCGGTGGTATGTGTCTGTTACTGTGGCCGGTAGGGCGGGCGAATTTTTAGTAGATACGGGAGCTAGCCACTCCTTTATCTCCTCCAGATTCTATGCTCTTATGCCGGACAGTCGTGATAACTTCAAAACGAGGGTAAACGCCTGTTCGGCCGATGGGTCGAGTATGCAGACGTATGGGCGCGCGTTCATACCTGTCCGAATTGGAGGGAAGGAGTATGTGGCTTCTCCCACCATTGCGGATATTGCAGACGACGGTATACTGGGGTTGGATTTTTCGGCGTTGTATGACGCGGTCCTGAATCCTGGTACAGGGGTACTCCGAATAGAGCACCCGTACCGTGCGGTGGAGCAATGTGTGCTCCGACAAGTATCGACAGTGGCAACGGTGGTCCAAACTGTTAAGATTCCTCCCGGACAGACGTGTGACGTGCTGGTCCGAAGCAAGGGGCTTAGGAGAGAGGAAGAAGCAGTTGTGGAACCGGATGTGGCCATGTTGGGAAGCATCGGTTTGACAGGCATGGATACCCTAGTGGGGGATGGTGCTTGGACCGTGGTGCCGGTTTCTAACCCCGGGTTGGAACCACAGTATCTTAGGAAAGATACAGTGTTGGGGAAGGTGTTCACCAGTGAGGCCGTAGTGTCCGCTGGACAGGTGAGCATGAAGGGTGACCCTTCTCCGACCCCTTTGAGTGAGGGACTCGAGAAAATGATATCCGAAACGGATCTGACGGATCGGATGGATCTCGACTCTCTAAGGAGGCTGGTAGTGAAGTATCAGGATGCATGGCAGGTGGAGGGGGAGCCGTTAGGCCGAACCGACAAAGTGTTGCATTCTATCAATACTGGAGATGCACAGCCTTTCAAAATGCCTTACCGACGTTTGCCGTTGGGTAAGAAAGCTGTTGTTGAAGAACAAGTGAAAACCATGCTGGAACAGAAGGTGATAGTGCCTAGCACTAGTCCCTGGTCCAGTCCGGTTCAGATGGTTACTAAAAAGGATGGGTCTATCCGATTTTGTATCGATTATAGACGCCTGAATGGAGTAACCAAGAAAAATGCATATCCTCTCCCCCGAATTGATGAGACTCTGGACTCGCTGGGTGGGAACCAATGGTTCTGCACCCTTGATCTGCAGTCCGGGTATTGGCAGATCGGGATGAAGGAGGAGGATAAAGAGAAGACGGCTTTTACGAGTCACATTGGACTGTATCAGTTTGAACTGATGCCTTTCGGGTTATGCAACGCCCCGGCCACATTTGAGGCTATGATGGAAACTCTGTTGAGTGATCTATTGTGGCGCAAGTGCTTGGTATACTTGGATGATGTCATTGTCTTCGGCAAGACGTTTGAGGAGTGTGCGTTGAACCTCGGAGAGGTGTTGGAACGAATTCGGTCCAATGGCTTGACATTAAAGCCAAAGAAGTGTGAACTTTTTCGGAAGTCCATGGTCTATTTGGGCCGGATCATCTCCACCGAGGGTGTGCAGGCTGATCCGGCTAAACTGGAGACTGTGGAGACTTGGGAAGTTCCAAAAGGACCAAAGGATATCAGATCCTTTCTAGGGTTCTGTTCCTATTACAGGGACTTCATCCCCGGGTTCTCGAGGGTGTCTCAGCCGCTTCAACGGTTGAGCCATTGGACTCCGGGGAGGAAAAAAGAACCCTTCCCATGGGGGATGGAACAGAATGCAGCCTTCAAAGAGATTAAGGCGTTATTCCGGACCACCCCGGTGCTGAGATACCCTACGGAGAAGGGGCATTTCATCCTTGACACTGATGCGAGCAATGAGAGCATCGGGGCCGCATTGTCCCAAATCCAGGACGGAGTAGAGGTCCCGTTGGCGTTCGCTAGTAACAGTATGAACAAGGCACAGAGAAATTACTGTACTACCAAGCGAGAGTTGCTCGCAGTGGTGGTATACACGAAGAAGTTTCGGCACTTCTTATATGGAGGGAATTTCACACTTCGTACCGATCATTCGGCCCTCAGGTGGCTCCTTAATTTTAAGGATGCGGAGGGAATGATTGGTCGATGGTTGAATCACCTCAGCGAGTTCGGACTGGAGAACTCTCATATCCAGCACCGAGCGGGCACGAAGCATATTAATGCTGACTGCCTAAGTAGACGTCCGGTACGCCGTTGTGTGCGTCCGGAATGTGGGGATTGTGGTGCTCACAATGCTGTGGTAGCGAGTGTGCGTTTGCCTTATGATGGGTTGTTGCAAAACCTGTTGGATTGGTCCACCGACACTATAAGGACGTACCAGATGGCCGATCCTACCATAGCACGACTGAGGGAGCTTGTCCCTACTGGGGTCTGTCCAGTGAGACCCGAAATATCGCTGGAAAACCGTGAAATGCGACGTTTCTTGGCACAGTTCCATGAACTGGAGGTCCGAGACTCGTTGCTGTGCAGGTGGAAGACTTGTCCCGGAAAGCGGAGGGTATTACAAATGGTAATCCCTGCTGCCATGAGGAAAGACATCCTGTACTACTGCCACGGCCATTCCACTAGTGGGCATTTCGGAAAGAAACGCTCTTTGGAACGGCTGAGTCGGAGATATTACTGGCCCGGAATGTCTGGCGACCTTTTGAGGTGGATAGAGACATGTCCGGCATGTTGTTTAGGCAAGCCTGGTCCTGGACTAGGGAAATTGCCACTGCAGCAGGAGCTATTCGGGGTGAGATTTGCTCGAATAGCCGTGGATATTATCAGTGGAGTGAAACCCACTCCGAAGGGTAATACGTGTATGATGGTAGTCTCGGACTACTATACCAAATACACCCGAGTGTACCCACTAGAGGATCACACTGCTGCTACTTGTGCGGAAGCACTGGTGAAGGGGTGGATCCTCCATCTGGGGGCTCCCTTGATGTTACATAGCGATCAAGGGAGAGAATTTGAGTCCAAACTTTGGGCAGCTATGTGTCATCAGTTGGCTATATGCAAAACTCGGACCAATCCGTACCGACCACAGTCCGACGGGCAGGTGGAGCGGTTCAATCGGACCTTGATCCAGGTTTTGAAGCCATTAGTGAACTCCCATATGGATGATTGGGATGATCAGTGCGAATTTGTGGTACATGCGTATAACAATACGGTCCACACTTCGACGAATTGCACACCAAACCTCTTGGTGTTCGGAGAGGACTTGATCATGCCGGCGGATTTAGTATTCGGGGTGGTAGGGATCAGTCCAGAAGCACCATGTACGGTGCTATTTGTAGAATCTCTACGAGAGAGGTTCAAATTTGCCTACGAAACAGTTAGGGCTCATTTGCTCAAAGCTGCGAATTGGCAGAAGGTAGGTTATGACACCGGATTGAAGTTGCGACGTTTCGTGGTGGGGGATAGAGTAATCCGCCTACACGAACCGCTCTGCAACGTCAAGCTGGCGAATAACTGGGATGGACCACACACCGTGGTTAAATGTATCAGTCAGACGACTGTGTTGATTCAGTCCGAAGCAGGGCGCATCCGGACGAGCCATGTGGCTCGGTTGCGTGCTTGGGCTGGAAGGGAGCTCACCCCGGAAACGGAGGTGGAAGAGGGAACTTCGGAGGCGAAATTTGTACCTTTGGAAGGGGTGTCAGCGGATACCCCTAAGAGAGTGGTACGAAAGAAACCTCAGAAGACCGTGAAAAAGAAAGTCTCGGCAGGCGAAGGAAGAAGGGCCCGGAAAACTAAAATCAAGGCTGGAATTTTAGTTAAGAACGAGAGTCCTTCGGCCAGGTTACGAGAGGTGAACGGGAAACCCGTTCGGCGAAGCCCAAGGCTGGTGGCCAGAGGGGCGGTAACCTAGCTTGTTTACACAACGAGTGTGGTGTCCTGTGTTGTTTTATATGTTATATGTGTGCTACCAACAGGGGCGCTCAGAGTTGAATAGAAAAGAATATTGGAGTGCTCCCCGAGGGTGGTGGACGGATAATCCGGTGGGGTAATCTTCGATTTCCCATATTAATCCACTAATACTCCTGATGAACTCTTTATTCGAAGTATATTTTGACTTTTGTGAGCCGCCTACGTGGCAGTGTGATCCCCCGAGCCCGAGTTGCGGGCGGGAAAGGTCGTGACCTGATTAATCGATAATTGGGTCACACCGGGTAACGGGATCGCGTCCAATCACGCGAGACGCTGCGCATGCGCTTTGTTTTAAAAACAAAAGCGAGGGAACGCCATATTGATTTTGGGGCTCACCCGGATCAATCGTGCGTGCGGCAGCAGCGGAGAAGTCGGCGTTTTTGGGCAACTAGAAGAGTAGAAGAGTGATAAAAAGAGTAGGAACTGTGAGTACTCTTTCCTGGTCCGTCGAAGACAAAGAGGGAGACGGGGAACTAAGTGTTTCCCCGTCAAACTCCCGTCGTAAGACACTTGAAAGAAGTGAGGATGGCCGAGCAGCAGCTCCGCCAGTCCGAACTCTCCGGTCACTCCGAGGTGGCATCCGCCACCGAGGAGCACATGGACGCTCAGAGCCCCAGTGGTGATGAGCTCAGTCAGACTCTGTCGGAACTACGAGTGGATCCGGCCGTGTCACCGATTCGGAAGTCTCCGTCACCCGAGGGTAGCGAGGACTCCGGAATGTTGCGAGGGATCGCCTACAGTGCAGTAGAATCGAACCCCTCCGAGTCGACTGGACATCTCTCTCGGATGTGCAGTCTAAGTATTTCGCCGAGCCTCAAGAAGACAGTTACCAGGAAACTGTCTATGGGAGGCGACAGCGACTCCGACACTGCACGTCCGAGGACGCGCGGTGGCAAGGGTGCTACCCGAGATCGGTCCCGGTCGGCCGATGGCAAGGTTAGTACCAAGGCTCTCAAACACGCAGGTGTTGGAAAGAAGCCTCTGGGGAAGGACGAGCCTAAAAAGCCCGATCCGAAGAAGCCTAGTACCCAGGGTACTAAGAAAGCGGATCCGAAGGTTGCCACTGCCACAGTAACCAAAGATTCGAAGACGGTCACTCCCAAGGCTCCGACTCCAAAGGTGCCAAAGGAACAAAAGAAAGCTGATCCGAAGCCATCGGCTAAGGATCTGAAGAAGAAGGGACAGACGTCCGGCAGCAGTCAGGCTGTCAAGACTCCGGGCCCTCCTAAGTCAAACATCCCGATCCCTAGCAAGGAGAAGGATGCTGGAAAAGCAGTTGGAACGTCAGCTGCTCCGACTTCAGCCGTGGATGTGTTGTCCTTCTCGCGAGGGTTGGACAACAGCTCTGCAGTGGCCGCTACGGCCGCAGCCATGGCTGGTACGTCCGGGCACGGGGGAGCTCGTCCGAAAACGACAACTCACCCATCCGACACTAGGACTGAGGAGGCTATGGATGCATCATCCGCAGCTGAAACGGTCCGAGTTGTGCAGGAGGTGCTGTCCGGCATCACCTTCCAGCTACCTGCTCCAGTGGGGCAAAGAAAAGAAGTCCCCGTTCGGGTGGAGACGCCTCCGCAAGGAGCAGCCCCCGTCCGAGTGGAGACTCCTCAACAGCAAACCGAGCCCCGTCTGGAGCCATCCACTATGGATACTTCTGCTGAGGCCGGCAAGCTGGACCAAGCCGCGGGCGGTGGTCCAGGTGGATCGGGGGTACCAGTAATCCCCCCAGTCCAACATGAAGTATGGGATAAGGAGGACGCCGACGTCCCATCCCTGCTACGAGGAGCCATTATCGCACAGATGAGCAAGGATGAGATCAGGTCATTTGACTTGATCCAGATGAGAACCTTCCGGGGGCTGGACATTCTGTCCGACCGGTTCCCGACCTGGTTCCCGGCCCACGTGACGGCTGCAATGGAAGGCTTCAAAGACCAAGCTGCTAACGCTCGCTTGGTTGCTGAGACTGAAGGGCGCCCCGAACTACTCGCGGCCCTTGAATACGACCTGCAAACCGCAGAAGAATTCAAGGTCGTGCATAATCGGAAGGAGAAAAGGCGACATCTGACGCCAGCCATGAGGCTGGCCCGGAATATGGAGAAAAAGACTAACGAGTCTATTCTTAATGATACTCTGGAGGACGAGATTGTCCAACAGAGCACAGCTGCTACTAGAACTGCTGACACTAGTAAGATGGAGAAGGCCAGTCGTAGGCATCAATACCTACGAGAGACCATTCGGTTAACATCTCTGAATGCGGGTCAGTCCCCTGAAGAGGTGGATGAAGTTCTGAAGGGATTGGACAAGAATACAATCCCGGACAACGAACTACAGCTGTTGGTCCGGAATGCCCTCCGAGCCAACGCCGCTAGTGGGTTTCATTTCTTTAAACCCATGTGTATAAATGACTGTATTAAAGATAAGCGGTCATCAAAGCTTCCGGAGGAGGTGGGGCCCGACGGTCTCTCCGACGACGAAGAATGGATCAAACCTGATCCTTTAGACAAGTCGGTACAGCTGTACCACTTCGAATTGCTGGAGAAGGTCCGGACTGGTAGCACCAAATACCATTCGCTCCTTCAGAAGGCAAAGTTGGCGTGGGCAATGTCTAGATGGCATTCATTTAGTAAGTGCCCATTCAAAGCTTGTCAGGACATCGACGAGACCCTGGAGAAACCCCGAACTTGGCCTACCAAGGTTCGGTATGCCAGACATCTTACCCGCTTTCATGTACGTCATCTCATGCGATATGACTGCCTGAGTGTGGGTTCGAAGGGCAGCAAGGGTTGTCCGAATGGGGGTCTGTTCTACACCAGAGCAGATACCATTCGACACCTTGCCAAGTTCCATGGCTTGGCTCTGGAGACCGCAGCGGAACGCATTCAGGCCGCTCACGCAGAAGTCTACTCCCATTTCGGGACCACGGTAGACAAGAATGACAACCTCGAGGTGGATTTTGGCACCAACGAGAAAGGGAAGGTGCGGGTATTCTACAAGGTAAACCCGGACCGCACGTATCTCCATGTACCGGAGGGCGAACTCTACGATGAATTCGAAGAGTATCAGCAGCGTACCAGTACGCGGAAGCGGCGAGCTCCGAGAAAATCCGACGGATCCTCGGAGCCCACCGATCCGAAGAAACAGAAAACGGACGAAAGGCAGTCCGTTATGGAGAAGGCAGATCCGGGGTACAAAGGACCGGCATTTACCTCTCGCACGACTGACTGGAAGTCGGGCCCCCAGGGCAAGCCACCTCGGCCAAGTCCGGAGGATCCGAACTCCAGTACGGGAGGGGCGTTCGTTGACGAATTCCCCAATATAGATTTGGTTCCGGGAGCAGAGTCACAGACTCTCACCCAGACGGGGAAGACCAAGGCCTCGGTGAAGCAAAAGCCGAAGCCAACACAGACTCCGGATCCCCCTCAGGAGGCTCCGGAGGGGCACCATGTCTTACGACTAAGGGGCCCTCCCTCGTTTCCTCCCGCCGACTTCAAGTCCTACGAAGCCGGACAGGAGGCCTTGGATCGGTGGCAGGATAACTTCCACCGATTACTATCTGGCTTAAGTCAGGAGGTGGCGATGTTGTCCCTGGACACAGTGCATCATCTCCACCGGAGTGAAGTCGCTACTCAGAAAGCAGCGGCCACGGAGTCGGTTCAGGAGGAGCGTGAGAATGCTCGGACTGAGCGAGTTGCTGCTAAATCCGAAAGGAAAAAGCAGAAGCTGGCAGTCAAGAACGCCGAGGAAAAACTGGACCACGAACGTCGGAGGTTCAGAGACTGTTTCGCGCACGAGATGCACGAATGGGATGGGACTCGTGCTCAAATCGAGCTCTGGCTCCAGGAGCTGACTCTGGCGGAAGCTGAGTCAGACTCTGATGATGAGGAGGCTGCGGCCCAGTCGAGTCCTAAAGACGACTCGGAGTCCGGATAGGATTATCCTATCTTAGGACCCGATCAAGAAGAAGGGGGGGTATTTTAAATATACCAACCCTACATGTGAAAAAACACTCTATTATAGGGTGTTCAAGGATCCGGACGAGAAGAAGCGGCAGGCTGGCTACGCAAGGAGTCAGTCTGCCAGGCAGAACGGACGGAGGAGGACGAGGAGATCCGGAGAGAAACCCAAAGCTCGGGACAGGAGTACACTACCACCATGGATCTGATACGAGATGTTTTTTTTTATAAACTATATATATCAGGACCGAGTGCTCCTAATTATAAGTCCGAAGATCGCCTGGAGGCAGGACTTGGAATTTTTTTTTATATATACTACTATAAGCTCCCGAGCATGAGCTATGAACTTTCTCGTTCCGGTTAGTAGGAGCTGAATGAAGTAGGTTCTGAAAGCCGGGCGGAATGCATCATCATCAACAGAGGATCCGGATCTTCGCTATAAAATCACGTATGATATCTTTTGTAATAATACTTTAATATGTTTCTAAAAACCTTAAGAGAAGTGATAGTGTTTATCACTTATAAAGTATTATTCATTACGAGTGTAATTAGCTCGGGGTCTTGAAGGGACGAAATTTTTTACTGTGATATTGTACTTTTTCAAGTGTTGTGTATACTATATGTATAGATTAACTCCATCTATCCTAGGGAATGGGGCGTAATTTTAATTACGATCTATATGTGTAGATATGTGTGTAATTAATACCTTTTTGTGTTCAACAGTAACGTCATATTGTTTGTAAGGTATAACTTTAATAAACCCCTAAGGTGGTATTTATAAGATAATGCCAGTCCGAAGTGTTTTCGGACTATAACCTTAATTATTTACCTCCCGGTTATTATCTGGTAGGGGGTAGTGTAGGGGCTAGGGTTATACGGGGTTATTATATGACGAGTGCTGTTGGATGCTGTGTTGCGAGCTCAGTCCGAACCCTTCAGTCCGACGGTAGGTGGCGACACCTACTCCGGGCTTGGGGTATGGACAGAGGTCGCTATAGGCTTCCGGTCTGCGTGTGCGCACGCAGGCTGGCTGCCTATATATACCCGGCATCTGACGGTACTCGTCGGTTACTCTGAGCCACGCTGGTGAAGAGACCCCGTGATCATATCGGCTGCTTAGCCTACTGACCCGTTCCGAACTCTATAGGGAGTTCGCACACTTAGTGACTGCTTGTTTAGGTTTACCTGAATAAACCTGATATTGCAACCTGTAACACTTGATCCGAACTGTGTCGACTTTGTTCTTTAATTGATACTCTACCAATATCATAAAGATACGAAAGATCGTTTATTACACCATGAATCAAAAAGTATATATCTACAGTACATAACTGATGGCTACACAAATATTCATCTTAAATTATTAAGTCGATTGCGAGAGGGCACTCCTATAGAGACAAATGTTTATATAGAGGACATGTTGTTTATTGCAAATCACATATCTACCTATTTACCCCCTGTATAAACGTGAACATTAAGATTTTAGATCCCCTAGGACATGTATCCCTATGACATTCACATACTCGGACATCTACCCCCTTCAACTCATCCCCTCCATTTTGAATCATGGTGGGATTTAGGACTTTGGCCTCCTCATTATGTAACTCCATGGATGTAGAGAGCCCTCGATAATACTAAACATGTACCCCCTGGATATTTTATTTTCAGCATATGCAGCTCTAGAGAGTCTCCTCGTTACAGTGTACTGCTAGCAACTCAACCTACTTTAATACTTACATTCGTAATAAATTCAGAGAAACAGGTGAAAAATATATAATGCTTCCAGTAGATAATCCATCACGTGATTATCCCAAGCCAAGTGCCATCTGAAGTCACAAACCAGACACTAGTATTCTATATTGCGCAATGGACGTCAGGAATGCTGGTGAAAGACAAGCTAGCCCCACCTCTGCCCCCGAGCGTCATCGCTTGCACCAAAGCTTGCTGGTGAGAATGATTCCGGTGCATGTGGTGCTGCAGTATTAAAAGTGTGGATGGGTACCGCAGAAGGACCCCCCCCCCCCCACAATATAGGGTGGAAGTGACGTGGTTATGGCCCCTCTGATACCAGTGATGTCTCTCGGATGCGTCCGAGGATGAGTTGGGGCCAGCTTGCACAAAAGACTCCTCAGTGCTATCACCCTAAGTTTGCAATCTGCACTAAGGAACAAATGCCTTCCTTCCAAACAGAACATAGCGAAAAGTTAAAATTGGAAGCTTGAGATGTGTATATTAAGACGCATTCCTTGCCAGAATAAATAGCACATTATGAGTGGGGAAGGGGTTATAATCATCTGAGTTACGAAGATGGAAGACGGTTTCAGTGTGCCAGTTTGTACACCAGCTTGCATATCATTTTTAATTAGTAACACTTAGCCTAGGGGTTTAGTGTAGGAGTGCTCAAGACGGAACAATAGGCACCACCTGGAATAATGTTTTCCAAATGCAGTGCTGGGTTTGCTTTGTCATGTCATTCCGACTTTTGGAATACCCTTTATGTTGATTTCTATTTCGTCATTATCCGTATACTGCGAGATTTGTCCATGTTCATATTTCCACATATATCATTTCAACTTCTTGTCCTTATGGGTTGCCTCTAATACTAAGCTCTACTATGTACCTGTACATGTATTTGGTTTCCCTCGGGGTACTGTACTATTACTTTACCCCATTAACCAGAACCTGCAGGCATCCCACTGTGACTACTAAAGGTCTCAATCGATGATGAACATCAGGATTTCTTCCTTCATCTTTTAAATCCTTGAAAGGGGAAGTCTCAATCAGTGACTTGGTTTGGGAGAAGTCCATCCGTCAATGTCAGAGAATTGTGGCCCGTCAAGGGAGCCTCTGGTTCCCTGGGTTGACACTAGACGTCCCCCCAATCAGTTGGTTAACCCGAGACAGGAAGAGGCGGCAGGAAGCAAGGTCGTACGGGTGGTGCCACCTGTCAAACTGCCAGGCAGCTGCACTGCTTCGTTTGTAATTTTGGAATTTACTGTATTGGTGACTAGCGTTGTATCCCTAGGGGTCCATATAGATGTATAATGGACACATGAAGTGAGACTGGAAAGGAACCGTATGCTCCTCCAGTAGTCTAGCTATTCATCTTGGTTTGCACAATATGGTTTCTTCAGCAATGTACACATACAGGTGACCGGTGGTTAATTCGAATTATGTTTTTTATGTGTATTACAAATGAGTATCGTCAGCTGAGAATGGCATTCAGTATGGGTATCTCAACCCTCAAACACAGATGCAGGTGCTCCTCTGGCCTCTAGCCCTGTGACCTTGAATACAGAACCAGATAGAGGAAATTGCTTGAGCTCCTCTTGGGAAGCTCCAATACACCCGCACGTGACGTACAACTCATCAAAATTACGTCCACCCCAGCAGCAGGACGTAGTCCGCTTGACAGGAAACTCAATGGTTTGCAGCTGTGCTCCTGGAATAATGGTAAAGTAAGATAATAGTTTGATAATAATCATTAGGCAATTGTCCGTTCTAAGGCCGATATTTGGATAGATATACATTCATCGGTAGACAAAGAAAACAAACAGCGTCAAAAGGGAGTCCACGTTGCCTCCAGAATGACTCTCCGTTTAGGGGAGCCCAGGCTGCCTAAGCGAGCCTAGGTGACTCCCTGGATGACCTAGGAAAGTCACCTAGGGGAGTCACATAGCTCCCTGGCTCACCTAAGGGAGTCACATAAGGACCAGGCTTTGAAAAACTCCCAGTGTATATCAGAGATCTTATTGCCAATAAAAATCAATCAAACAAAATAAACTAGAGAGAGGAGTCATTCTGGAGGCGACCCGGACTCCCTTTTGACTCTTTTCTCTGTGTATATTGATCTTCAGACGACTATGTGACAGGATACGTGAGCCGTTATTGCGCATATTATTAAACGAATCCAAGCAGATCTCTCTCTATATTTTATATTAAAATAATACCCTAGTTTAAACCCATTCCTTATTTACATCGAATGTTTTCTAGATCGAGCGACTATAGGGCTGCCATATACTGGTATTTGTATTTGAGTAGAAGGGATGCTTACCTGTGATAGGGTCAAATCTCACCACTTTGCCAACACTGTAACATGCCACCCACAGCTTCCCATCTGTGTCAATACACATACCATCTGGGTACCCCAGAGTAGCCTCTGTACCCTCTCCAAAATCAATCAGAGTACGCTGATTGGCTGAAATATAACGCCATCAACAGTACAATAGTTACAAGGCATGCAAAATGTGATGACAAGCGAATAATACTTAATGTCTCACAGATCGATAACGTCTAAAGGAGGAAGCATATTGTAGCATGGCGATGTATAGGATCACTAGTGTCAGTGATATTATGTTAAAGTAGTATAAGAAGATGCCGGCTGAAGCAGGCAAAATATGATAATGATAGTATGGTATACTGTTGACATGATAAACATGATGTAAACATAATATTATATTAAGGAAAGCCATCAGGAATGGTATGATACAGGTGGGCAGGAGGTGGGGAGTGGCAGGACCAGGTGGGATGTGGGCAGGTGGGGGTTGGGGCCTAGAAGAGTTCATCTAAAGCTGAGTTGGATCGTTTCATCGTACTATATCATAGAACACCAGGACGTACCTTTACAATACGTCTTTGTATCAATGTTGAGTACATTTCTAAGATACTCTTTCATTTTAAAACATGATCTACAACTCCCGTCTCATACAATAGGGTACGCAACGATCTTCTCTCACTGTTCTAATAGAATGCTTAAAAGTATGATACATAAAGTTATACTCTTGGTGACCATGATCTTGTTTTAATACCCATAATTTAAGACAGTGTCACTTATATTGAAATGAGCAGTATACCTACATGGTGTGCCCGTAGTGATGTCATAATCAAACACATAGACCTTACGAGGTAGAGAGTCTATGTAGTACATCAGGGAGTGGTCAGCTGACCAGGCTAGGCCATTTGAGATGTTAATCTTATCAACGTGCTTTTTGATGGAACCATCCTTGTCCATACAGAAGAGACCAGCCACTTCTCTCTCAGGGTGAAGAGGCACCACCTCCCGTCCCATCGTACCTGCAGAATAAAGAATGAGTCTATGAGTAATCTATATCAATTTTGTCTACATAAATCATTCCTATATTGATATTGAACCAGCCACCTGACAACAGTGGGTTAGTTCTATTTAGAAATAGAATTCGAGTAATTGCATATTCATATATCCCAATGTTGCCACCCAACATTGGCGTCATAATGTTATGATAAGAAGGGGAAAATATTTTCCAAATTCAAAATTCGCATAATCATAATTATGAAGTCAAAGCCTTAGTGTAAATATTGCCATTGATGAAAATTTAATTTGATTTTAAAAAATAATTTACCTGCCCATAACCTGCCTGCAGGGTCACACTTGGCGTCGTTGAACCTGTTCTTAGTGTCAGCGTCTACCTCATGCAGGGTCTTCGTAGTTGCCGTGTCCCAGTCCAGGTGTACGATGGTCTTATTGATGCTGGTTAGGTACCCCCCTGACCTGCGCGGTATGATGAAGCTCACGTCGTCATCTATGACAGTTACATTCTGGTTATTAGATGATCCTCGTGGATGCCGCTGTCGTCTACTTGTCTACTATATCCAGACTAAATGTAGCCAAGTTCTCTCGATATGTATGTACATTTATCGGCTAGTTATAATGTGTCTTAGCAGGCAGTAGATCAGTTTTATAAATAAAAACTAGACTAAAATCTCATTTTGGTACATCCCTAAAATCTACTTTGATCATTGTGTAGTATAATGCCTTGGTCGAAACACACACAAAGGGGAGAACGCGACAGTAGGTGTTCAAAGCTGTCGGGGGGAGCTATAGCAAATTTTAGAGCAATGTTTGTTGGAGGGAATTAAATGGGGGAGGGGGGGCTTTCATCTTTAAATGTGTGTATTCCCAGTGATTTAACACATAGACCACGATCCAAGTAAAACCTTGTGATTGGTGTAATCTAGGATATTCTGAGTCTACAATGTTGTACGTTGTTGTTTCCCAAAACATTGGGAGGGTCAAAGATACTTGGGCCCCCTAACCTTTAGGTTGGGGGGGGGGGGGGCCTGGCCCCCCTGTGCTGCCGCTACGCTGACTATATATAAATACAATGGGGCTTATATAAAGCATATGATGTATAGTAACGTAATTACTGTAGTCATGGTACAGCATGTTTGATCATTATCTTAAATGTAATATGTTCTTTCCTAATCGCTTGAAAACCCTTTGAATAACATCGTGACATTTTATAATAAATTGTAATCATAAGTGAGTCCATTTGTCAAACTATTAGTGATAGAAAAATACGTCACCATATCATGTAATGACGTTAGTTATGGGGTAGCTGAATTCGATCTAACATGATGTTTGTACCATCATGTTGTAATAAAAGTATTGCACTCGATTGTTTAACTTCTGAGTATCCGTGACTTTAGATTGTTTTCTATATAGAAATGTCGTCTCTATATTTTGCACAGAAACCTAGCAAACTTGTTGGTCGATTTTAGATGTTAGCGTTGAATCAACATTGGAATTGGTAGGCCTATATGCCTCAACGTTGAACTAGCCTACTTTGTAAGGTTGTCAAGGTTGTCAATGATGTCAGGGTCGTATCTTAGTGCCTGAACTGAATAAGATCTCCAGCCTGATGTTCTTATATAGGCCTAATACGAACGGTGTAGGAAACCACCTCTACCACCTCCTGTGAAGTGCGGAAACTATGGGCAATCTGAGTGGAATTAGATGCCACAAATGCTGCAGACCTTAGTTAGGCTATATCATAATTAAGCACTTCCCTGAGATTGAAGGAAATAGGAGTTTATTTAATATTGAGTAATAAGCCCTTTTGGTTTTGTCTACCACCTATGTGTCAAGAAATCTGCAGACCTGGAATCACATAGCTAATTTAGGGGATGCAGAGGGGTTTCCCCCTGAGGTAGGAAAGTCACCGGAATTAAGTGCCTCATGACACAACTGTGTCACTACTTATTGAAGCCCCAGTAAGTGAAACAAAATTTAACTGATGCATATTACATTGACAAACTGTTAACCATGAAACTCCATGAGCTTAAGCAGAAGATAGTTCACTAGACATCCCACAGGGGGCAGTCCTAAGACAATGGTGGATTTTGCAGAGTGTCCTATAAACTCTACATTTAATTAAGGTTGATCGCTACTCATTGAATATGGACTACTGCGCAGCTCTCTGCGCATATAGCTTAAAATTGTCAGAATAGGCTAATATTGGCAAACTGGATCCATATGCATGTACACTAAGCCATATCCAAAAATTGGACAATTCCGTGCAAAATTGTGCATTTTATTCCACTTTAAATATTTGATATTTTTGGAGCCTGTGATATTTGCTATTTTTAACATAAATTAGAACCACCTATGTGTCAAGAAATCTGCAGACCTGGAATCACATAGCTAATTTAGGGGATGCAGAGGGGTTTCCCCCTGAGGTAGGAAAGTCACCGGAATTAAGTGCCTCATGACACAACTGTGTCACTACTTATTGAAGCCCCAGTAAGTGAAACAAAATTTAACTGATGCATATTACATTGACAAACTGTTAACCATGAAACTCCTATTGGAATTATTTACCAATAAATCATTATCGAGATTGATATAAATCTCATCACTGTGCTTCAAACAACCAAGAGTACAAAATATATACATTTTTTACCCCCATCCTTGGCCTTTAACCCATTATTTTGGCCTTTGAATATGACATTTAGACAGTTTTTGACCTATTTTTTAACTTTAAAGGCCCAAAACCCTAAAAATATGCGCGGGACCCCCTATTAAAATTACTTTAAGATGTTAGCAATTGATCTAAACAATTTTTTGAGAAAGTAAAAAAAAAGTCTATGGATTATTTTTGCTATTTTTCAAGCTTTTGCTGACAAATTTAGCATCAAATTTAATCTTTCGTCCTAGAACCACCACTTTTTTCTCACAATAGGGTTGTTTTTGGACCATAATTTTATTTTCCCCATTTAAAGACACAATAAAGGATTATTCATCTCAAATATCATATTGATGTGGGCAGTGGTTCACTAAGAAAAAAAATCGTGAAAATTTTACATTTTTTGGTATTTTTTGCCAAAAATAGAAAATACTTTTTTTTTTCAAAAATCTGTAATAAAAAAAGTAGCTCGGGACCCCCCCTATTTTTTTCCATTTTCCATTTTCTAATGATCTAAACTACCATTAGGCAAAAAATTAGGAAATTCTATGGATGAAAGGTTAAGAGTAGCGATCAACCTTAATATAGGGAACATCAGCTGTGAGAGTGTACCCCGATGCTCGGCCCTAAAGGGTTAATGCACTTGGTCTACGCGTTTAACCACGGCGCAGCAAGAGGAACCTCTAGATCAAGTCACGACGTAGAGGGAGTCTGACCAGTGGCACCCGAGACGGAGTGGCTTGGTCTAGAGGTTCCTCGCAGGTGGGACGTGGTTAAATGCGGTTCTGACAACAAACAAAACTGTAAATATGTGAAATAAAGCTGTAGGTACACTGTAAACAACGCCACAACGTACTAAATGCGGGCCGCAGGCCTGCCCCCCAGTGACGGCCGCTCATTGGCTGTAACCATGGAGATGGTACCATTGCCAAGATGTGCGTCACCGAATGTGACGGCCGTGACTTGGTCCCGGGGGGGCCACTCCCTACCTTTTCTATAGTAACTATGTGTGAACACCACCTCAAATTTTGGACCCTTATCACGGGAGGTAATTTTACAAAATAGCACCCTATTCACTGGAAAACTGCATATTCTAATTTAGGGGGACCGAGGATTAATACCCTTATGAAGTGTGTATTAAAAAATTAGCCTGCAAAAGGTAGGGCTAACCCTTACCCTATAATAAAATATGTATATTTAATGTTGAAAAAAGTGGATTTTTGTTTTATTTGAGAGTTTCAGCCTTAAAAGGTACCCCTTTTCCTCCAAAATTGCCTAGAGAGCACCCCTATTCAAGGGCCCTCGCGGGCCCTTGCCTAGGGTCCAAAAACATACCCTTTCCCTTGGAATCGTGTTCACACATAGTCAGCAATACTGAGGGAGTGGCCCCCCCGGGGACTTGGTCCCCTGACCAAGTCACTTTGCTTGGTCTATAGGCTTCAATAGGAGAGTCACTGCCGTGCGTGTTAGAACACATCATATATAGGCCCCTAGTCGTTATAGGTGGACAGGGGGGGGGGCAGAGCTAACTACGTACAAGTTATATGGAATAAGTATGTACTCATTGGTACCTATATATCAACTATAATTACCCACCTGCGACGTGTAGCTTAGAGTCGTGTCCAGTGGCAGCGTCCAGCCTGTGGACATCACCCCTCATGATGTCCACATAGATTAGACTCTGACTGCTCTCCTCCCAGTGAGGACCCTCGCCATTCTCAAAGGTAGTGTTAGCTGCCGCCACCGACACAGCCATGTTCTACTTTCTGGATACACCACACTGTAGTTAACTTATACCTTCAGTCAAAAAAAGCTATGGCTGGCACATACACCTCCTCTCGACTATAATGTTAACCAAGCACTACCTTGTAATACTGTACGCTTCAATGGTCTGCCGCTGTGTTGAGTATAAAATACAACAGCTGTGGTTAGGAGTCACGTGGTTATGTAAATTTGTGACTACTGACAGTGACCTATATACAGGAGATAGAGAGTCTATAAATAGATAGTGTGTAAAAAAGGGATAAAAAGGCATCCTATCATAGCTATAGTATAGGTTAGTCCATCCTTACCACGTGTACCATCAACATTGCCTTCTTGCTGTAACATTTCGGAAGGCGTATGACAATACTCATCTCAATTTAGATTACGATATCAAAGGATGTCTCATTCAGTCCAATAACCCAGTTTAAAACTATATTTATATATAAGCTGGGATAGTATTAGTCCTCATTTTTTGCAAACTTAAAGTCACCCCATTGTTAGAGCGCACTGGCAACATGTTAACATAATTATCTTGAGTTTTAACAATTTTTAATTCAAGATAGTGTTCCTTTATTTATACCGAGTAGGATACAGAGGCCGCGGGCCTGGATTATGTAACACCAGTTCACACCGTGGGTGGTATTGGTGCAACTTAATTCTAAAGCTCTAGATGTAATGTTACATGATAATAGGCTTGTCAATGGCAAGCCAACAAACATGTAACACACGTTTTTAATCCGTTCATACCAGCGTTTGGTTAAAACTACTGTGTACAACTACCTGTGTAACATCATTGCTGCCTGCCAGTTCACTAGTGCCATCTGACGCCTTTGATCAACACTCAATAGCTATATAGATAAAGATGGGCTGTATTCACTAAACAATCGAATGACACTTATTCCCGCAATTGCTCTTCAAGCTTTAATGTATTCTCCTTTTTCCCAGTTCTCATTGGTCTCAATGCATTTTTAGGAGATCACTGTCTAGAGCAGTGAATGAGAAGACCCCCTTCAGGACTGCCCTAAAACAAAAAAAAAACGCTATTAGAGATCTGCTCTGACCTTTGAGCGTCAGAAATGGAATCATGAGAAAAATAAGTGCGTACATTGACTTGGAACGAGATCCGGTATCGGCCATATCAATTGCAAAGCAAATTTAAAAGTCGGTTGGAAATAAAGTTTGTACCATATTATTGAAAACCCTATACCTTGTGTAATTAGATTTTTGCCCTTTGTACGTGCATATAATATATAACTCTAATCAACAGTGATTAAGTCCAATGGGAGGAATGGTGATTGTAGTCATTTATCACTACTTTAAAATCCCCTTCATCTATAAGTCTGTAATCAACAAAGGCAGCTAGTAGTATCAAGACCTTTATTACAATCCATCGTTTTCAGACTATAAAAACTATGTACAGACTTCTTATTTAACCATCAGGGAGAATTACTCGTAAACGACAGCAGCGTTGCGCTGGGCATCCATAAATCATTATCCAGTCATTCAGAAACGAGATTTACTTACTGACAGACGACATAATATTATATTGATATACGCCTGTGTTATATTTGCCATATCATTTTGCTTCATAGATAATCGATGGTATTGATTCCATTATGTTTCCATATTCTTTAGAGCAGTCTATAGAATATGGAAACATAGTGAAATTCATCGTTATTCTGGGATGATAATACATCGGATCAACAGATTCAACGATCACTTTGGAAAACATATGTTTCTGTTCAGCTATGCATAATTCGCAGGAAAGGGTGGACTTATAACTATGGATGCCAGTTTAAGCTATTATCTGAAACATTGGACGGATACAAACAGTGTGTTGAGGAAACAACAGGTTTTTGAAAATTAAAACACCCTTGGTTATTATGACAATACACTTTTACATTCTTTGAATTCATAATTCACCCCCTTTGCTCTTGATTCCAAGTATTTTGAAACACTAAAGGAAACTTCCCATTAAAATTGTAACTGAAAGCGGATGCTAGACCCCTTTAGATATTACATTAAGGTTTAAAATGTGCCAGATGCAGTTTCATCTTCTTTCTATAAAAGGTCCAGAGAACCTAGAGTATCTATAGATTCGTACAGTAATACTTTCAAGATGGCACAGAGCGTTAGAAATCCAATATGCAATATGGATCTGAGGAGGTATTGATTTCAGAGAGATCATATCTTTTTATGGGACATCTACATATTGGAACTACACTTATGGAATTGCATTTCACAGATTAATATACTTACACAAGGACCTTAATGTAGACAACCATTGAAGTAGCTAGGATACGCACTATATCACAGTTATATGATAATACAAGATTAATACCACTGGATGGCTCTTTGACAGCCGTTGGTATAGCATGGAGGAGCTGCTCATGGCAGTGAGCTACTCATACGATGCAAATCAATTAACTCTTGCGTGAGGGCACAGTGTAAGGATCTCTTCCTGCATCTTGGGTGATGTCAATTATAAAATAACATGATAACTTATATATGCAATATTTAGTCTAAAAAGACATAGCAACATGGGCACATTGGATATGTACATGTAGACTCCAGCGGGTGTCTAAATCTCGGTTCCAAGTTCCAGCTATTAAATTACCCATTTGCGATTTGTGGTCGTCAAAAAGAAGGACAACGATTTATCATATTCGGGATAATACAAAATGGATCTCATATCAATCATGTGTTTTCCCATCAGCAGTATGACATATGTACATAATGATTTGAAGATGCAGTTCAGGAAAATTGCCTGCATCTGGCTCTACATAATATTATTTGTCAACGATGATTTCTCCTACTAACTAACAATATGAGATTTGTAAAACAGATAAATCATCAGCTATGACTGCAGTTTATGTTCACAAGCCCCATCGATACATTTACAAAGTAAATATGCATTTTATTTACACAGCATCTAAATTACATTGTTGCATAAACGCCAAGCTGATTGACCCCCAGGTATGGAGAAACAATAAACGTGAAAGCGTCTAAATGCCATAATTATGACTGCATGCTCACGGTACAAATTGGTATAGACATACCATGGTCAATCTATGATGGCATTACTTATGTTAACATGCAGTACTTTAATCAATCACAGACGCCATAGAGGCTTTAAGGCAAGGTTATATTACAATGGACGCAACATAAACATGTAGTTATGTAGACGCACATATTAATTCATATAAAGATTCCATACTGTAGGCTCCTCTATAATGAATCGCTATTCATATCAAGCCATCAAAAACTTGTACAGATGATAACATTTACTATACGATAATAATCAGGAGTGTAGCTTAAAATATACAGCAGTCCAACATTATAGCACTCCAATGCACTATATGGATATATATCTAAAACTGGACATCGACATCCATGTAACAGAATCCTTCTAACAGAAAGCCATATTTAGTAGAAGTAGAAATCCATGAATATCTATATGAAGGAGAACACCATGTCCATGCCTATGAATATGTCTGTATGTATGTTCATTTCAAAATTCAAGATTGCAACCATTCATTGAATGCCACCATGCTTTCAATGTAATCTCGAATTGCAGTTGCAGTAATTTGATACTAATAAAAAAAAATCTATTCTATTTTCTTTCATGAACAGTTGGCATCCCATAGATTCAAGATGGCTATCACTCATTAAATGTCCCGATGCTTGAAATGCAATCTTGACTTGTAGTTGCATTAATTTGATACTATCAAAAAAGCAAATCCTATTTGATTTTTCCTTCATTCAACCCATTCAAGATGGCTACCATTTACTAAATGCCATAATGCTTTCAGTGCAATGAAGAATTGTAGTTGCATTAATTTGATATCTATATAAGAAAATTTCTATTTGATACCTTTTTCAAACACAGTTGGCACCCCATAGGTTTAGGATGGCCACCATTCATTGAATGCCACAATGCTTTAAATGCAATCTTGAAATGTAGTTGCATTAATTTTATACTGTTAAAAAAATCCAATTTAGTTGTTTTTTTCATGAAGAGTTGGCACCCCATAGGTCCAAGATGGCCACCAGTCATTGAATGCCATAATGCTTAAATGCAATCTTGAATTGCAGTTGCATTAATTTGATTCTTAAATTTTTTTTTTTTCATGAACAGTTGGCACCCCATACATTCAAGGTGGCTACCAGTCATTGCATGCCACAATGCTTTAAGTGCAATCACGAATTGTAGTTGCATTAATCTGATACTAAAAAAAATAAAATATTGTATTTGATTTTTCTTTCATGAACAGTTGGCACCCCATAAATTAAAAACGCACCCAGCACCCAGGTCAACAGCTATATACGGACATGTGTACCTCGCCTGCCTGTTCTCCTTCAATGCAGAGTGAAGAGGGTGGGAGGGGGTGACCATCAACAGTGCATAAACACTTTGATTGGATGACAATGTAGTTTTCATATTACAACCCTAAATTTGTGCAACGAAAATCATCAAGAAATACTAAGTATTTTTTCCAAAGAATAGCTTTTCCAGAATGGCTCGATACTCAGAAATCCTACTGCGAATAAGAAAAAGTCAAATTCTGATTCTAAACACCTGAAAAGTGAGAAATGCTGGCGTTCACGGTTTATGTAGGAAATGTACTAAAAACACCAAAAATATGCAACAAAACCCTAATTTTCTCAAAAACTGTTCAGTAGGATTTTTTCTAATTGAGGTTCCAGTGTTTTCTACCCCCATGTTACACATTGGCATAGAGAATATATTGACACCTAGTCAGGATTTTGCCCTAGAAGCAATCTGTGAGGCAAAAAACAGCCAAAATGAGCCACTGGTCTGAAGTATAAAACTGGGCATCGATCACTATAGAGCTACAAAGAGAGAGATTCGATGTCCAGTAACAAAGTAACAGAGGTCATGCGCAACCACATCAACGGACGAGAATAGATCATGGACTACAATTAGATCTGGATTAAACATTTTGTCGCTATGTGTTCCTTTCCTCCTCGGCGTTATTGCCCCCTCCCCCTGCCCCGCCTCCTCCAGAGTCTGGGCTGTGGTCCATGTCATCCCCCTTGTTGTCCTTGTTGGAGGTGCCTCCGTCCAGACCCTGCATGGTAAGGTACCTGTTTACTACTTCCTTCCAGTCTACCACCTCCTCTATGGGCACAGGCCCACTGCCCGTCGCGTGCTGCTTCATAAAGTCATCTGCAAGGTGCCAGACATGTGTATGTAGAAGGGACAATAGTCAGGGGCGGCGGAACATACTGGAAGTTGGGGGGGCCAAGGTCCCAAAAATATATATTTCGCTTATTTCGCGCATTTATTTAGTAACTTATATGGCGAAAATATGGTGTGAATCAGTGGGTAAAATAGCAGGGGGTCTGGGGGCATGTCCCCCCAGGAAATTTTGGAAATTTAGAAGAGCAATTAAGGGCCTATTTTAGTGCGTTTTATGGGGAGTTATCAATAATTGCTATCCTGGTTTTCAATTAAATAAACCGTGCTATATAAAAAGGAATGTAGCAAGAACAAATAGGGCAAAATGTTGGGGGGGCCAAAACATATTCTGGCCCCCCCAACCTGAAAGTTGGGGGGGCCGTGGCCCCCCTGGCCCCCGTGGTTCCGCCGCCCCTGATAGTGTTTAGTGTATCTCCCTTCTCAGATGCAAGTATTGCTAATTGTCAAACTTCATAACCCAGGCAGACTGTGACCCATCAATGATCGACCAAAAGAAGATTATATTGATTTGATCCTGAAGTGCCACATTTGGATTGCCGGCTACCTGAACAATGAATCAACCCGTTCACCATCAGGATAAAACTAAATGGTAACCTTTTCGTCAATGATCAGGGGCTCATCTGCTTTTAGATTACTCATAGCTTACATGTAGTACATTGAACTTGGGGCTATAATGACCAATGTGTGCAAGTACATGTATGTAATGATGGGACACAAAGGTTCAGGAATGTACATATATATCAACACGACAAAATGTATTTGGGGTGATTGGGAATGGCCACTATATGACAATACTTTATAGTTCTATTGCTCACAGTTATATTATTATGATTATGAAAATACTTATATCATGTGTGAACCAATTTGGTCGACTTGACGCTAAGTGAATATTTATCTACTTACACAAACTAGGGTTTATATATTAAGATATGTTTTGTGTAAAAGTGTTGCGTGCTAATTAATTATTTAATGTGTTATACAATAACGTGTTTAGTATGTAAGTGACGCCATTTACCCCATGTATTTAGAGTACACCCTAATGCTCTCATAATACAGAACCATGCAGTCGAAATGCAACTCGGAGTCAAATGCACCATTTGAATACTATACGATGCATAATAATTATAGGCCTAATGAAGATGTAGGCCTTTAGTTAATTATCATGCTTCACCTATACATTAGAAGCCCGTGTAGATGCCTTGTGATTTGTATTTTTGAAGTCTGCAACTTTGTATTCATTTCATGTCAGTTATTTGGGCACATATCAAATACCATGCTTAAACTATGCATTAGAAGCCGACTTTAAGATCTAAAGGTCATATGATTTGTATTTTCCAAGGTCCTCTAATTGTTTAGTAAATGCATAGACTTCCCTTTACATTTAGGCAAGGCGGTCTTGATTATGGTGGGTTATGCGTTCTAAAAGTCTGTACAATATTTATCGATTAGATTTATTCTTGCTTTCATAATCCCAAGTAAAATAAACTACCCTTGAGTAAAGATGTTTATGTACATATAGGATGGAACCGGCTAGGGAAAATGTGAATATTATAGAGAGAAATTTACACACTTTGTTGAAAATTTGGGAAAAAAGAAATCGATGATGGAGACCTTATTCATGCATTGTTAATGCAAGGATACAGTTGTTTAATCACTACATCCTTCATTATCCCCAGAGTATTATTAGTGTATTGCATCTATGGTTCTAATGCCACAACAGCACATATTTGGTTTTCATCTCCTTTAAACTATAGTCTATATTATGTATTACCTTTATCTTCGTCTATTGTGTGCAAATACATATAGTGAAGGGACACAAAGGTTTAGGAATGTACAGAAATCAACACGACAAAGTGTATTGGGATGTTTGGGAATGCTCAAAATAATTTATGGAATATCATAGTGCTAATAGTCACCGTTATAGGATAACAAAATGTATTAATGTATATTGTGTATGAGCCATTTTGGCCAACTGTACGCTAAGTGACTATTTATCTACTTACCCAAACTTGGGTCTGTGTATTACAATGTAATTTGTGTAAAAATGTTGCATGCTAATCACATAGATTATCAACAATGGATTTAGAGTATATGTGACAGAGCACGTCACATATAATGTATTTAGACGGGAGTACCTTGATGTTTAACCAAGTGCTCTCTTGTATAGAACCATGCAGACATGCAATTCGGAGCTACATGCGCCGTTTGAACAATGTACTATGCATAACATAACGTAAATCTGTTGTTCAAAGCTATGAATTAGAAGCTGGTTTGAAATGTAAATGACAAATAGTTTGTTTCTTTGAAATGCTCAGCCTTAGATTGTTTAGTTGTTCATGTATTGCTCTCGTTTGAATTTACATAAAGAGGTCTTGATGTAGTGGCTATTGGGGTATTTTGCTTATCATGCTTAAACTATGCATTAAATGCTGACTTTGCGATGTAAATGTCATGTGATTTTATTTTTGAAGTTCAGTTCTAAATGTAAAGACATCTATTTTAATTTACACTAAGAGGTATCGATGTGGCGGGTAGTGCGAATAGCAAGAGAGAATATGTAGGCTATTATCATAATATTATAAAGATACCTACGTAGATTATTGAGAATTAACACCAAAAACAAATTTTTTTTTCTTCTTTTTGGAAGGGGGTGGGGGTTAGGGCAAAGGGGCCCAATAATATAATATAAGTGCAAGGATGCAACTGCTCATGCCTTAAACCCTATTATACTCTCCCGAGCATAATGTGTGTTTTGCATATTATGTTTTCAACGCCACAACGGTACATGTTTGGAATTTGTTGACAAAGGGATGGGAAAGGGAGTGTACCTAAAACCACCAAACAATAGGATGAGAACCAAATCATGTAAAGAGCAAGGCAACCGAGTTTCCATTCTCACAGACTTCGGGATCTTGCTGCATTTTCTTTGACTGGATGGATGAGTGTCAGAACGGCCCAGAAGATTATTATATACATGTGTTGGAAGATGACATATCATCCAGATTTTGACACTGAGCTAATCAGAAATGTAGTCCAAGCAGCCATCTTGAGCTTCGCGAAGAGCGCATCTCCTACTGCGAGATGCTAGATAGTAATCTTCGTAAGAGAGAAACAGCAGAGAACTAAGACTAGTTATTCTGCAACCATGTTTTGGCAATGGGAACACTTTATGTATTATCAGTAGCGAGTGTTGAAGATTAAGGGTCTTTGTTTGAGAGCTGTGGACAATTAGGTACCACGGAGAAAATGTCCAGAAATCTCTTAATTGAAGGTGGAGTTCTCTTTTTGAAGGTGCCCAGTGCTTGAACATGGAACATGCCCAACAAGTGTGTATGTATCTACTACAGGCTAGTTTACCTTCAGATTGCGCATCTCCTCCTGTTAACCAAGAAAGAATCCGATTACGGTGCGAAAATGCCATAGCCAACCAAGGAAGGCAATGCCAATATTGCTAGTATGTACGAGCATGAATATAACATAGGTTTTATACAATTATACAGTATAATTCTTAATTCAATTTCTTTGCTAGACAACGGAGGTATCTGAAGACTTTCTTTGCTTTGTTTTAATTTAGTTTGCTTTATACTGTGTTATATTCAGACATATATGTTCTGACATTCACTTGTATCACTCTAGCAATCAAATTCCAAACGGAGAAAATGAAAGATTTAATAACGCCATCAGGGCTGCATGAGTGCTCACTGCATTTACAATAATCAAACAGAAGGTTGGATATGGCTTCCTCTGAAAAGTGTATGGAAGTTTTATAAGCATGCTTACATAATTGCTATAGGACATGTGCTTTACACTACATATGAATGCGTCACATGTGTAAATAATACAAACAGTCCATGATCGATTCAACTAAGGATCAATTGCATAATGTCATATAAGGCTATTATCATTTCGCAAGTAAACTATTAAAATTATGTATTGCGTCATGAACTGCAATATTTTCAAGTAAAAATAGAATTGAATCAACATTCATCACAATTGAATTATTCTAACTTGTGGTAACCTTAATGTGCCGCATTATGTCAACTAGATGTGTGCCATGACTGACCTTCTGGTGAGATCTGTGTGCTTCTCCTCTTGAAGAAGTTGCCGGCGCCGTTAGGGTCTTCCCCGACTCCATCTCCCAGGTCCTCCTCCTCATCTACGTACTGCTGGGCGTCCATACTGCACGCCGCGCCTGGAGGAGACAGGGTGAGAGATCTTGAGGGAGTGATCATTTTTGAACAACAAGGTGGGGGGATTTTGACTTATTGACCGTTGAGTAATACATTTCGACCCCTCTTGGGGAGGGAACAAATTTCACTGGTTTTCAGCGTAAACGTGCGTGCGTTACTCTGCTGCAAAGGGCCCGCACAAAGATTTCAAATGTCATGCAAAATGTCAACCCCTCCCCCTTGTTGTTAAAAATGATAAGTGCCTATTGAATGTCCTCTGAACCTGAGCCCTCTGAACCAGGTCCTCTTAAAGACATGCCCTAAGACATAGCTTCTGACATTATGCTCTCTGGAATGGGACCAGTGAAACCAAGTCCCCCAAACTAAAACCTAGGGTATTTAGACGCTTTGAACCAGAGTCATTGAAAAACGACATGGTCCCGAAACTAAAGCATTTGACATTTAGGCCCTTCTAAATAGGGCCATTGAAGACAAGCCCAAAATAAACCCTCTACAACTTGGCAATAAAAGCTCATTTAAGGGATCAGAGTATGTATACTGACAAAATTGTACTGAACTCCTTATGACCTTATAGACTAATGGGCCAATTAAACACCAAACAGTAGATTACCTTTATTTTGATCACATTCTCCTTTTTCCCGTATTTTTTCGAGACCAGATTTATTTCAGTTTAGAACAAACGTGTACATGTGCCCACATTAATTTATGTCCCTGTAGCCTATGCCTATCAATAATAGTATTATCCTAATATTGTCCTAGACAAAATACACCAGAATAAACCATTAAAGTTCAAAATTTCCAGATTTCTTATCACTTACCTTTATGCTTGTGGAGGACCCGTATGTAAACAACAAGCTTGGTAAAAAGGTTCAAAGGTGAAGGTGTGGCGGAGGTTTTGTTCATGTTACGGAAGAGCTTGGCTCGGCCAAACTTCCATTCCGTATCAGCTTTAGCCTGGATTCGCTGATAGGTGTCGGACATCATAGCAATAAGCAGGTTGATAAGCACAATAATAGATATGATGAGGTACATGCCGAAGACACACTTGGCCAATGTGATGCTCCAGGTTGGACTCCTGTGTGCGGGTGGAAGGTTCTCCGGGTCCACTAACCCGAACAGTGCGAAGAAGAGCAGTTCCAAGGTGCTCATAGGGTCTTCCGCCCCGGCACCGCCGTCTCCGAACCCGTCCCCCATCTCGGGGTTAGCCAGGATGGGGGCGGTCACCGGTCTGTATATGGCGGATAATTGTAGAGTAAAACCAAGCATGAAAATAGCTAGGATGACAAGGAAACGGCTTAAATCCTTCATCAGGTCTCTGATGATGATGGCCCAGGGACCAAACAGGTGGTGGAAGGATAAGAAGTCTAGCAGCTGTACAAAACATAATAGCAAGGCGAAGCCGAAGAACTGGTTCCTAGCATACAGGCAGTAGAGTCTCTCATCTCCCTGCCAGGCAAAGGCCAATAAGTGCGTGAACACCCCCAGGTTGCAGATGCCTAGAACAATGACCTTGATCCAGCCGAGGCCTTGTCTGTCCTCAGGGTTAGTCAGCTGAGACACCACTAGTCCAGAGAGCCACATGAGTAGCAGCCACTCGTACCAATGTGGTATCAGAGATCCAGACTCCCAGAGCGGGGTTATCGGGTACACTATGGTGAGGGTAAAAAGCACCACCAGGTAGATATGGGAGACCAGGTAGGACATGAACTTGATAACAGGCACCTTGTTAAAGCGGATATGCCTGTTGGGTATGGAGAAGGCCAGCCACACTGGAGGAATGAAGAGTAGCGCACAGAAGAGCATCATCATCTTCCACCCCGCCCAGTGACTTAAATGCCCGGTCCACACCTCACTCAGATACCTCTGCACTGAGGCATGCGACACCACCTCCTTTTGCTCACACTCTATAAGAACGTCTAAAAAAGCCATGCCCCGGTAGTCCACTGACTTGAGGAGGTCTCCGGCGCCGTTGATACTGGCGGCTATGGCGTTGAGTTCCACGGCCATGTCTTCGCAGAAGTCTCCTGCGGCGAGCAGGTCCTTGGCTCGTTCCTTCTCCTTGATAGCCAGAGAGCGGAAGGCGCGGGACATCTTCACAGCCGTGTCAGCCGGGGCATGGGACACGAGGATGAACTCGCGGATCGACGCGTTCTCGTTCATCTTTCCCAGCGCCATCAAGTCGAAGACAAACTGGAAGGGAAATGGTTAGAATTAGATGCATGGTCTCAGCGGTCTTTCTCTTTGTGTAATCTTTGATAACAATGGCAATATGAACCATGCATATTTATATAAAACTCTTACATAATAATTCTGAGTGAATTTGGTTACTCATACACTGTAAAAGTATTCCATTGAATATACAAAGAATCAATGTAAAATTTTACGGTGGATCATCGTAAATGTGATTACGGTGAGGCAGTGTAAAGTCAATCAATTTTACTTTGAATATCTGTAATCCAGTACGGTGAAACACAGTTTATTTATTTACCGTGAAGCTAAATCTTCCGTTGAATATACAAAGAATCATTGTGAAATTTTACGGTGGATCATCGTAAATGTGATTACGGTGAGACAGTGTAAAGCCAATAAATTTTACTTTGAATATTTGTAATCCAGTACAGTAAAACACAGTTTATTTTACAGTGAAACACAGTTTTTTTTACAGTGAAGCTATATTTAATTGATGTTCAGTTTTATCACACCAGGTGTCAGTTTGGTTTATAAGAAAGTCTTCATTGATGCTATGAATACCATTTTTGTGGTGATGAGAAAAGAAAACATATACACAGCTGTAAGGTTTGCTCTGTAGCCATCCTAGAGTGACTTCTACTCATGGACTTGCATTACAAAGTGTCATGAAGCATTCTATAAGACTCTCATAGACAAATTCCTAATGATTAGTCCTGAAGTCTTGACACTAAGATGATATTGCTGATTTGACATGGTACCAAATTGGGCATGCAACCATATTTAACATGGAGTTAGGTATAGGGGGATAAATGAACTGAAAAATACTGGAATAAATTAATTAAATTATACGAAATACCATTGCTTAGGCACTGTATTAAAATGACAGTGATGTTCCGTATTCCAAATAATGGTGATTCACTGGCACCACAAAAACTACGGTGAACTAGAAACACCAGTGACCGTTATTTTTACAGTGAAAGTCCGGCACCCAGTGGTGCCAGTGAATCTCCGTAATTTTAATGGAATTCTTTTACAGTGTACCTTTATGCCATTCAAAATGAAACAATCTGTATCTCATCACCAAGCACTGAAAGATCTGATGGGTGCGTTTTTTTACATGAGGGGGGGGGGGGGGCTACATAGTAGGGAAGTATGGATTCTTTGCGAACAAATCCATATCTCAGTTACCTATAGTTTATTGACCTGCAGAATTTATGAAGTACACCTTACTTTTAGCTAAAATAAATAGACAAATGTCAATGCCCATTGATACCGTCTCTGATGTATTTCACGAGTGCGGGCTGGGGCAGTATCCCACGAAGCTGCAGGCTGAGTAGCATGCGCCCCAGCCCCCACCAGTGAATACGGCCCTTCCAGTACTTAAGCATAGTAACTCTTGTATAAAAGAAATGCATTACTACCACAACAAGCTTTAGTTTGCTACCAAATATGCCCATATTCATCCATGTTTCCCATCAGAGTCAACATTGTAAAATATCTATCCTTAACTCCTCTGAAATAACCCAAAGAACATTGTTATTTGTATAACATGACTCTATATATTAGGACCTATATCTAGCTGAGCTGCTCACCTTGACGTCGTCCATGAGCTGGGCCGTGTTGTGCTCCTTGGCCAGCATGTAGCTAAGCACCTCGGCGTGACCAGCGCTGGCGGCGAAACACAGCGCCACTTTGCCCTCCCGTGTTTCGTGGGTGGGGTTGGCGCCCGTCTCCGTCAGCAGCTTGACCACGTTGAGGTGACCCGCTTTGCAGCAGTAGTGCAGGGGAGTCCAGCCATTCTGTTGGCAGGTCCAGCGATGGAGTAGTGTAGTGGTGGGTGGGAGAGAATACACTGTTAGTTCAGTTTGCAATGAGATTTTTAGGGGTTAGCGTTTGGGAGGGGTAGGGGGACAGGGTCACGATTACAGGGGTATAGGTGTGGGTTTGGGAGGGGGTGGCAGGGAGAGGTGAGACAATCATGATGGTACAGATGGGAGGATAGCGGTTCTTACTGCTTATAACATATTTAATTTCGTCACTTAATTACTTTTGTTACACCATGAAGACTCATAATAAATTAATAGGTAGCCTTATATAATCTGGATATACAGGTTTGCTTTAACCGTACCAAACAATTTAGTTAAAAACGTAGGACTCTGGTCCTCCCATCTGAGATTTATGTAACTATGACTAAACTCACGGGATATGCGATAATCAAGAGTAATCAATAAGTATGTATAACTCAGAATAACGATAATCAGACGGCCAATGTCGGCGCAAGGTAAATGAAACCAATGGTGTGATTCACACATGTTTCGAGAACTTTTTGTTCTGAATTTGCAGTTTGGAAATCAGGCGATACTGGCATGAGTGACTTTGAGTTTTGACACTAGCTTTGTGTTTGGAAGAAAGACTTATGATACATTTTGCATCATAGATGAATAACTTTTTCAGATTATCTCTTTGCCAAGATATGAAAAGTTTCATACATATCGCTCATGCCTGCTAGTAGGTGAATATGTCTAGGTCTACAGTGGGAAGGAAGGAATAATCCAAAAAGGCGTTGAAGGCGTGCAATGATATGGCACCACAGACAAGTGACAACTCAAAATACACCAAAGACCAAACCACAAGCTTGTCAACTTGGTCTGAGTTTTCGTTTTTCAATTTCCCTTCTCTTCCCGGCCTCGGCTAGTAAGATAAGAGGCCCTTGGTGTGCTGGTAACAGAAGAAGACACCCACTTTATCGTAACAGTTGAGATCGGCACCCTGGCCGACCAGGAGTGCCACCATGTCGATGTGGCCGTTGGAGGCTGCCAGGTGGAGACTGGTGCGTCCTTGCTTGTCCTTGATCTGCATCTGGGCCGTGGATTTACTCAGCAGCAAGCTGACCACGGCCGTGTGTCCACTCTGCGCCGCCAGGTGGAGCGGGATCACCCCCTGAGAAGGACAACGAGAAAACATGCAGGTCAATCAACATGTATTGCACTATATGCTTACAATACAATAGTGGCGAAGAACTAATTTTTAAAAGTTAGGATGGAATCAAGGCATTGAAGGGTCATTTACTTATGCGTTTTTCTCCATTTTGGAACATAATATGTGTGTATAGAAACAATTACCGTGTTCTGTTGGGCAATTGCTACGATTTCCCTTTTATCATCATGTTGGCTCACAATTAAGTTCTAGATAACCAATACACATCTGATACATATCATGTGTATGCATACAGATAATGTAATGAACTTCTTATGCATACAGACAATGTAATGAGCTGCTCATGTATACAGACAATGTAATGGGCTGCTCATGTATACAGACAATGTAATGGGCTGCTCATGAGTACAGACAATGTAATGGGCTGCTCATGCATACAGACAATGTAATGGGCTGCTCATGTATACAGACAATGTAATGGGCTGCTCATGCATACAGACAATGTAATGGGCTGCTCATGCATACAGACAATGTAATGGGCTGCTCATGTATACAGACAATGTAATGGGCTGCTCATGCATACAGACAATGTAATGGGCTGCTCATGCATACAGACAATGTAATGGGCTGCTCACGCATACAGACAATGTAATGAGCTACTCACCCTGAGGTCTGTAGCTGAGTCTGCCTGGACTCCAGGTGAGTTGAGCAGCAGCCGTACCAGACCCTCGTGACCTGACTGAGCCGCCAGATGGAGCGGGGTTAGGCCCGACTGAAAAAGAGGATTGGAGGATCTATTACTCGTGTCATACACTTTTAGAGGCAAAGTTATTGAAGCTGAGCAGTAGGATCTACTGTAGTGTTACGGTGTATACTGTATATAATTATGGTACTTAGTTTTAGTTCAATGGTTGTTTGGGCAATTCAAATGTATAGACATGTAGACAATGTAAAAACATGGTAAGATGTGACACATTAGAAAAGAATAATAATTGTTGACTCACCTCTGCAGTCATGTCCCTGATGGGTCCGTCACTGGTGTGAGGGGGCTCACTCTTTACTGTAGCTGGCACCTTGGCCAACATCTCCCGCACAAAGTCTATCTGTCCGAACTGTGCTGCCACGTGTAGGGCAGTCAGACCCGTCTGTAAAGGTAGGCAATAGCTTCCTTGTCAAACTCTACTTAGTAAATACCCTTGAATGAGTAGTTAACGCGATATATAGAGTATAGCATTAGTATAGTCGCCGTGGTAAAGGCGGTGTAAGTAGTACATGAGAAGTGAATTGTTATGCAGGTATAGACTGCGTGTAAGTAGTATAAGGAAAGTGGAATCTGACGCATGTAGGCCCACACAGTCTATGGAGTTTGTTGGGACATACTCTGCAGGTTCATTGTATGTAGCTTTAGCATAAAGAACTCACCTTTGTACTTGTAACCTTGAGGGAGACGTGTGCTCTGAGGACATCAAGAATCATTGTGTGTCCCTGTTTGGCCGCCAGGTGGATCGCTGTCATTCCGTCCTGTGACGCCACAGGATGAAACCAATCAGAATAGTTACTATTGAGGTCGGAATTATCGGAATAATAATGTCAGCAATGCATGCCTGAAGCAGTTACTTGTAAATGTACATTGTAGTTGTTCTCTATTAGTATTATATATCCGTGCCCCCTAAACATTATAGTGACGAGCATCTGACCAAACAGCTACTTCCAAGTAGAAACTGGCAATTATATCATCAAATTTGTGTTTCTTAAACTATCATTATAAGTATCAACCTCTTCTGTAACCCAATGGAAACAAATATGATTGTATCTTTTACTTTTATATTTATTGAGATTACAGAATAAAAACCTTGCAAATTGAAATTGAATCGAATTTTATACCATAGAAGATTATAGTACTCACCGCATTTTCGTCAGTGGCAGAGGCTCCTGCCTCCAGGAGGACCTTAACGACCTCTCTGTGACCACCGGCAGCCGCCAAGTGGAGGGTAGTCGAGTCGTTAGTCTGTGGGAGGGTTTCTTTTGTTAGATTTCTTAAAGGCATATGACACTAGGTGTCAATAGTTACCTAAGTGTATGGACTACATACTTAAACACAAGGTTGCATCTTTAGATACAAAGGCATTCATGAATTATATAAAATCGGATTTAAATGAGAGACTACAAATATAGGTGTCCCACAGGGATGCTAATTGGGAGTAGAAGATAGTTATCATACACTTTTATAGGACTGTTCATATAAAATCAGTATAACAAATAGTGAATGGTGAATTCTTACCCTATTCCTCGCTGTTGTTACAACACTTTTGTTGAACTTCATCAATTCCTTTACCACAGCCACACTGCCTTTGGATGCAGCAATGTGAGCACATGTCATTCCGTTCTGTAATCGGGAACACCTCCGTTAGTATGCGACTCGTGTGAAATATAACTGCTGCTAGGCCCCCTATAGCTACATACCTAGTTCTTGCCCTTTTATTTATCAGTTGAATTACTTTGTTGTTTTATGGTAGATTTAGACCTTACAAGTTTGGAATACACTGTGGTAATAATCATGGTTCATAGTATTGTTTAACTTAATATACTTTCACACGCCGAAATGATGTAGGTTAATGTTATAGGTTATTAAATTTAAGTGGACAGTTGTTTTCATGTGAACTTGAGAGGTCGAGGCAACATAAACCATGGCCTTCTATTTGGCTAAGGGCTAGCGTTATAAACGAACCATAAAAGACGACAGAGGCTACAGTGGCGGATTCACGATTTTCAGGCGGCGCAGCCTACGATCTGGTAGTTTACTGCTAAACTGGGATATGGAATATGCTAATTATATCTGAACAGTATGCCCCTCGCTCCAACCCCCTAAATCCGCCACTGGTGACTACCTGTGGTCATTTCCTATAAGAAGCTGCTTATGTAATCGTGTAAAATCAGCAATCCTGATAGATTGTTGATTTATTTTATACACATGGTCACTTAACGGGTAAGTAATGCATTAGTAAATATAATTCGCGTTATGTCTATACTGTTGGATTGGGAAGCATGCAATGGGTCCGACATGGGGGTTAGGTAGTAAATCTGACTTGACAAACACATGGGGTATAAGAGGTCATCAATTACATGCTTTCACCTACCTCATCCTGGAATTTAGGAGCAAAATGTACCAGGTCTATTAAATGACAGCCATGGAAAGGGATTTCCTCTAGATAAGCAATACTTCCTATTAATCTGAGTAATCACATTAACCTTTTGAAAGACTAAATTCGTTTCTATCGTTAACATTAAGAGATGAGTAATTCCTGTGAAGACAACATATTTAATTATCATTGATTCAAGAGAATACAGGATCGATCTTGAATGGAACAACAGATTAAAATGTTAACAACAGACGAGGGATGTTTTGTCATTAAACAGAAATACATGTATACAATGATAATTATATGACTTGTTATTTTAGAATATTGCCATATCTAGTCATCATTACGTACTGTGTTTGCCATGGTGACCAATTCTGGGCGATATTTGAGGAAGAGTTTGACCACGTCAGAGTGGTCGTTTTCTGCCGCCAGATGGAGAGGTGTCTGACCGTGCTGTAGGAATGGTAAAATGAAAGTAATGACCACCTAGATTTTTAATTAAAGGGATTCATAAAAAAAGTGCATGAGTATATGGCGTCACATTAGCGGACTGATCGAGGTCGTGAGTATATGGCGTCACATTAGCGGACTGATCGAGGTCGTAAGTGTTCATACAATCTTGAATCTACACACACAGAACACTACCCTCACTTGAGGGTCAGGCACTGCCTGACTCTCAGGTGAGGGTAGTTTTAGCGACAATGACTCTCACTTTTCTGAGGGTGTACACCTCCTTGTTCAGCAGGATACACGATACAATTGAACAAAGTTAGAGCTATATGCGGTCACCTACCACGTCAGTGGCGTTGGCATCTCCCTTCATCTTTAGTAGAGATGCACAGACCTCAATTCTGCCGTTTTGGGCTGATAAGTGGAGAGGAGTTTTCTTCGCCTGTAGGAAAGACATCAAATCAATCATATCGAATGCATTTAGGTGAATAACGTCTGTTCTAAATGCTTTACAATAATTGATATCTTCGAATTGATAGTACATGTAATAGGGGTTGCTTTAGCATGTCATGTGAAACTTATTTTAAAGAGTTCTTTGGGATGGGGCAAATTTTGGGAGCAAAATGCTGCAGTGTCGGAATTCTGATTATCTATATAAAATACTCCATACCAGAGAGAGGGCATCTATGGTAGCCCCGTGTCCTTCTATGAGTAGTTTGACCAGTTTGTTGTAGCCATTCTGTGCCACCAGATGGAGGGGTGATAACCCCAGTTTGGATTTGGCATTGACGAAGGCTTTATGGGATAGCAAGACATCAGCCACCTTGTCATGGCCGTTCTCTGAGGCCAGATGGAGAGCTGCTTTACCGTGCTGCAAAGGAATTTAGTGTAGTATCTTTAAAGAGTCATGGTAAGATTTAGTAATATCTTTACTCACTGCTAGAGGATTCAATGTTCTCAGTATTCAATTCTAGGGCTCCCCCAGGCCAATGCCTACACAGTCATACTGTTCTTAGATTTTTAATCTAATTTGAATTGATAAATCTGTGAAATAACCATAATATTATATCTTTGAGTGAGTTACAAAGGGAAGTCGTCTAATAGAGTAGCTTAGATGATTAAATACGATTCATTATGCTATTTGCTCAAAGGGTTCTTCCTACCTCATCGAACACGTCCACACGGGCATGATGCTGCAACAAGATCTTAACGATATCGTTGTGGCCAGATTCACTTGCCACTAACAGGGGGGACCAGCCATTCTGAAACAACATATTGACACATTTGTAATAAGACAGAACAGAATATCATAATCATAAAGCATAATTATCAAACATTTGATAGATATAGGAGCTAAGCAATTATTACCCAAACCCATAATATTAATTAATAATTGTATGATTAATTTATTATTCCCGAAATGAAAGGTTGCTGTCAGAATTTCCATTACCTTGGCTTGTTTATTGACAGCCGCCTGGATCTTGTTGGGGTCCATTTGTTTGACAATCTCCAGCAGAACGTCCGTGTTCCCTGCGCGTGCGCAGTAATGCATCGGTGTCTCGCTTGTCTAGGCATTATTAAAAATACAATTATGACAAATTGAAATTGACATTCCTTTAACTCAAAAAAAACACCGGAATATTATACTTAGTACCTTAGATTATATTTCGGATATTTCTGGAACGAATGCGCTGATGTAATGGACTTGATATCATCAAACTTACAATATCTTATCAAATAATGCATGAGTGCTTTATATTAATTGATACTTACCAATCGTGTTTGTACATGAGTATCACCATCGTAGTCTAATAATACTTTAATCATGTCTGTGTCCTCAAACTCGTTGTGTGCCTGTGCCTTGGTCAGTTCAGTGGCGTAGTGCACAGCGGTCTCTCCCTCCTGTGACAATGTTAAGTTTAAGAAAAGTCAAATATTACCACGCCCCTATGACTGTCAATAGTTAGGCTATCTACTCCATGATTTCCGAATCCTGTCAACATTAAGGGCTCATTGGTAAAATGCCTGTCTTATGGGATAACTGACATTACACAATATGAACATAGTTGGGAACATAACTTTTTCTTTTATCGATTTACCACTCACCCCGTTCTGTGTGTTGACGAGTAGGGTGGCGTCATAACGAGACCGTTCTTTGGACACAAACCTCAGAAGTTCGTCCGCCACGTCCCAATGACAGTAGCGGACAGCAATGTGTAGGGGATTCTCCCCGGCCTGTGGGCGAGACACATCATTATTATCATTATCATCAAAATGCTACATAATGGATGGCTGTGCATTAATTATAACCGCATGGTGGTGGCCTGCTGTGCAGTGTAGTGCATCAGTGCATGGCCGGCATTTATGCTATCTCGGTTGGAAACTATACTACTCGGCAATTTGATCTCAATTAATGTCTACTATTTTGTTACTGTGAATGGGGAATTGTAAAGGCCACCTCTACCAACGTCCGTCTATCCGTCCGTCCACTCCATCCGTCCAAAAAATAGGCATTTTGACACAATACATGGACAATTTGACGGATGGAACTGGACGGAATTACCATTTCTCGCTTCCACCAACGTCCGTCCGTCCATATTTTGAACAGATTGAGTGGAATCACCCCTTAAGGTTCCTCCCAAGTCTGCTGATCATATATATGATTTCGAGATAAAGTTGCACTGTCGATTGTTTTTTTTGTTTTTTTTACTTAGCTGTATAATTCAGACACGTAACTTCCAATAAAAAGATTAAAACTAAAACTCAAGAAAAGGCCTGCCGAGTGGCCTACCTTGGACTGCCAGGCAGGGTCGGCGCCCTCCTGTAGCAGAGCAGTGACCATCTTGAGTTGGCCGGCCCGTGCCGCAATGTGCAGGGCCGTCTCTCCGTTCTCCTTGGTGGCGTTCACGTTAGCACCGCTCTTGACCAACATCTCGGCACATTTCTCGCCATCCTTCGTCCGAGACGAGATGTGCAAAGGTGTTTCCTGGGCCTAGAACAGCCAATTTAACTGATTATTTATAACTCTTCATATTATATGAGGTATGAGCTGCAATACTTGCATTATGGGTACACATTTAATATATTGATATACTGAAGTTAAATGTATTTATCGTTCCATACCTACAAATAAGTTGTAATACGTGTTGTTACATCAACCCTTTTGAAGGAACAATTCGGGACACAACTCGAGGAAGAAGAAACAGACTGGTATTGCGTCATGGAAATGCACAAGTTACTACTAAAGTTGGTCTCGTATTTAAACATAATAAATAAATATATTTACTTGATTTAGTTTACAGTGATAGCTTTCATCACATATCTTTCATCATTTGAAGAATACCCACCTTTCCACCTTTAAGTTCAACCTGTGCTCCAAATCCAAGCAAGGTCTGTACAACCAGCGGTTTACAGTGCTCCACAGCAATGTGCAGCGCAGTATAGTTATCCTGCAACAGAGCCACTATCATTTAGCCTTTAATCTATTGACAAATCCGATTGGTATAATCACTATGCTAGAACAGCCTGAATGCAATTGCCTCATGGATTTATAATCAATAATAAGTGCCGCTAGGCTCAATTCTAGACCAGCTCTATAGTTACTGTCCATAAATAATCCTTTACTCTTGGGAGATCATTTGAATATATTCAGTTCATGGTCTAGCTGGTCTACCTTTATAAGCCACTAGTCGTAGTATATTATTGGATGTATTTTATATACCCTTTTAAGCAACTTGATTGATGGTACTTGAAAACCTTTAGCATGTAAACGCATCAATAAAAGTCGTGCCTATTCAACCCGTCATCATGGTTCATGCCCACCCACATAATTCTCTCCTCACACCCTCGGCCGTCACCCCTTAGCAACGGGCAAAGAGCACTCAGTCTAACATAGCGCCTTAGCTGCTTACATAATTTTCTCATAACATGAATCAATAGGCATTTATTTATGGGTGTGTATGCGCGGCTGGCCAGGGTATACCTTCCTGTTTGAGAATCCTCCCACGACAGTGGGTGTATGCAAAGGAAGATTAATGGTTGTTGACTTCCACGCTGAGCTCATTAGTAGTTACGTATATAGGTATCCAATGCTCATGGTGTCATGATGCGAAAATAGTATAGATTGTATGTCATAACATTAACGTTGTTTGTAGTAATCCACGAAAAGAACAAGAGGGCAATATGGGTTTGCCAAATTGTGGTCATTGTGCATGTCATCTCACTGTTGTGAGGAGGGGAGGGTTTCAGTAGATATCATAAGATGAATTTTAATGAATCCTATTACATATATTAGTCCATTATACAGCAACATCTCGTTGTAAGGAGGGCCTTGGAACTAGACCAATTTCATAAGTAATATTTCTCATAATCAATACTAAATATTTAGACAATAATTATATAAATGAGACCATGAAAATGGGCTCCTTATAATAGGAAGTTCCTTGTGTCAGTCCTCCAAATAACGAAATGTCACTGTAGAATACTTGTTATGAAGGTACCACTGGTTGTGAGTCAGTGATTACAGGAGGTATGACTAACCTTTGTCCTGGCATCCACTGGTGCCCCCTTCTGGAGGAGGGCTTTTATAACCGAGGTGTGTCCCTTCATGGCGGCCGCGTGAAGACATATCGCTCCTGACTGTGGCATACAAGACAACATGGCGATAATTAAACCAATTTATTTTTTCAAATGTTTACACAGCGTATATAGTTTGGAACGAAAAGGTTCAAAAGGTTCACGGATACCCAAATTTGTTGGAGGTAAATCCGATTAAATGAAACGGAAATATAATGTCCATATGCCTATACTTAAAATAGGGCTTTGTGATTATCCAAAATTGTAATTAAGGAGTCTTGCCGATACTCGCTCGAGTCAAAATCAATATGAAGATTTTTAGATAATGCAGCTGAACGAGTGAAGTATTCGTATGCCAGAAATGGTGTCTCGGAAGGGGATACGTATATAAATAGTAGCGAGGTTTAGATCACGAAGAGTAAGGCAACGTGTACGGCTATAGCAATGCTAAAGGATGGGCTAGACGTTGCTCTACACGTTACAAGTGGGCATATCTAAACCTCGCTAATGTGTGATCATAGGTTTGGGGCCATATGATAATCTGTACCATAAGGGTGGCTGCAAACTAGACATTACGGGTATTATTTACATGCTTGCACAGGATTTTCATTATATATCTTCAATATATTGGCAATATGCCCAGTGTTTTCCCTCACCTTATTGGGCATTAGCATGGGCACCCCCTTCTTCAGGAAGGCCAGTGCTGTCTCTGGGTGCCCGAACTGGGAGGAGATATGCATGAGAGTGCTGCCATCTTTGGTGCGGGCCGCCACGTTAGCCTTGAATTTGTCCACTAACATCTCGACGATGACCGTGTGACCCCGCTCTGCCGCTATGTGCAGCGGGCTCCTGTCCATCTGAGACAAAAAATGTATTATGTGGTAGAGTAGATATATGCAATGTAATGTGCAAGATGTCCATAGTGGAGAACCCGTGAGTTTTGTCATTATAATGCATACTTATCGACTCCATATTCAGACCCTCTGATGTTTTGATAAACCTATGCAGATCATAGGCATAGATCCCCTGTTATAATGTTTAGGACTCTAACTATGACATTCTAGGGACATCATAAAACTGCGCTGTGGCGAGAAACCTTCGTTGCAATATGTGTAAGCTATTATTATAAGCCATATAATTATTAGCCAGATTACATGGACCGGAAGTAGTATATTGAAATGGTACTTTCTCTCAGGGAGTAGTGATTTGGAACCTTAGATGGCGTACACATGCACTGATAGCCATGACAAACATCAATCAATCAATCATCTTCATTTGTATGGATTATAAAACTACGTGTACGTCTAAACCAATACTAAATGATAGACTAGTGTGTTTGTTTATGTAGTTTAACGTCCCACTGACTATGCAGGTGAGACCTATATTTCAAACATCTCTATCGTCGCATTATTAATACAGTTGTATGCGATTGTCCGGAATCAAGTCACATTGATACGGTTTTATTTCAATAGTATTTAAATAATAATCTCACATCTGCGTTTATTCAATATGTTTCCTCATAGTACATCTGCGTATTTGCTTGAACATACGATATACTTGTGATTAATGTCATTTTGCGGTATGATTACCTGATCCACGATGTTAGGGTTGGCTTTACATTGATACAGATATTTGATGATGACGTCATCGCCCTCCCAGGAGCTGATATGTAAGGGTGTGTGTCCTTCTTCCTGGAAACAAATAAGACATTAATTCTATTAAAAAGCAACATTCATTTACTCTATAGAAACAGTATTTTTGGGTAGTACCTGGTCATCGAAGTAAGACATTGTCTACTACTGAGAGGACTGATGCTTAATGTTGCCTTACTAATGCTAGAGACATATATGTGTTGTCTCCAGGTATGCCCTAAATCTACTAATTAATTTGAGCGTTTCTATTTTACTATAAGCAGCATTCATTTCAATAAAAAGCTACCAGTCTGAGATATTCCATGGGCCTTTAATTTCATATTTAATACTAGTGCAACACAATACACTGTTTCTCAACTATATTTTCCAAATTTGCATTCATATAAGTCTTTTGCAAAATATATTGATCTACTAATACGTCCTATTCCATGACGGCACTTACATTCTGAGCATCAACCTGTCCTCCACTATCCACAAATAGCTTGGCCATCTCAAAGTCCTTTTTGCGACATGCTATGTGCAGTAGGGTATCGCCGTTGTTCTGTAAGTACACCAGCATAAAACATTAAAGCCAAATAATAGATGTCCATGCATATCAACTGACGATGTGTGAAAATTGGGTGCTTTTTTCGGGAATACACATCCCAAAAGAGCATTATACTAACCCAAGAGCATACCCTGGAGTATGATCAGACCCTGGAGTACGAGTATTACCAGCGACGAGACAAATTAAATGTTATACATGTATCCTTTAGGCAGTAAAATAAGCATGCACAGATGGAACAGTCTAACAGTCAAACATTCCATAGCGATGGAAAGTATCCCCCACGTTGATCAGCACAGTAGCATAATACACTACTCGCTAAATAAATATAAAAAAAGGCAAACCTGTACAAACAGTTGCAATTTGTGAGTAACACAATTCCAAATGTAAAATCTCACGAATTGAACTTCAGTATTAGAAATATCATGCTATGCCAAAAGAATATTGTCTCTTGCTAATTTCTAAGCGTTATTGTCATTCTTTTATGAAATACAAATGCCAAGATCTGTTACAAATAGTGCCATTCTAAATACCTATGATAAAATTGTCAAAACCATTATAAGCAGGATGAAAACATGCCACGCTATTATCATATGACGATGTTCAAAGAGTGTGGATTTTATATATGCGTGTACAGTACAAATGCAGCAAAGGTAAAAAATATATCATGCACCGTAATCCCTCAATCTACTTTACAATTGTGACCTTAAGAGTGTTGTCGTATAAAAATAAATTTGATAAAGGTAAAGATAGAGATGAAGATAAATCTACACCTGAGAAAGTTTTTGGCAAGGGGCTTCAGGACAGAGTACAAGAGGAAGGGACCTGTATGGAGATAGTGGTTAGCACCATGGATATGATAAAGCAGAAGGGAGCTAGTACTGCGGATAATGATGTGCACTGTAAAAAGTTGGTTGCCATTTTTGTAGGTGTATAGTAGATTCTACTGTAGGTGTACAGTTTATTGTAGGTAAACAGTAGAATCTACTGTAAATCTACAGTAGATTCTACTGTTAATCCATTCTACAGTAGATTCTACTGTGTGCATACACCAACTATTCACAGTGTGGTAGACATTGCAGTCGGTGACAGTATACCAACTTGGTGTAAAGACATTAGGACAGAGTCACAATAAATGTGGGATGTGTGCCAGATCAATATCACCAGACCAAGTATAATCCGCTCCCATTTGGTGGTCAAAGGTCTCCCACTCCTACCTGCTCAAATTCGGTCTCTGTCTCCTCTTGTGCTATGTGACGCTTCAAACACCACACCATAGCAATGTTATTAACTTAATCATATATAACGTCATTACAATGCATGTCAAGTTGTTTTCTTAAGGGGAATGACTCAAATGTTAAGCAGATTTGAGTCAGAGGGTCCGTGAGTGAGCCATACAGTATTCAGTGGCTGTCCATGTTGGTTTTTTTTTCTCACAAAAGTAGTGGATTATACTCCATAATAATTAAATGCATCAAATTGAATGCACATATAGGCCTACACAAAAAAAAATTGGCTGTTGACGCTTGAAAAACATTGTCGAGCTACTGGTTTAATCATGGTAGGGATATTCTCATTCGAGTAACAAGACGTAAAAGACCATATTTTGTTTGTGTTCTTTGCGAATAAACCTACACATCATATGGATTATACTATGTACCACGTACACTAATATAGTCTACATCTTTTATAGCCGAATAGAATGACTATATAACACAGGGTCTATGAGAAAGTATAATTATCTAAACTGTCATGTCTGTATTAGCCTTGTATGGTGGAACATTGCACTAAAATTGGGAAGGGCGCTTCGAACGGAGCACTGGTAAAGTGAACACCTCTCAATATTACAAAAGGGGTTGGACTAATTGGTATAGCATATAAGACATTTTAATAATACTACTATCATATATAAGAGTTGAATGCTACTCACTTGGCGGTGCATGGTGACTTGGGGTTCCCCGTGCAGACTAAGAAGTTCTTTAGCAACCGAGACGTTGCCAGCTTCCGCCGCAAGGAACACTGGGATAGCACCTTCCTGAAAACCGATAAGAACCCATATTTGTTGGCTGCAAGTAGCAAGCAGATGACACTGAAACTTACATTTTTGATGTCTCGGCCTGTTTGGCTCATAGATTCCCCCATGGTGGTCGTTTTCTCCTCGTCCTCAAGCCTCTCTTTCAGCAATCTGTCCTTATGTTTATTGTCTTTCAGTCGACCCACGGCCACACTTCGCTCGATCTCTGCAGAGTGCTTGTCATTCGTACGCTGAAGTATTTCCTTTTTCTTAACATTTAGTGGATCATCCTCTTCTGACTTTTGTAGCTTTGATTCTACAGTTCTGGTTGTTCCCTTATGGGCATCCATTTCAACTGATGGACCAGTTTGTTCTACAGGCTTACTAGAGGACACATTTGGAGGGTCCGTTTTTCCCCCATCTGGGTTATCTGCCTTTAAAGGGGCGGGATCATCTGGATTGGGTTTGGCATCGTTTGGTTTAGTTTGTTTAGATTCATCAAGTTGCTCCTTCTCTACAGCAAGCTGTGTTCCCTTTGTCCCTGCATTAAGGTGAATTTCCTCCTGTTTGATAGGGAGGTACTGTGGAGTCTTGTGCTCGGGTTGCACTATGGTGGTGAGGTTCTGGGTACTTTTGGCTGAGGCAGTCCGCGATACCGCCGGCGATATGCGGGTCCGTGGCGGCACTGGGGGCCGGTTACCCGGGCTGCGGGACCGACCAGAGGCGGAACTGGACGGGGTAGATGACTGAGATGAGGATACTGGAGGAAGTGGCCGTTTGGCAGAGGGTCCTTTAGTCCTTGGTGGAGGTGGTGCAGGGACTTTCCTCCTGTGAGGTGGGTCGAAGTTCCTATTTGCACTATGATGCCTAATAACATTAACCCCATCCTCCTCATCGTCATCATGGTTGACCTCCTCCCGGGCTTTCTTGGTTAACTTACTGAAGCTCACCTGGGTGTCCCACTCCTCTCCTCCATCGTCCAAGTCCTCATACTCCTCCTCCAGTACCTTGCGGTATGCACCCGCCATGTCAAGCTCCTCATTCGGGGGCCACAGACGAGCTGCTTGACCCAAAATCTCCAGGTCCCCACTTAATGTCCTCACAGTCTCCCCTACCACCTCCAGGAGGAGCAGGTCGTCACCAGTAGGCTCATACGCCAGTAGTTCCTCCAGTAGGGCAGGGGAGCAGTTGTCCTCATCCCAGGGGTCTTGTATTTTCTCCTCTTCCTTTGGTAATTGATCATGTTTCTTTGATGGACCTGAGGGTGGTCCTGTGTCCTCATGGTGACTGTGCACCTTCTCATTCCCACTCTGTGGTTTCTCTGGCGGTTTGCTTTCTTCGAATTTCGGTAAGACTTCTCCCGCATGACTGGCACCGCCCTTTTCTATTAATTCCTTCTTTACCGTCTCTACCCTTGATTTTACATCAGCCTTTGGGGAACCTTTTGGAAGTTCATCTAGCTTCCCTTGATATTCTAATTTCACATTCTCCCCTTTCTCCTTGTCCCCACTTGGGAGATCTGCCTGTTTTGTATCCTCTAACATTGGGTTAGTATCAGAATTAGTCTCTAAGATCTCATCCGTGGTCATCTCATTTTTACCACTCCCATGTTTCAGCTCATTTTTATGATCAGCAGTCATCTCCTTGTCATCCCCTCTATCTCCAAGTGTCTTATGTGTTCCTTTATTTTGCCCGGTTCCAGTATTACTGTCCCTGTGGCCTTTCTCTACTGCATTTATACCTATATTCTGACCACCTACTCTATGGGCCCCCGACGATACCCTAGTGGAACCTATAGTTGCTGGGTTGGGGGTTGCTCCCACTGGGGGAAGGAGTGAAATCTCTGCCGTTGCTGCATCAGCTAGTAGACTGTCATCGTCTGATGGAGTCGGCAACTCCAGGCTTGGACTTTGCCTTAGGTTTGTGGAGCTCCCTGATTGAATGCTTCCCTTACTTAGAGAATTACCGTCGGCATGCATTTTGGTATTCTTAGTTGAGACCTCTGTAAGGATTGGAGGGGTGGTAGGATTAATGCTCTCCATTTCCTCCTTTTTGGGTAATTTCTCTCTAGGGTTTTCAATCTCTTGCGCAGAAATATCCCCAGCATCTTTATTATTAACCTCAAGGTCCAATTGGCTTATGGAGGCCTGTTCAGATGGACCTGAACCTTCAATAGACTTAGCTGAATCCGTTTCTGGCACCTGCAGACGTCCAGATGCCGCAGCCTGATCTTTTGGCTCCTCTGCAGAGGAAGGCTGCTCCCCTGCAGAGTTTTCTTTCTCACCTTGATCTCCATCGCCCCTAGGTGACACATCTGAAACACCCTTTACTTCAGATTCCATGATATCATAAGTCTGCTGTTCACCAGGAACATTCTGCAGTGGTAAGAATTCCCATTAGTGTCGCAAAGCTGTCCAGTAAAAAGGCAAGCACTGTGATTGCCTACCTTTCATATCGCAATCGCATAGTTATTCCTCAGAGTAAGTGACCGTGTGACATTCTAACATGCTTCTGAGAGATGAACACAGTGTAATCCTCAATTATTGTTTCACGTGTGTATATTGATCATCTTTATGTCGGCAATCTCTGTCATCCTTAATCCATGTGGTGTGTTGAGGTGTGAAGTCTGTTATATGGTCCTTCATTATGGTGGCGGGTGACATGTTGTAAACCATGTTATATATCCCACACTGCTGTCAGAGCCCACTATAATATCTCCACCCTCAGCTGCATGGTATTGAACCACCTCTCCAGCAGCATGCGCCTCATGGTATATATATATATATAATGGGCCTGGGGAACCCATATTTCAAACAGTTACCCAAACTGGAGGGATTAAATATTCACAGACAATCGAACAGTCACGGCAGGTGTCCTTTCCCTGATGGCAGCCAGCCACTTTACCATGAAGAGATAACAGCTAACGACATATCCCGGCACTAGCATGACGTCCGGGCCCAGGTAAGGCAGTATCCCAGGGAGCCATCCCGTGTGACATGTCGCTCCCGCATCGCACCGCAAAATGCAATAAAACGCGGCTTGGGGAGTTATTGAATTTCATTTGGTGATTTTGCTGTGGCAGCAAGTGGGCCCTTTTGTGGTTGGAGAGCACACCCCACTCCAGTGGGAGAATATGCTAATGTTATTTTAATTGACCCGGCCGCATGGCTTTTGGGTGTTGGCATGTTAGCTCGCATGCATGTCTGTATGGTACTGGGGGAGGGGGAGGGTGGAGTGCGAATCCCCCTCCTGGAGATAAACCTATGTATTTCTTTTTTTTGTCTGGTCGCAGAAGGGGTGGAGGGGAGTTGGGGTTGGGGTTGGGGGTGATGGAATGTAGTGGCTAATCGATGAGTGGTGGCTTCTCGTGGTTGGCCCTCACTGATTGCCGATATAGCTGATACTAGGAACACGGTTCGTCTTTCTACAATGTGGACTCACCTGCTCCCCACACCAACCCCCCCCCCCTGCCCCCTCCCCCATAACAGTATCTACCTGTATAACCATCAGTGTGGTAGACATAAAAAATAGCACAATTGTATCGATGAGCGCTTGTGTTGATATGCTCGTCAGAGTATTTTGATTTCAAGTCCCCCCTCCACTATTGTTGACATTAATATAGATTATATTTTACAACGGCAGTGATTCGTCCGAAGAAGAATAGTAAAAATTGCTGACTATGTATCCCATTTCCAGGTCATTTTGACATAAATTAAAAGCTGACATTGAAAAAAGTAAATTGGTGTGGCTTTGTGCTATAGATGTGCAAAACATATATTGTACATTATGTGTGGTTAGATTTCAGCTTTAGACATTAATCATAATTATAGATTACAGTTTTTTGTTTTTTTTAATGATTAGATGATAGTTCTTACCTTGTCCATAGTGAGGCGTGCTTCGCGACCTGAACATTTGAGCAGAATTTGGACGCTGCCGATGACGCCGCTCTGCCGCATGCAAGCCATGTGGAGGGCGAGCTGCTCCTTGGGCTATAAGATAACATGAGCAGCTGGGTCAAGATTGTGATTAAAGTATTTCTCAGTAATTATATTACACAAGCTATACATTAGCTCCACCGAGGGTGTAATAGAGCAGTACTTTTTTTAACAATTTGCGCGGTTGGTGGATGTAGGGATTCGAAATGATTTCGACCTCTGTTAAATGGGGGGAGGGTGCAACATAATATTATCCCGTTTTAGCAAAGAAAGCCCGCATGTTGAACCTAGCGGGATGGCTGGATGGGTTGATGGACAAACAGATTTGGACCCCTCGTGTGTCGGGAGGGCCAATTTTTTTATGCGTTTATCACTAAAATTATCCAATCCCCATTGTGATAAAAAGAAATGACCAGCCCCTAATTTGTGTTTCTCCTAAAATGCAATCCCACCGATTTGGAATGATGGGAATTGGAGTCAATTGCTATTTGAATAAACAAAAAAGCGAAACATTTCCCCATCTCCATAATATACTATATATCATTTCCCCCTAATTTAAACTGAAACGCATCTTTTTCCTTCATACGTTTGTCGGAACAGACTGTTTTGGATCTATTTTCAATTTAAACACAGTTCTGTGGATATGATGATAGTGTCTCTTGCTATTTCCATTTTGTGAGTCCAAATGGTTTAATAGACATAAGTAAGATAATGGGGTAATCACCACATAATTGCTACCATATTATTCATGAAGGCACAGCCTGCTTTCACTTTTAGTTTTCTTTGGGAATTTGATGACTACTGTTGGGGTGTTTTGTATGTCTCTTAAACCCTCACAGTCTAATAGCTATGTCGCAAATGCTATAATCAAAACCATCAACATATTCAGTTGTCCGCAACAACCATATTGACCCCACTGTGTGATTGATTTTATCAGCCGGTGTCCTTTTTAGTGCAGACACCCCCAATGATCTACGAGTACGTGATCAATGGGTCATGGTTCATGGCTTATAATTTCACAAACTCATGTTGACTTCGCACAGCCAATGGATGACAGTACATTTTCCTAATTACCATGCTCCAGCTGCAGGGCTACATTATGATTATGTGAAGAAGATATATCCTCCATTGTAAGTAAGACGGTGTCTGCGATCACTTAATATTGAGGTACCATAAGGGAAAGGCACCTGTGCTTTATTCAAATCGTGTCGGTTACTGCTTCATTATGTTTCAAGACAATAGAGTTCCCAAGTAGACTCGTGCAAATAATTATATTATTTTCGTTTTTTAATGGAATATAATGGTAGGTCTGGTTCTACTTACCCCGCCCTGAATGGCTGCATCTGCCTTCCTGTTGACGAGTAGTTTAACGACATCGTCCCTGGAGTATGCACCGGCAAAGTGCAAAGCTGTCCGACCGTCCTGAAATAGTAACACGGGGCACAATAAGCTTTCTACTACACCGTTACATATACATTTCAACAGGCCTTTTAGAGTGGGTCATATAGGACTACATAGTTGTATTCACATTATGAGACAATTGACACCCCTCCCCAACATCATAAAGGCATGTATATGTCAGTGTACAGCATAATGTATTTGTATTTCTGTAAGTAATGACGATTGGGAAGTCACAGCCGGTGCACGACAACACCGATTTCAAGTGGCCATCAATGAGAATTGATCCCACAATATAGCACCATGGAGACGGCCACAAACACTACCTGTCTATTTCACCCTCTCGTACCTTACCCCCCCCCCCCCCCCCCCATATACCCAGCGCTTACCCCCAGTACACAAAGCAATCTGTGGAGAACTGATGCACACTTGTATCAGCCACAGTATGGCGATTATAATTACCGTTATCACCAAAATAATTAGTTTTTATGTGTTCAACTTGAGTATGACCTTTCAAAGTAATTTTTCATGCTGTTTTCTACACAGTTTTTTCTGTAGAATATACCAATTATTAGTGTACACATCTTGTTGCTAAGCAGTTAGGAAGTGAGCCCTGCTCAAACATGGTTTTGTATAGTTCTGGGAAATTGCATTGTACACAGTGTTAACGTCCTTTAACTATTCATCACTAATACCTTTATATTCACATTGGTGATTACTTTCCAGGCCAACAGGGAAGCATAAGCAAAGACCAATCAACAAAATCATCACTATCAGTGGAACACTTGCATTTTATGGCACCACTCTACCCTGTTCAAACCTGTGGTCTTTTATGTCCATGCTATCATTAAGTATGATATTGATTCGCTGTTATATTGCACTTCATACAGGCCGGGGATACCAATATTGAGTACACAGCAAAAAATAAAAGAGACACCATATTGACAAGGTGATTGGAATGGGATGTAGAGGGTATAAAACATTGCTAGATTACACTCGATGCCCTGGTACGATCAGGTCTGTCAAAAAGGTATTAGAGTCTACTGTATTGTGCCAAATGAGAATACGTATAACATGGTGCATCAGTGACACAATTGGCAACTGTTAAAGGTCCAGCCATACAACTGCTGCTTCACCCGTTGGTAGACTAGACTGTACTAGACTAGTACTGGTAATCAAGCATTTTATAGCATATAGTGCCATATAAATGGAATATCTCTGACTTTAAAAGCTATACATGTATAACACACATGGGGGCTCCATTAATGGCCACTTATGAGGAGAGATAAAGGATGGATAATTTGCTAGTCAAAATATCTTACAACAACCTTCAATGCCTTCTAATGGAGGTTAGAGATGCGATGTTAAGCCAACGTTTGTTTTCTTCCCATTGCTAGGAGTATTGCCAACGTTGGTACTTTATAAATTTTCCAACGTTGTATCAACGTTGGCATTTCAAATTTGGCACAACGTTAAACTATTGCCTGCAGCGGTGCCAACCATTGCCAACCTTTGTCCAATGTAACCTCGCTAGTTTGGGAACCAATAAGCACCTGGGTGCTTAAACAGTCTAAGCGATATTCATGGTAATCAATTTACATAATATGAAATGAACCCCTCAGACAATTCGTGTGAGATGCAGTTTCCTTTCGTTAAAACGAGAGGAGAAGAGTTAGTAAGCCGAGCACATGAGATTCTCATAAAACTCATTGTTCTCCGGTTTTAGGATTTATCATTCAGTTTGAACCTCAAGGGTTCATATCAGACTGTGTGCTTATGATACGCCTGATCAAATTACCTCTTGCATTTGCAGAAAGGTCCATTTGTTCTAGATAACAATGACGGCAAGCACCACTCACTGAGTAGGTTCCATCCATCTCTGGGGCTACCTTTAGAGCCAACACTAATACATCATCACTGCGTAATGAAACCTTAGCAATGCTTATTTATAGATCTGTAACCTTTGGTCAAAGGCGATTATCAAGCCGCAGCTACATAAACATAGTTTCGGGTTTAGTTCCCAAGTACTGGTATTTCATTTTTCCTTAATATCAAAGAGGTAATCATCTGCTGGGAAATGAGCAACAGACAAGATTACATTCTAATCCGGATATGAACGTTTTGATAATCTGGGTGACTGTAATCGGTGTATATATACAGTTTCCCACACCCCTTTCGGTGTTTCGTTTTAACCATGCAATTGGAATTCGCTTGTGTTATAACAGGATAAAAGTCGAATACTTGACCGAATTGAGAACAAGCAATTTTGGTACATAGATTTGATTAGTGAATCATGACAGATCTTTTCTAATTAAGAGGTTTGTTGGGGTACCGTTGACTTGACCCAAGCTAACAACCCAGAGAAATCTTCATCCTACCACACACTTATCTAATTTAGCTCCTGTTTTATTTTTATCAAACAGTAGGCCCCTAATCTTTATTACCGAGTGAGTAATATGAGTTACATCAAGATGATCAATCATATTTGTACTGCATCAATTGCACTCCCTTGTGACAGAATATCCAATTTTAACTTATGTTATACACTGTACAAAATACTCGGCTGAGAAAGGTCCCCCTCCTCCCAGCTAACAAAAAAACGTTATTTTACGTCAAAATAACGTTTTAAACTTTACATAACGTTATGTCATACTAAAGAGCCTTAGAAAAACGTTGACATATAACGTTATATAACGTTATCAAATGAGGTATAACGTTATTTGTTTACTGGGCTACTCCTACGCAAACAGGGAGTGTGGTGGATCTTCTTGGGGGACTCTTTCCTCCTCACGAATATTAGGATTTCTCACAAAATGTCTGGTGCTGATTAGACCTAAACCGTAAAGGTTAGTAATATGAAAGAATACATTTTTATAGTTATCTCAAGTCTATCCACATGTACACAAGAAGTGAAAATATAATTATCCTCTCAATACAATAGATACCTTTCTAGCGAACCATAGCTTTCTGTGCTTTTTAAAACTAGCATGGGGAAACAGGGGAGGTATAACGTTCCATATCATGGACTCATGGTTAGGGTGGTATGCATGGCAAAATTATCGATACGTCAACACTCACATCGAGTCTCACAGAAATCTATTCTCCTCAATTAATCGCTTCATCACTGGCCAAATAATGACGTCATCTGTCAGCTTATGATGTTAACTAGATACACAGAGTCTGATGGGTACCGGAAGGGCCTGCTGCCACCTGGTGGGGCAGCTTAAATTACGCTGGTTACTAGTGGGTCTAGACATGTTATAACTGACCGCTAAGGTACCAGTGTGATCAATAGGTATTAGGGTAAATCATTATATATATAGACCCCTGTACCTCACTCCCACACTGCTACTCCTTTAGCCACCCTCTAACCCGGCCTCTAGGCACTGCTGTCAACATCATCAGTTGCTAGGCGACGACAATGCATGCACAGTATACTAATGAGGTGACCAGTGACCTGTGACTACAGGTGCCTGATGGGGCACTTTAACCATCCTCCAGGGTCTGACCGGGGTGTTTGTTACCTGTAAACCTATTAGTAACACCACAGCCCATAGAATGTGTGCTTGTGTAGGATTACACCAGGTTCCAATTCCTATACATTATCTATAGTATAAGTGAGCGATCTCCTTACATCAGATTTCACTTCTTCGTACCTATAGCCTACCTTCATTCATACTTTTCCTAACAGATACAGACCAGAGACCGGTTTCTATAGCACACCTTGTTACTACCACCACACCACCTAGGGGAAGCTGGGTGGGGCGGCGGCAACTTTACCACACTTGACCGACACGTTATTCCATGCTCCCAACCAGAACTAAAGGGCCCAATAACTACTTTATATATTAAGTTAGCTGTACTGTAGTAGTAATAGCCAATGCTTTACCCTAAACCCTCAGGTTTGGTATTGACCATTATCATAATATACTCACAGCTCTGTGTATACATGTGTCTCAGATTTGACCTTTCATATACTACTTACGGCCCATTACATAACATGTACCTGCGTCAGAGTTGACTGTTCATATAGGCCTATTGTTAAACCTTATAGGCGACCTTCACAATGTGTCTGCTTCAAATATTAATGTTCATATTACTTACAGCTTAGAGACAACCCATACCTGTGTCAGAGTCGACTTTCCACATACTACTTACAGTTTAGAGACAACTCATACCTGTGTCAGAGTCGACTTTCCACATACTACTTACAGTTTAGAGACAACCCATACCTGTGTCAGAGTCGACTTTCCACATACTACTTACAGTTTAGAGACAACCCACACCTGTGTCAGAGTCGACTTTCCACATACTACTTACAGTTTAGAGACAACCCACACCTGTGTCAGAGTCGACTTTCCACATACTACTTACAGTTTAGAGACAACCCACACCTGTGTCAGAGTCGACTTTCCACATACTACTTACAGTTTAGAGACAACCCATACCTGTGTCAGAGTCGACTTTCCACATACTACTTACAGTTTAGAGACAACCGACACCTGTGTCAGAGTCGACTTTCCACATACTACTTACAGTTTAGAGACAACCCATACCTGTGTCAGAGTCGACTTTCCACATACTACTTACAGTTTAGAGACACCCCATACCTGTGTCAGAGTCGACTTTCCACATACTACTTACAGTTTAGAGACAACCCATACCTGTGTCAGAGTCGACTTTCCACAAATCTACTTACAGTTTAGAGACAACCCATACCTGTGTCAGAGTCGACTTTCCACATACTACTTACAGTTTAGAGACAACCCGTACCTGTGTCAGAGTTGACTTTCCTTATACAATTTTCTGCCTATCTACAAAAAAAAGATAGGCCATGCAGGTGCAGTTTAACCTCAATAGTGGACAGCACCATCAGACAGATAATTACTCTGCATAATATGTGAGGTTGTACATTTCACTGTTCCATGAACGCCGTAAACAAACTTACGGAAAACGTTCGTTATTATGTACTAGTGCACGGCGCCAGACAATTAGTCTGCACAATTATGTGACGTTGTACATTTCAATGTGGATAGAGATGGTAACAATCAAAGACCAATCGCCGGCAATTGTGCGTGCACACAATGTTGGATAGAACGGAAGTATGATCTATAAACGTTTTATAAATAAAACAGTCAATTCCTCCTTCACATCTCGATGCATTTGTGCATTAAGCGGTCTCGACGTACAGACAGGTGTGGTCTATTCTCTAATTATAAAAATTATGTTGTGGTCTCAGAGAAGTTCCCTGCTGTTCGTTATAATCTAACAGTGAACGGCAGAACAGATTGAATTGGTCTAGACATCATATTCAATATGCTTTAATTGTTTGATCGGAAATGTACAAGATTCCCAGTACACCTCAACAGATAAGTAAGAGTCAGTCAGTTGTCCATCATAGGCACCTGTTCGTGCAGACGACTTTGCGTTTTGTTACTTATGTTGAATGTTGCGGGTTCATTGGTAGGTTTTCATAGGATTAGCTGCGTCCGGAAATCACACAGTCCCGACGTGAGGAAGGGCGTTGTCTATTCTCTAAGTAAAACACGATGATCATGGCGACCGATCTAGACTTGAAGAACATCGCTTTCTACTCTCTATGTAGAATCCGCAGTAGATCTGACTTCCCATATGATACAGATAAGTATACTACTTACAGCAGATACGACCGATGCCTGCGTTAAACCAGTTCTGTAAAAGCCCACTGCACTCACCTGTGCTTGAACATTGATGGGGCATCCTAGATCAAGTAGTCGTTCTGCCAATACAAGACGGTTTTCCCGAACAGCGATCATCAGAGGAGTGATACCAGTATCCTGAATATGGGAGGAGAAAGTACATACTATTAAACATGTACATGCGTGTATCAAATATACTATAGCGCATATCTATATTTGAATGAAACACGTCGATGCCATTGACTGAATTTCTGAAAATTAAAATGTCTGTTAAAAACTAGAATGCCAAATCTCGAATACGTCAAAAACCTATATTTATAATACACAAAAGTCCGCAAATTTAACGTTCCCGATTAGCGCTTTTTACCCGTGGTAGTGATTTAATTTGTAAATAATAATAATTAATAATGTGACTCTCATTAGTAACCTGTACTGACCTCCTCTGCGACGAGCACCTCCGGTGTGCCCTTCTCGTAGGTCCTTATAAGCTGCTCCAGCTGACCCCACTCCCCCTTCTGGGCTAGGGCGAGCACCGAATTGACCCCCGACCCGTCCCCTCCTGCCCCAGGGGTAGGGACAGGGGCCGCGCCCGGACCTCCTGGACCAGGTTTTGTAGAGGCTGGGCCAGGCTGTGTCTTATTGGGCTTGTCCTCCTTTTGTCCCTGGGGGCTCTTTGCCGTGGTCGGCCGGTTTTGAGCCGCAGCCGGGGTCGTAGCCGTGGCTGCCCTGCCTGGGGCCGGGGTCGTAGCCGTGGCTGCCCTGCCAGGGGCCGGGGTCGTAGCCGTGGCTGCCCTGCCTGGGGCCGGGGTCGTAGCCGTGGCTGCCCTGCCAGGGGCCGGGGTCGAAGCCGTGGCTGCCCTGCCAGGGGCCGGGGTTGTGGCCGCGGCGGCCCTTCCAGGGGCTGGTGATTTAGGGGCCGCAGCCGCCCTGCCTGGAGCAGGCGACTTGGGGGCCTTATTAGCCCCATCGCCACCACCTCCAGGATTGGACATGGTGGTCACGAACCACTTCCGGTCAAGTTGGATTAAACCGGAACTCGTATAAGAGCGTCCAAGAAGCGGAACTGCCTAGGCTAATTCCAGCGTCTAGTCGCATAGTGAATGTAAGTTCTATAGAGGTTTAAAAAGAGGTTCTATGATAATAATAATAATAATAATCCAACACGAAAGCGTTACAGGAACATATCCATTATAAAGTATATAAATTATTGTCGTCTGCGCAGTTTCCAGTGAGCAGACGGTAATCCATAAGTAACCTCTCTCGCTGGTTCCTGAAAGGTGTTGAGTGTCGTCTGCCTTCACAACTGGCTGCAGCTAGTATTGTGAGAAGGGGGCAGCTCTGGAAGCACCTGGTGCTGTATGCTTACGGTCAACAATAGCCGCATGGTGGTTGGGCGCCCACATGTAACTTTCTCCTGCGTTAGGGCCTACTCTTGAAGGGAGGTACTGCTATCTGAAAATGGGCAATTCTGACTGTTGTCACATGGAAGAAGGACGATATTGCATGTAAATGCATTATCACATTATCTGTGTTTCAGTATAGTTGGTCTGTATGCGTGTAATTATTCAATTTCTAATTACTGGGAACTGCTAGATGGGGTTTACAGGTAGGATATAACGACTTGGTGCATTATCTTTTCCTCGTTCTTAGGGTTGGTATAATTATTTGTAAACTGTCGTTATTTACACTAGTTGGTATGAAGGCTATTTGATATGAATAGTATGTTCCTCTTCTAGAACATGACATGGTTACCCCCTTTTTTTTCTCTCTAATTCACCTTTTTGTAAAAGACGTCTGTGATTAACCTAGTCAGACAAACTATTATGATATTGATTATTTTCTGCTCAAAATTGGCATGGCCGAGCCAATACTGGCCATATGTTAAACTCGAAAATGACTGGTAACTCTCTAATATAAAGGCGTATGTTCACATAAGCTGTTACAGTAGTCCTAATCGTGTTCATAAGCCCAAAGTTAACGAAGCATGTCTGTATTATAAAATATATTATTATATGCAATCTAAAATGATGTACCATATGAATACAACCTCCCTTTTTGAGGAGTTATCTTATAACGTAGGCACATACATGTATACATGATGTTCATGAATATACTATAATACAAGGGCATTAGATGTAGGGAATAATAGTACAGAAATTATGTCGGCCTACCTGGCTTTTAGGACATGTTAGTCCTGGACATGATGGTCAGTGGTTACAAGGTCAGTTCGGACCTTTTGTTCCCTGTACTCCACATAATATGCATGGCTATCCGCTTTTATAAGTAGCGATATTCCTAAGATATTCCTAAGATCCCAGTGAATGCACTCTGGTTAATCTAAACAGATCCATCCCTTTTCTCCATGTGAGGAAACAGGCGTAATAGTGCTGGAAACGTTATCACTGCAGTCCCAATGGAGACCGACCGTCCGGAACGATACATTCAAAGGCTGGGGTTGGCCAGAGAATGTGGTAGGTAGGTGGGGTGGGGTAGTAGCTGGTTGCCATGGCAGCAGGGGGCAGGTAGGTTTGGGGTGTATCTACTATGGGGGTATTAAGTACTACCTGAGGCCACGTGGTCTGTTATTACGGCGCAGGCGCAGTGGCATGTGGAGGTGGAGGAGGAGGAGGGAGGTGGTTGGGGAAGGGGTGCTGGTTAGGTCTAGGCTGGAGGGTTTTGACGTAACTGAGCACACCCCTCCTGGGCTGTAGTCAACCCATCTCGCAGCTCATTAATACCAACTTCAGGATTATTCTGAGCACAACCATACAGTTAATTGTAATTCTATGGATTTCAACTATAAGTATATGTTTAGGTATAGTTCAGATCTATCTAGTACTAGTATCGTAGGTGTATGAATATTATGTTCTGTATGTAAGTACTAATGCCTATGGCCTATGTCTAAATGTATAATTGGCATTAACAAATGCTGTGTCGGTTAAGGCAGCCATATTCACTCTGGCTCTAATTTAGTTTATGCTGGTTACATGCCTTGTCTTTGGAGGCTGAGGACAGAGCTTAAGTTGTGCAGGAGTGCCCTGAACAAGCCTACCCATGATCATCGTCGCAACGAATTGTGTCAAAACCTGCAATACACCCCACTATACATATACTACTTACAACCTTTAAAAGGTCTACCTGCAGCACAACACACCACTTCACCTATACTACTTACAGGGCTCCTAAGAAGGTGTACCTGCACAACAGCCCACTTTACATATACTACTTACATCCTCATGAAGATGCACTGACACCACTTTTAATATACTACTTACAGCCTAAGGAAAGAGTACATGGATAACACTCTCCTATGTTGTACTGATAAATAATAGAAACTATGCAGGTAAAATCAACTCCACTCTCCATAATGTCTCCATGCAGCAGTCCCAAAAGGAGTGCAGGTCTCGTTTTCGCCCAGGGGTAGGATCCACTAGAAAGCTAAAATTGCACATTATGTGGGGCCTCACATCTAAGCGCAGGTCTTGTATAATCACAGGGCGTAACTGATGTATATGGGAAATTAAGTTATGATGTACAGTCTAAAGAAACGTTAAATTCACCACACTCCACTAACCGCATACTACTTGGTCGAAACAGTCTCGTGAAACTTCACCTGTACCATACTTCATTTTCCATAAACTACTGACTACTTCATGATATTGTACCAGCACCATATCGAATAAATTGCATGACATGTAAATTGAGTACGGTAGATTCTCGCGTAAACGCCATGGCTAGTACGCAAGTCAGATGCCAGTGTTGCTTATAGATTCGACCTACAATCAGGGGGCGGCTTATAGGCAAGTCTCTAGATTGGATACTGCAGTACTAAAGTTGCCATAATGAGACCTCTGTGCGACTTTTAGGATTTTCCCAAAGTTTAAGTGTGGGATATGCGCGATGGCCTCATATATGAGAATTTATAGTACCTGTAATGTGATGCTGGTACAGTTGCATGAGTATGTAAGTAGGATGTGAAAAGTGACAATATGGTTCTGGTACCGTTTCAGGAAGATGTAAGTAGTATTATGAAAAGTGACATATGGTGCTGGTACCGTTACAGGAAGATGTAAGTAGGGTATGAAAAGTGACAATATGGTGCTGGTACCGTTTCAGACAGGTGTAAGTAGTGTATGGAAAGTGGCATGTGGTGCTGGTTAAGTTTCAGACAGGTGTAAGTAGTGTGTGGAAAGTGGCATGTGGTGCTGGTTAAGTTTCAGACAGGTGTAAGTAGTGTGTGGAAAGTGGCATGTGGTGCTGGTACCTTTTCAGGAAGATGTAAGTAGTGTATGGAAAGTGGCATGTGGTGCTGGTACCTTTTCAGGAAGATGTAAGTAGTGTATGGAAAGTGGCATGTGGTGCTGGTTAAGTTTCAGACAGGTGTAAGTAGTGTATGGAAAGTGGCATGTGGTGCTGGTTAAGTTTCAGACAGGTGTAAGTAGTGTATGGAAAGTGGCATGTGGTGCTGGTTAAGTTTCAGACAGGTGTAAGTAGTGTATGGAAAGTGGCATGTGGTGCTGGTTAAGTTTCAGACAGGTGTAAGTAGTGTATGGAAAGTGGCATGTGGTGCTGGTTAAGTTTCAGACAGGTGTAAGTAGTGTATGGAAAGTGGCATGTGGTGCTGGTTAAGTTTCAGACAGGTGTAAGTAGTGTGTGGAAAGTGGCTGGTACAAAGACAGAGGTCCGGGATGATCCGTCTGAATTACAGGTTTCTCCATGAATTGTACCACAATATTTACCTACCGACAGATATATTGCCGGGCGGTCTTCGATATGACGGAAAATGGTATATTCCGATGGATTTTGTCATATTATATAGTAGCTCTTTTTCCTCCATTTTCCATGACTATCCCTGACTCACGGCAAAATTCCATGACATCAGCTATTAGTCATGATACGTGGGAAGCAGAGGTAGTATATGGAAAGTGGAATGTGGTACTGGGACCGTTTCATGTGGATGTTACAAGTAATATATATATATAGCGTGGCATGTTGTGTATATATAAAACTGGACTCCTCAAGAGGGATATTTGTTTGATCTACCCTTTTTTCTTTTTTAGAAAACAGCCCTGGTCACCAGAACATAAAATGCCACTCTTCAGCCTAAATGGTAACAAAATATCTGGGACCTAACTCTACATGAAGAATGCTGTATATTGAGGCTTTGTTTGATATATGTGATAGAGCAGGCCTTTTGTGCCAATAATTGACTGGCATCAAAGCAGTATATGTGATAGGGTGCGCATTTAAATGGGAGATCCATTCCCGATTTAGAATGTCCTCCGAATCCATCTGAATAATAAACACGGTGCGTCAGAACTCAGTCCGATGGTAGCGGTGAAAAAGACCTTTTATTCGACAGCACATTTTGATCATTGATTACGAGTTGGTAACTGGTTGAATTTGCAAATTATATCGACGTTTGATCTATATCCGCCAGTCTTCACTCGACAACTTAATGTCCTTACTTCCTCCAGTATACTAGACTAGACAAGAGCTGACCGTGAGGTATTTATCCAGGTGTAGACCTAGGTGTGGGCTGCCCTGCTAATGGAGAGGGATTTCTGCTTGTAGTTCACAGCAATGAATAGGCTCTTATATAAGTGGAATTATTATATCAGACTACCAATTTATCTAAAATAGGAGAAATTCATGAATATGTATTTATCGCCATTTCTCCTCACATCCTGAGCATAGCATGTGTAAACTGGCACATGCCAGACATAAATTACATAATATATTTCTAAAATGCTGGAACAGGCCTATATGAATGGTATGGGGGGGGGGTGGGGGGTCATCATTCTTCATATAAGGCATAGGCCGGACTGGAGCTTGTTGCGGCGGCCCGCACTGATAACACCTGGTACGGTGGGTACCAGCATGTCCCTGAAAGTGGGTGTTACCCAGGGACAAGGTACCAGTCAGGGGGTGCATTATCAGTGTGTTTCACCGCAACCAGCGAAGTTTTAAATGGTGGACCCACTGGTTATGAAGCTAGACTCCTATACCCCCGTACCCCTTATCAATGACGTCATACTTTGAATAGCCACTAGATATGCTATACACCCCTGGCTTGAATATAGACATGAGGATGGGGCTGGGGGCTGGGGTCCTGAGCACATCTAGCACCCCACCCCCACTAATCAATACCGTCTCCGTCATGCCGGGATGATCCGGCTGACGGATTGCGGACCGCAGATCGATGTGCAGCCGAGCGGAACGCCACCCCACGTGACCTAAATCCCGACATGCACCACAGCTTCCCCGTGTAGACACCAGAGTGCAGCACCACCTGTTACAGGTATATATAGGGTAGGGGGAGCACGGATGTCGTCATGTAGAGGCTACAAGGCCTAAGGAAGTGGTCATTGTTCAACAACGGGGGGGGGGGGGGATTTAGGGCGGGACAAAAAATGTTTGGACCACTTGAAGGGGGGGGGGTGGATTTGTTATCCCTTTTTAGCAAAAAGGCCGCACTTTACTATAGCTCAAAGGCGTCGGCCTAGGTAGATTTCTCAATAGTAGGGAGCAGGGAGGGGACCGAAAAGAGTTCGCCAACCCCGCATGAAATTCCAGCAACACCCCCCCTCCCCATGTTGTTAAAAAATGACCACTCACCAAGATAGACTGCCCAGCCCCGGGATGGACTGTAAACGGCTGCCATTTTGAAAGGAATTTCCACCAAAATGGTGGATTGCTGGTACCTGCCTTGGAGGCCTAAACACCAGGGACTAGCTCATTACTGGTTTCAGTTATAACATGACTGATAAATAGCAACAAAATGCTGAAGTAGTCAATGTATGCACATATCCCGCATGTTCACAGGCTGTCCCTGGTCAGTTGATGGCTGACTAGGCATAAGGTGGTTCACATGGGGAGGTTAGTCGGAGGGATTAGGTCTAGGGTACACAGGGCAGTAGCAGCTGTGCTAATCCCTTGATTATTTTCCCATATGTCTGCCCTAAGTAATCATAGCTAACAAAAATACGGTATCCCCAACCATACTTAGGGATTAATCTCCCACACATAGGCTAGATTGACTATTAAAGTCGGTTCCTAATCGTAGTCCTGTTAAAATCATAATATTCTGAACGTACAAATATTAATCGCCCCTCAGTTTCATAGTAAGTATGCAGTCTATGACATGATTCGTGCCAATCCCCCCCCCCCCGCCTGCCCCCACTCATGTGTGGGTCAGAAAATATTCCTATATGACCTATAATACTCCTACGTCTTTTAATTCCAGAACATGTCCAGTATAAAAATGATAGATGTTGGGTACCTTTTTGGCCCCTCTTGGCCTGAAGTATAGAAGAGCGCACTAGTAACACACCTCCCAATCACCAGGTGGCAGCACAGAAACACAGAACCGAGGCAAGTCACGTGGGGCAGGGCCCTACGGTCCGCCCATGTAATCATACGTAATACTTCGCTGGTCCAAAAAAGTTCCGGCCTATCCTGTCTTTTAACCAGCGGTCCGGCTAACATCCGGCCGCCTCCCCCCCCCCCCACCCCACCCTCTCGTCTATTCCCGTTCTGTTCCGAGACTCAGCGAGAACCTATCGTCGCCATCTTGAATCATCCATAACAAACCGCTTTTTTTAACCGCCGAATTATCCCGTCAACTGTCTGTATTATTCCTGCATTTTCACAATGTAGAAACCGTTCATATGAACAAATTAGTAATCCGCTGTGCAGTCTACCTGCTTACACTGCTGTACATCGGGGAGGATATACCGACGTCAAGCCATGTGCCGTCCCGACGCCTACACCAGGACGTCCTAGTAAGTAAAATGTCCGCGCCATTTCACTCTCCATTTTTCTCGGACATAATATACCACCAAATTATACTATACGTCATGTCAGTAATATGTAGACCGGTTTGTTAGCTTCCTACTTTCGTAACATCAGATGTCATGGCACTGTAATTAGTATTCGGCAAGGGATAACGTCAATATTAAACGGGCTACCGTCCCTTCAATCTACACTCGGGCCGAGTCGGGTCCCCGCCGAGTCTGCTATCTATGTATTAATATTACTTCCTCAACGCCGTTCTCTCATATATAGGCGTAGCGTCTAATAATAAATGCGGATCAAGTACGCAAAGTCGGCATTTCTATGCAGAACCATAGCACCACACACTTCAATACACTTGCATATAACACACCCTCAAAATGCGTGTCTGTCAGTTTGGCAAATACGCTGTCACAATGTCAAAACATCTAATCTTTGGCACCAATTCGGCCGAGTCCAGTTCCGTGGAATCACCCTTATATCAGTTCATCTAAGGGAGTGGTCATATTTTTACAACCGGGGGGGGGGGGGGGGGCATTTCGCGTGGAAATTTATCACCCCCTCCCCCTCCAAAGGGGTGAAAATGTGAAACCATCAACAAATGAGTTTTCTCGAGTATGAATACACCAGGATACAATGGAAATTAGTTCCACCATACAACTGCAAAATACAGCGCCCCCAAATCAAGAAATACTTCAATCGAAATACAGCATTACTTCAATTAGTACATCACCTGGGGCTCGCACCCCTTTTTCTTCCCGAAAAACAAGCACCTAAAATGCTCATCACATCAGGTGAAGATGTCAACTGTCACACTGGTTCTCACCAGGGTTTATTGACTCAGGGTTCCCTACCCTGAGGCTACCCTGAGGCATTTAAGACACCTTTTTTTTCTCTTTAAGACGTATTTTTGCCATTCTAAAATGCTTTTTACTGAACTTCAAAAATGCTGAATACTCAGTTTCTATTTTAGTTAAAAGATTGGGCAACATCAGGGGACAAATTTTTCCTTCAAAAAGTAAATCAATATCTCTCTTCTTCTCCTCACTAATCAACTGCATATTTTTCTCCCTTTCTTTAAACACTTAAGAACTGTTTATGACTACCCTCGAAATGAACTCTCCATAGGCTGCAAGGTTAAAAAAAATTGGAGCTGATAGAAATGCTATTCTCCCCATAAATAAGAAGTAGTACATTTCTCTCTTTCTGGCATAAATCTACCATCTAACATATTAAAATGCATTCCAATTAAGCTGAAATTCCCCTTTATTATTTAAATCACATAAAAGAACTTCAAATAATATTGTACATACCAAAAACAAGGATCACTTTTATTTACAATTTGGAAAGGGAGAAACCTTTTCTTTTAGGTTGTGTTGGACACAGACGTCAGAGGACAAAAAACATAGATAGCCAAGAATGGGGGACATTAAAATTTGAATTTGGGCTCAAGGCCCCCCCCCCCAAAAAAAAAAAAAGTCAAGTGTTCAAATCTTTTGTGAGTATACCCTTTTTTTTGCGTGATTTACCTCATTCAGTGTGTCTTTCTTAGGGCACCTGCGTCATGTGACCTATAGTTTGTGCGGTGCAGGTAGTTGTCAGTTCATGATATGGAAAATTGTGACTCACAATTTGGGTATGCTATGCGTAACGGTGCAGCCAGGATATAATAGGGGGAGCCAGTCAGGAATCCTGGAGAGAAGCTGGTATCAGGGTTCGAGCTAGCGACTCGCCAGATCGCCAGTGGCGAATTAAAACTCAAGCTGGCGAACCATGCTCCTATAGAATTTGCCAGACTGGCGAATTCTATCAGAGATTATCCTGGAAACAAACTTGGAAATACCTCATGTAGTATATCGTTGGAAAGCTAAAATCAAAGGAAAAACAGTCAGGACACCGGTACTCTCCTTCTGAGACATTAAGAATTTGAAATCTTAATTTATTTCTTGCAAAAAAACCTAGAAGTGGGCTACAATTCATTCTTTCAACCCTGATATGGCGGTGAATAACTCTTACAATGCAATTGACCCTCTGACTGTTCTTGTAATAGGTTGTATAATTGGCCAGTTATCCACATGGCCCTCTTATAATATAATAATACTTAGGATCTATTCAATATTATATCTATAAGCATCCCAAATGATTCTTCACAAGTATTCCTCTAGTCAGAAGAGTTAAATGTGCTCTATCTCTTTTCACTTTTAGACCACACTTCTTTTTCTTTTTTCCTTTATTTGGTAGGGGGGTCACGGACAACTCAGGAAATTTCAAAAGCAGAGGAATAAATTCTAGAAAGGAAGAGATGAAATTAATGATTAATTTCATCTCTTCCTTTTTTGAGATGTAAGTGCTCAGGGATTTCCCTGTAAATAGGGATTTTAAAGATCATTGTGCTGTTTAAATATATACTGAAAATAGCGGATTAAGGGTAACTGGGTACCTTTTCAGGGATTTTCTGGATACCCAACTTACATCCCTGGGTCACCGTCACGATATAGACTCCAGGCATTTTACTTGGACATCCCAATGTAGGTTGGGGGGAAAGGAAGGAAGATCCAACTATAGAAAAAAAACTTAAGCAAGACATTTCCCTATGGACGAGGCATTGCTGAATCCCATAGAGTTAGGATGACTATAGTCGATGCCCACCCTGCCATGGCATCACTATAGTCAATGCTTGCCCCCCCATGGCATCAACTATAGGCTCCCCCAGTTGATGTAGAAAAAGATAAAGAATAGCCCTCAGGATTGATTAAAAATCACATATGGATTCTGCTACATTCTCTTCATTTAAATCTGGCGATTTCAATGTGAATCTGGCTAATCCATCTTGGCACAAATTCGCCAGACTGGCTAACCAATAACATGTCCTAGCGCTAACCCAGGGTATGGTCACCAATGGATGCTATGGATAGTGCACATGGGTAAACCAAAGGAGCTGAATCCAATTCTGTTCTGTGAATGATATCTAGGTGGGAACAAGGTCAAAATCAAGATTAAAGGTCACGTCTTTATGCATCCTATTAATACAAGAGTGCACTATTTCTCTTTCTTACGATGATAAATGATACATTTCACTTCACAACTCTCCCTGACCTTGAGTCATCTGTGAGTTCACTCATACGCTTAATCCTTACATATTGAATGCCAATGTTCAATTGGACAATTATTGCCTGGAAATATAAAACTAATGGCGTGAAAGTTATTGGACGCTGGTGAATTTTATGCTGTCATTCTGCAGTCTGTGTAGAACCCTGCATCACGGCACAGGCTCCTGTTCCATTTAGGCCACTCCAAAAAAAAAGTTTCTCATCACCAAGCTGTAAAAAAATGACGTGGCTGTTTTTTTTAACAGTTTTTTTTACTTGAAGCCGAAATACATAGGGAAATTAGTATTTTTCGCAACATATTTTCACATTGTAGTAAATCTTAGTTTCTTGGTCAGCAAAAGTTGTTCTAATGTAATTCAATTTCAGCTGACTGCAATACTGATAGCATAAGCTTCAATTTGATACCAAACTTTCCCAATATTTTTTCCAATTATAACACATTTTTCATAAAAAATAAAAATAATAATAAATTTACAGATCCTGATTTTTATGATGTGAGCGGTATTGAATTATCCTTCATCTTTTGGCGACCAAACGTTAGATTTGTATAGGTAGTTAGTCTAAACACTCTTCTTTAAGGTGACTGTAACCTTTAATTTGTTATATAATTTTAGGTCAATGCTACACATTTTTGATCCATTCAATAATAATAAGGGTCATTCCAGTGAAATCGAATTAGGCTGGCATTTTAGGTTAATTGTGAATTTTAAACCATTCTAGCACAATATTATCTCTTTCCTTGCTGCCATTTCAGGTGAATTGTTACTAATAATCCACTATTTGAACCCAAAGTAGACATTTTGGCCAAAGATGTCATTCTTTCTTTCGCTGATATTTTTATCATTAGTAAACTTTTAACCACCTTTAGGACCATACAAGACATTCTTTCCCCACATTTGCAAATATCTATTTCTTTTGTGCCATTGGATGTGAAATGTTCTCTTTTAAAGCACTTTAGTACCAGTTAGCAGACATTCTGGCCCAATTTTGTCTAGATTACTATTTTACAGCCATTTAAGGTGTTTTGTCCATTTCCAAAGGGTATTAGCATCATATACAAGGCATTCTGCCCAAACAAGTACTTCTTTGCAGCCATTTACGGTCAGTTTTACAATTTATACTACACTTAGCACCATATAACAGGACATATTTCCCAAAAAAAAAGAAATTCTCCTGCCTTATCAGGTCATTTGTACATTTTTAACAGTCACAATACCGCAAAACACCGCCTGAAGTTGCGAATTGGCCAAAATATTGCTACTAAAGTGACTATAATATTGCCAAACACTGGCAAAAGTTGGGAAATAGGCACTCTGATAAATAAACAATAGACATCTGTTACACTCATTCAATTGAAGTCCGCTTTGTATATCCACCCGGCCATCTCGTATTATTTATGGTACCTTTATAGATCCATCTCTTTTTCACTTAAGTCAGCATTATAGATCCACCCAACCATCTTGTTAATCTTGTCAGACTTTCAGATCCACCAGACCATTTTGTTAATGTTACGTCAGACTTTTAGATCCACCCGACCATCTCGTTAATGACATGTCAGCTTCATACATCCCTCTGACTATCTCGTCCTTCTTGAGTCAGACTTATAGATGGACCTCGCCATCTTGTTTATCTTCCGTTATACTTATAGACCCACCTGTCCATCTGATAAATCTTATGTTCTAATCCTAATCATAGATCTTACCAGGCATCTCATAAATATTAGGCTTCGTCAGACTCTTTTATCCTCCTTACTTCCAGAGTTGAACTTTTATGGGGGGGGGGGGCGGGGGGTTGTCAAATAATTTTAGACTCACACGCTTTTAGGGGGGGCTCATTTGCCCCCCTCCATGCAAAATCCCTCCACTTGCCCGGGAGAGGGGGGGGGGGGTTATTTAAGACCATTCCCTAACCAAAGTGGTGAGAGAATACACAGAAAAATCAAAATTTGGTTAAGTGTCGAATGTGGCATTGCATTCAGACACTGTGCCACTAACTGTAGTGCATGGACTGGGACTGAGGCACAGTCCCAGTGACACTCTATTGGCAATAAAAATTGTCTGCCTGTTTCAATCACAATAAAACTGTAATTATTATGCTAGGTCGCCACGTCACTTAAATTTGTGCAGGAGTTTCAGGTAGCCTGTATTTTAAACAGGACTCCACAACTTTTTAGTTCGCCAGCATGTCTTTGGCACTCCGGAGCCATACTAGGTTTACGCTTATTACAACTCTATGAGAGATTCCGTGGATGCACAAACTGGAACTCACAACTGCAGGGTTCTCCGCAGGATGAAAAAGCACACCGTACATTTCGCGTTAATTTTGACTATGTCGAGCATCGCGTCCCATAAGGGGGTTCAGGGTGACTCCTCCAAGACAATTTTGAAAAATAATGAATGTAGATTGGTATTATTCTAAAGCATTTTGGTAGATTTTTTAAAAAGAAATTGCTCAAATAGGCATAACTTCTGTTCTAATTGGAGTATTTACAAAATTCAAAAACCTATGGATAGCTGAGAGCATAAGGCGGCGATTCTGAGGGGATTTTACACAGGCGGCTGTAAAAAGCATGCAGGCGGCCCGCCTGTGTAATCCCTATGTGCGGAGAACCCTGCAACTGGGCTGGGTTATAATAACAGAAAACGCTAACCCAAACCCGCTTTTGATAGCCCTCTGCACTTTTAATAGGAACAGTGGTCAAAAAAATATTATTTTTGCATTGTCTGGTGTGTCTAATCCTAGATTTTGGTCCCATGACTTACTGACCTAAATTGGCTTATCAGTGGTCACTTGACCTTCTGTGTCATTGTGCAATACTGGCACTGCTTAATTTGTTGCCAGAAGTAATAAGACCAAATTATTTGCTGCGAGTAGTGGAGATCTCCCTTTTTTTCCAGAAGAGCAGGGTGTGTCTGTTCACCAATGAAAGTAGTGTAGTAAAACTTAGATCATGGTTGTAGGTCTGAGATGAATGACATAAACCAGTTTGCCTCCTCACATTGTCATAACTCAGTGCGCTAATGGACAAGGCATGGCCCTGACCCCCTTGTAATTTGACTTCATGGTTCGATTCCTGTGGGGGCGGAGGACTAGTTAGTGTGATTAGCCGCATTGGTGACCCTAGTACAAATGCCATTGTTGATTTAGTGTATTTTTTATTCAATAAGATATTTTGTTCATGTGAAATAAATGGGCATTTGTACCCCTCTTAGGGGGTGGGGGCAAAAACTGATCCTGTTTTGGGCCAGAAAGCCCAGCGTTACCATGCGTCAAAGGGCTTGCCGCCGCTGATTGTAGTCTTCAGCCGTTTATCCGTTGAGTGAAAAATATTTCGCAGTCAGTGTTTGAATTTGATCTAAATCCGCTTGACTACTATTTTACAATAGCTGCTGGAAATGTGTGCCCTAACACTATCGCTATGTTGCTCCCTCATCCCTGATGTATTTTACTAATGGACACCAAGTAGCCAATATTTACATATATTATATAGTTTGGTGGACTGCTGTAACTATAGACCATATATAAACTACCCGTCTTTATATTTTCAGATACGTCTCTTGCGAACGATGTCCATCCCCCTTACTCCAAATACAACGCCTCCTGTACTTACAGGTAATATATGTTTTCTCATCTACGTTATTGCTATCGCCCCCTCTCTGCAAACTTAGCTTATTGCCATGAAGCTTGATTATAGCCATTTTACTTATCCATTTCCAGATGTAACGGCGTATGTTGATGTGAGAACTAAGGATGAAGACCGTAGCCGCAGCATTGGTTTGCAGTTATCTCAGCTTGGTGCAAAGGTGGTTTCTGAATTTAACAACCAAGTCACCCATGTCATCTTCAAGGATGGATCCAAAGCTACTATTCTTAAAGCAAATAAACGTTCTGTTCATCTTGTATCGGTTCTCTGGGTTGACAGGTAGGTAATTCATAGTCATTTTAACTTATACTTATTTTTACCAAGATTTTTCCGCTGTATTAAAGTATTCTGTATACCGTATTGTGACGATAAAGCGACAGGGTATAGGGGCCTTGAAATTCCTTCCTAAGCAGTAAAATAGTTACTTTTAATAATCGCTTGTCTTGTAACAGCCGTCCAATTGAAGAGTAATCGCGGTGGAACTGTACTTTCCAAACTTGTACTTCACCGCCATTCCATTCGTTAGTTACAAATGTTGTTTTAATTACTTACTTGTATATTGCTTCTCTTTCAGCTGTAAAACCGAACAGAAGCATGTGGATGAAAAATGTTTCCCCCCCAACCTTCCTCAAACCGATTCCACACTGCCTTCTCTCCCACAAAAGGTAAAATCCGTTACATAAAATTCCACTAAAATTATCAATCTATACCCCAAGCAATTCAAATTTCGCATCTGACCTTAAGTATTAACGAAAGTTGTCTGAAAATATTCCCAAAACCCTCTTCAGGTTTTTTTGTCAAGTAGATGAGAAATCACAGAGACAATATATGGAGGTATTAGTCGTCAACATTTCAGCTCTTTTGAGTCATTTTCAGGACTCTTAAAAGAAATACCAGCCTAGTTTCATGATGACTTCAATCGGTGGTCTTGGTATCATTAAGAATATTCTAACACATTTAGTTAACCATGAGCTATTATAAGAGAGCACTGCAGGCGTATCTGCTGCAGGTCCGGACGTCACCATTGGGGCAAATACACTGGGTGCTGCATTGTTCAAGCCCAAAGGCTGTAATGGGGTTCTAATTAAAAATATGAAATACACAATGTCATGATAGTATGTAGGTCACTTTAGTGGGGTTATTTGGTGCTACTTGTTAAGAGAATCTACAAGCAGTGTCAAAGAAACCCACAAGGGGCATCTTGGTGTGTACAATCAGTGCTATGCAGGCTGTACTGGGGTGTTTTCTTTTAAGTATTAATATAAAATTCGATGCCTTATTGCACCTCATGAAATTTTATGCAATTTTTATACAGTCCCTGTCTTGTGTCATGTAATATCTATATCTACTCTTGCGACTTCTGCAGCTTTTCCTCATTGTTTTTTCGTAACTACTTTAGTAAACTACACTCATGCCCTGCATCAAAATTTCTCCAATTCTGGCCTTCCGCTTTTTACACCTCGAATTTTCCTACAATATATTACTTTGCTTTTTAGAGAAAGAAGGTCATGCAGCCTGATCTGTTTGAAGAGGAGTTGGCTAAAAGTGCTCAAAAATGCATCAAGCGTCGAAAGCGTGAAGTGACCCATGAAATGCCTCATCCCGTCAATCAGAGTTATGCAGTAAGTCAAAAACTCTTGCCTATAAGCGTATGCTTTTCTAAATATGGTTGTTTTATAATTCATTGTTAGTGCGTAACGGCATTGCAAAGTAATCTTTCAACCTGCCTTACGGACCGAGTCCTCCTAATTGCGTTACATTTTCCTATACCTGGTGCCATTGGATAGTGGCTCTGTCGTTTACAAACATTTTGGCCTTACCCTAAAATCTCACTTATAGGTCGATTTTTATTTGGAATTAATATTTGCTGTAGGTCGATTTTTCTTGCCAAAAGTCCAATTCGACCTATAGGTGGGGTTTTGAAAAATAGTAAACCATTTAAAGAGCCAAAAAAAACTTCATTCTTAATACTGGAAAACATACCTTATTTTCTTAGATTATTATCCCTGTAAACCCAAATCTCTTTGTAGGGGGTTGTCTAAAGGGCAAGATACCAGAAATAATAGTCATTTTGGCCTTGGAAAAAGCTTCTCTAGGGGGGTTCAGGGTGGGGTTTGCCCCCCCCCCCCCCCCAAAAAAATCTCAAACTCCAATTCGACCTATTAGTGGGGGTTTCCTAAAGTTCAATGTATTTTGCTATAGGTCGATTTTTTCCCTCAAAATTCCAATTCGACCTATAAGTGAGGTCGACCTATAGGCGAGGTTTTACGGTAATATTTTAATATTGCCATCCATACAAAGCTAGGTATTAGCACCTCAATAGCGTCAACCCCCAATGTTTTATATCATAATTTTCAAGAGTAAGCGGGGTTGTAGGTTTCTTGGTGTTGAAATACCCTTTTGTACACAACGAGCGAGACAGGTTCTTATTCTTGCACCAAAGCCTTGAGTTTATATATAGACCATGCTCATCGTATTTTTAAAGTCTGTATTTTAATTAGTTTTCATCAATTTATGTAATTTTCTCTCTTACAGATTGCCCAGGAAGTATCGGCATGTATTGCTGCCTATTCGGAAGTGTTCCAAGACACCCTGCTTGCACCATCCTCACCTGTTTCTCCTGAGGCGTAAGTATTACCAAATCGCTATTAAAAAAATTGGTCCTCAACTGTCCAACACTTCAACTCTATCTTTGCCGGCGACGATAGGGCAGTTTTGTATATTCATACTAACCCCATAAGGTCACCGTCTATATCACCCTGTATACTTGATTCATGGTGTGGCTTTTGTAGTTTCTATTGTTCTTTACACCGTCCCTTTGAAACCTAGTATCCTTATCCAGGCACTTGTACACACTCTCAATTTTTAACCAATCATTGTTTCAAAACCTTCAGCCAATATGTTCTCATATATTTTATAATTGACCTCTGTTTCAGTGAATATCAACCTCTACGTAACAGAATAAGTTGGGAAACTGCTTCTACAACTATGGCGAGTTCTTCCATTGCTGTTGGTGCTGCCGCAGGCACTCCAGCCTCGGGTGTCATTGACCATTCTTTAGTACCACTGCTAAGTGCTTCTGCAGCAATTCTTAATCAAAATGCTACTGTTACACATGCCAATGCTGTGGCGGCCAGTTCATCAAACCATCCTATACTACCCCACCAAGGCGCTGCAGAGCCATCTCTGTCCAACCATTCCTCTTTGGGTGTTGCTGCTGATCTTCTCACTGAACCTAAACCTGGAGCACACCGGATCGCCACTGCGTCCAGTCCCACTCACCATCCTTTACTAGCTAATCTAGGCGCTGCAGAGGCAACTCTCACAGACCATCACTTGGTACCACTCGGATGTGTTGTTCCAGACATGCTCACGGAAGATACTACTCCACTGCAACCTCGCGCTTCTGTCAGTCAGACGGACCATCCCTTGTTACCCTACCACCGTGCTGTACAGGATAGTGTCACACACCATCCCTCTTTACCTCGACCTGGCCCTACCGTGGCTGAGCCCATGGACCCTCCCTCTCTTTCCCAGCAAGGTGCTCCAGCGGCCTGTCTCACGCAGCATCCACCCATACCTCGCTCGTCTCCTGCTGCACTTTATGGTAATACTGTGGAGTCATCCCTCCCTACTACAAGTGCCGTGTGTTCAGGTGTAGATGTTAAAGCCACTTGTGGCAATTCCTACGATGCCTCTCTTCATCGTGAAGACGCCGCAGCCCCCTGGCGTGTGACTGGGCATCCCTCACTGCAAACGGATCCAGGTCCTGCCGACTGGGGGGATACCGGAGATGCAACGTATCAGGATGATACAGCTAGTTCAGTGACCACAACGCCAGCAAATTGCAGCCCTCCCGTTGAACAAGGGGCCTCGGTGGACAACGGCCAGCCATCTTCACCCCGCCAGCCATACTATCCTGACGAGACTGGTAATTCTGACGATGCCTCTCTTCATGGTGATGGCGCCGCAGCCCCCTGGCGTGTGACTGGGCATCCCTCACTGCAAACGGATCCAGGTCCTGCCGACTGGGGGGATACCGGAGATGCAACGTATCAGGATGATACAGCTAGTTCAGTGACCACAACGCCAGCAAATTGCAGCCCTCCCGTTGAACAAGGGGCCTCGGTGGACAACGGCCAGCCATCTTCACCCCGCCAGCCATACTATCCTGACGAGACTGGTAATTCTGACGATGCCTCTCTTCATGGTGATGGCGCCGCAGCCCCCTGGCGTGTGACTGGGCATCCCTCACTGCAAACGGATCCAGGTCCTGCCGACTGGGGGGATACCGGAAATGCAACGTATCAGGATGATACAGCTAGTTCAGTGACCACAACGCCAGCAAATTGCAGCCCTCCCGTTGAACAAGGGGCCTCGGTGGACAACGGCCAGCCATCTTCACCCCGCCAGCCATACTATCCTGACGAGACTTTATTCCGACATGCAACCCCGATCAAAACACAGGTCTGTATATCTTTTCTCTTGGCAGTGCCCCCCCCCCCCACGTGCATATCGGGAACTCCCATATTTTACCCCTTTTTTCCTGACATCGGATAGTGGTAGATTTATATACCCCTCCTGACAACTAGCTGTAAATGGGAGATTTTCACCCAGCCCATTGTCGCGGAACCACAAACCTAGTATCACTGTAACACGCTAGCTTATGTATTACATATTGAAAGGCAGGCGTAACGCTTAACTTTACTTTTCATATGTCCAGAAATTTACTTACCATGATATTGTGTTCATGCTTGTAGTTCAGGGTTCTCCAGACTCAAAAATCTGGCGCCCATGTCTAAAAACGTGCATGTAATGTCTCTATATATATGTATTATATTTGTGTTCTTTTAAAATATGAAGTTCTAAATGAGTATAATTTTAGTTTAAATTGTTGGATATAACGATTTATTCGATTAAAATGTCAATACCTATAGATAGCCAAAATGACCCGGCGGCGATTCGGGGCAATTTGTCCCCGGCGGCAGTAAAAACAACAATGGGGAGAGCCCTTTTTGTTAATGAATATAGTTACCTGATTACTCTTTCTTTTCAGGCCGACCCACTACTATATTTCAACTCTGCCCAGCAGGCTTTTCAATACCTTGATTCACAGTCCGACAAAGACCAATCCCAGTATGTTGTTGGTCATTCTGACAAAGGTTATGGTTCGACCACTCTTCAAGGTGCAGTTACTTACTCCATGGTTTTAATTCATTACCAATAACAATTGTATATTAATAACAAATAAGGAGTAATGCATTCACAAATGACCTTAAATACTTAAAAACTTATTATCAATTTCTTGAAATAATGTGGGCGAAATCCTTTTACCAACTTCAATTTCACGTCTTGTCATTGGAGTTAAATACCAACCATCAGCCTCCCATATGGCAGAACTGTTTTATGTATATTGATACGAATTTTACCTTTTTGTTAATGACGGTGTGGTGAGCTGTCTCTATTCTGACTACACGGCGTGTGTTATAACATTACCACCAACAACTAATCACTCCCTGGTAAAATCAAAATAATTTGAATACCTCTCATTTCCAGACATTCGTGATACAGGTTGCGTGAATTTGTGGTGGACCGACCGAGCTCGCAAGACGTGCAAGCCCCCGATTCCTTCCCTTGGCCATCCTTTTCTCATCGTCGGTCTGAAAGAGTATCCCTGTCGATATGGTCCAAATACTCACCATTTACAGTCTGATCGAAGAAAGGAGGTGAGCTATATCTTTCATTTTAAAGATATTTTTCGTCCATTTTCCTTTAAAAAATCTATCCAGTGTAAAAGATTTGTATACTAGTTTCCTGGCTTGTATCCTAGCTTAGAGAAAGGGTTTTTATCCTCAGTTTATTTCTTTCCTTATAGTTTGCATTCATCTTTATGCTAACCCTTTAAGGGTTGTACCAGCAGCTCCTCTGCCGGGTGGCGCTGGATAATTGTGGAGACATCGTTTGTCTCACCTACTATACCTCAAGGCGGGAAAGTCTTAGCATCTCGCAAGTAGGGTTGGAGTAGCGTAATATTTTCAATCTCCAACCCTGAGTCCACGGTAGAACGTATGATGGGGCCAGCTTGGGGTCCAATGCATCCCTGGGTGGTGATCTGTTTTTTCTGATAGTTGTAACCATGGTTCAAGTGAACAGTGTTACATGCATGCATCTTGCCTTCTTTACACAACCCTATAAGGATGGTACCATGGTTCAAGTGAACACTGACGCATTCATGCATCATGTGCTCTCTACAATAACCGTCGGGGTGGTACAATGGTACACTAAGTGAAAAGCGATGCATTCATGCATCAAGCCTTCCTTACAATATCCCCATAAGGATGGTATCATGGTACAATTGAACAGTCTATGCATCAATGCCTCATAACTTCTTAATACTTATCTTTTCAGGAAGGTATTGTGCTTCGAGTGAACCGCGATGTATTCATTCAGCATCCCTTCTCATTACTTACCCATTTAGTATGGTGCTATGCTTCGAGGAACTGCGATAAAAGCATGCACATTAATGCATAACTTATCTTTAAAAACTGATATGTGTTTATTCTAGAGTCGTCAAAAGAAGCTGGCCTCCACACCTAGGGTGTTCATTTCCTAGATCCCTAAACTTTGAATCCTAGTATACTGCATGCTACACAGTGCTTTTTTCATCATTGACTTCTTACCGGGTTCTATCCTTTCTTTTTTAGGCTAATCGTGAGTCCGGAAGGGAAACTCCTTTTCTTTTCCAAGACACCATCAAACAGAACTGTCCTGCCAAAGCCATGGTCAGACACATCATTCTGTTTCCCGACGTTTTTGTAAGTACCACTTCTCCTACACCCTCTTTAACTTCATCCTTAAGCCACTTATAATACTATTGTATGGTGCCGCCATAACTTATTGTCTTTTAATTGCAAATTAGGTGAAGTCTGGCAATAGTTCACATTTTTATTAAAGACATGTCTCTTATATGTTCCTAATTTCTACTTGTTGACTCTGGGGCACCACCCAGAGTCTTTTACAATGGCTCAGGGAGGGTATATCAAGATAGTCAAAGTTCAACTTCACCGCCAATCTTCAGTGGCGAATACTCACGGTTTTTGTAAGACCTTTTTGGTACACTCTCTTCAAGTATTTGGAATTATCTTGCATTGTATTTATATGGCAGCTATCTTGTAATACTAGGTGAGACGCTTTTTGTAAGACCTTTTTTGGTACCTTTCTCTTCAAGTGTCTTGAATCATCTTGATTTATATTTTTATGTGGACAATGATCACCTCCCTTACTAAATGACGATAAAGATAACCAAGATGGGAAATCTAAGTCAGTCCACTCAATGCCGCCAGTCTGCATGTACAGTACCTTCGTCAGCGACTGACGGCGGACCCAAAATGTCCAGGGCTAACCTATTCCACGCATACGTTGTCGTTTTCTGGTCTTTGCAGGCAAATGAAGGGGGCAGATCCCCACAGCCGAGTGCTCTCGCCCACACCCACCTGCTCACCAACACCTCCCTGCTTGCCCACACTCATGCTCACCCACACCCACCTTCTTGCCTGACTCTGAATAATATACAATGCAGGCACATAACTTAAGGGTAGTTCCTAACAAGGAATTTATTTCTGATCCCAAAAATGACCAATACCTGATAAAAACAGAGTACCATATCTAAGTACATGATAAACCACCGACCCAGCTGAGTTTCTCAGTTAATCACCCTTACCCAGATTCATTTGTGATGTTAATCACATGGTCAATACTTTTCTTTGGTCACACTGGAGATACATACTGCAGCGTTTTTAATATAATTATTCTTGTGCTTCCCTAGTGTTGCCCGGCGAATGCTACGAAAAGACAAAAGGGGTCTGCGATGAAAGTACTGCGAAAAGAACTCCTCGATCCCGACAATGAACATATTCCACATGAACATCGCTTCTACATCCATGTGCCAGTCACCGACGATCACGGTGATCACATCAAGGGTGATGTAAGTATAATCCTTTTCTCTCCTATTCGGAACAATCTTGATGTGACGAGTTTGGATGCAAAACGACACAACGCTAAAACGCCAAAATATAAAATTGGGAAAATACAAGTCAGAGCCAGTGGCTATGACAAAATATAAAAAGTTGTGAAAAAAATTCATTAAAAAACTGTATTCAGTTCATAGGGCCTGCTGAAAATATTTTTTTTACATAACGATCTTAATCTACTCCACCAGACATATTTATTGCACTTATGGCTTTTAAATTTTTCATGCGTAATGTCTAAACAGGTGTTATTATATATGCGGTTGCTCTCCATTGATAAAAGTATTATCTTATAATGAAATAATAACTTATTTTGGCGAAATCTGAGATATGGTTACAAAAGTCAAATTTGATCACCATTGTGTATTTATGTCATTTTGCAAACAAAAACTGCTTTTGGTTTTAAGGTCGTTTTGCCAGAAAACAACTTATTTGAATTAAATTGAATCAAAGAAATCTTTAAAAATACACTGGTTGGCATTGTATTGAATGCCTACTTACCCAGAAAAACTTTTAAAATAATTTTGAAATGCCTGTTACCTCTTCAGGGGTATACACATAAAAATCTGCTTTTGGATTTATGTCATTTTGCCAAAAAAAGTACTGACATTTCAATCATCTATTTTCACTTTCGATCAAAATCAAGGATTTGCAAAACCAATGTCTAGGTGTTTCCTTTATTCGCCATAATTCATTAATAACTGACAAAATGTTTATCTATTCACCAGTTCTTCAAAATTACAAATATGCTGTTATCTCAAAACTCGCTAAATGGATTTACGACCTTTGGCATCCAAACTCTTCATTTCTTCTGTTAAACGGGAAGTAGTAGTGTGTATATGGAGATATATAGACATAGAATATAAAGTTCTTTATTTTCTACAACCTCCCCTCCAGGCTTTAACAAACCAGTCTCAGTTTAATTCATTACTAGTTCTCTACCCGCGGTCTCACATATCATGCAAGTTCCCACTTTTGTGGTTGTGTTTTCTATGATTTCTGTGCATTATTTCATTGCATTAAATTACCTCCTCAGTACGCGGGTTATGGGCGTAAGCTGAAGCCAGTAATACGGGAACGGGTGGAAGCCCTTGCGCGTACAGGAGCTGCCATCGACACCATTGTCGCGGTCATACCGCACCAGATCGAATTTGAACTGTTCCCTGGTCGCCAGCAACCCTCCGCTCTTGACCGAGGCTTCAATCCTGATCACTCAACAATTTATGATATTTCCTACAGGTATGTTCACTCATCTTCGGGCTCGCCTCCCAATTGATACGTGGTAGTTTATTACTGTTATATAATATTTGAAATTGGACTGAACAGGGCTGCCAAGTAGTACGCTTTTGGCGTATTAGTACGCTTTTTGGCCTCATTTTGAGCCAGAATACGATTTTGCCTTTTGAGTACGATTGAGTACGCTTTTGAGTTATCAAGTAAGATTTTTCATTAATTTTGCTGTTATTTTACATATATTGAATACGATTTTCAGTCACTAAAATTTAGAGGCTGTTTAAGTTAATTGCAGGGATAAAAGTCTTCAAGTTTCCCCTTTATTCACTCCCCAAATTGTTGTCAGTGATTTCTGAAAAAGTCACAAAATCTCATATTTTTAAAAGGAAAATCTTTGAAATACCAAAAAAGTTACAACAATTTTCAAACAAAATTTGATATGTAGTTAGGGAAATGTCCAGGAAAACTGAGGGAATTTAGAATTACCTTGTCAGTGTACTGTTTTAACCCTAACTTAAGAATACGTTTTTAGGACGAATTTTGGATAAAGGGAGTACGCTAAATACGCTTTTCGGGCCAGAAATCGCCCAAAAATTACGATTTTTGAAGTTTTCAGGTTGGCAGCTGAATGTGTTCACTGCTATGGGGACTAGCGTTTGTATGGGATCATGTGTGACTTGGGGATGGGTTTGGGGTCTGGCACTGGTTTGGGGTTTGTGTCTGGCTCTGCTTTGGGTATCGGGCACATGTTGGTTTTCTTGTCAGGTTCTTTTTGGCGTTGCATGCACTACAAACACACACACACAACCCAAACCTACCCATACACGCTTATATAGGGTCTATACACTTGCAAAGAACCATGCACATAGTAGTCCATTACCTAGAGCTTAACATTCTCCTTCGCTCTTTCCTTATTTACCAGAAAAGACAAGGCCTCAAGGTCTTCTAAGGATGATGTCCTCAATCTCGGCGCTGAACTGAAGAAATGGTATGCACAATTTAAGCAGAAACGGCGGTACATCAAGAGGCTGCAACCGGTGAAAAGGATGCAACCCATGCTTGTTCTGTTCCAAACGGAACATCAGAAGTACCTGCTCGAACGCTATGGAAACTTCATGACAATGATAGATGCCACCTACCATACCTCCAGGTACAGGAAATTGGCCCTCTACTTCCTGGTGGTTCCCACCAACTGTCGCTTCATGGTCGTTGCTACTTTTTTTATAAGTTCCGAGACGACCGAAGCACTGTATGAGGCATTGCTGCAGATCAGTCAGTGGAACTCGGGCTGGAAACCCAAGTATGTGATGTCTGATTCCCAAGAAAGTGCAATCAAGGCTTTCCACCGCTTGTTCAAAGGTAAGCTTCTCATTCCTTTCCGCTTTAGTTCTTTCATCAGGTACCCCTGTTGTCTGTACACCGCATCTGGGTCATTAGTCGAAGGATATAGGGGAATATTACACTGTTTCTGTCCCTATTGCCATCAATGAGTTGTGTTGGGGCTGATTGAGCCCTTTTTGTCTTTCCAAAGAAGTCCGCGTCAATTGCTTTAATGCCCTTAATCAGAATTTCACAATCTTATCGCATTGAATTTCGAAAATTTCCGATTACATGGTGCCTCAGATATGCCTCAGATAGGGCCAACTCAGAACGCAACATTTTATTAGAGTATGTTTCTCTAACGTTTTGAACCATTTTCTGAGCAGTTTTCCCCCAGAAATGCCTTATTAATAAAAAAAATGTGTTTTATTTTTATGTCCCTTTCCCAGAAGCGATACATCTCATCTGCCAGTACCATTATCTGGCTGCGTGGCGGAAGTGGCTCGACAAGCGGAGCAGCAATATCGAGTACGATTCCAGAGCTCCCCTTCGTGCCATGATGAAGGATATAGCACTTGCGCCCACCTTTCGGCTCATGAACGCTGCCATTGCTACTCTCCAGGCATCTCCCCACTACACTCCCCGAGTGCAAACATACATGGATACCACTTGGCTGAATAGGAAGAAGGTAACCATCTCCACTGTGTTTTGCTGCGCCATTATTTTATTTCACTGGAGTCCTTCGGCCTCTGGCGGATCGTATCCCTACCCTACCCTTGGCCCTGATATGACCTACTTGAGCTGACCTGACCTGTCCAAATAAGGCAGACTGCCTGTGTCTCAGAATAGTCTCCCGTTGTGAGTTTCCCCATGAGTAGGCCCTACCGATCTAGCAAAGATTCATTGAATACGTTGTTGAACTATTATAAATCCTCCCACCTATTTCGCTTCTGATTTTCATTATAAAGATTAAAGTAGGGAGTAATATGCTTCCTTAATTGACACGATATACAGAGATGTAAGTGGTTAGGGATTTCTCTAAAATAGGGATTTGAAAATTCTCTCCACTATATTAATCAATCCCGTTTACCTATATAGCGGTCTAAGGGTAATTGAGTACCTTTTCATGGTTTTTGTAGTAAGATGTAATGTTCCCCTATATCCTTCCACTTATTACACAGATGTGGTGTACTGCCTACCATGACGACTTCGAGAAGAGGATCACTACCAACAACGGGGTAGAAAGGCTCAACAGGACCCTAAAGGAGGAGATCCTGAAATATAAAACCAACAAGGCCAACATGGTGTACATCTTTCGGCTTCTCATCTTGAACATGTTCCCTACCCTCAACAGACGGTGAGTTTGTAAACTGTTTATTGGAGTTTTTAATTACTAGTAATCTGAATAATCCTTCCAATTACCAATGGAACTATCGGCAACTGGAGTACGGTCTGTGTTCGTTTTTGTGCGGATTTATACTTATATACATCCCTTTGGTTTTGACTATATCACTCCCTTCGTTTAATCACCTCTACAAATTCCAGTTTTTTTGTTTTGTGATAAATAGGAATATTGTTTTCTTTAATCAATTTCTTATTGGATACACATAGCATCTTGTTTTAATCAATTTCGTATCGATGCATCATTGCAGTGATCCAAATTTAAAATAAACGATTTCAGTAAGATTTTAGGGTTAAGGAAGTAAGCTAATTATGCTTTTTAGCCAAAAATGTTACCTATTGAGGTTGGCAGCTCTGATTTCTTTACAGCTACATAAAGGACAATATCAGAGCATGGTCCAAAATCAAGTCGTACTCCAAGCTGCTTCCGATCTTCCTGTGGAACCGACTCCCCGCCTTCCGCAAGCATATCTTTGTCAGGTACACTTTGCTCAATTCAATACTAAATATCCTCAAATTATGACAATGTTTTCGTTCCAGTTGTTTTTTCTAAATCAGTAATCAGTGCTCTGGCAGCCTGCTTTGGTACACAGTGTCTTTCAGGGTTGCCACTGTCTGTGAAAATGTCATGGAATATTACTTTCGCTCCAGGTCAGGAATATCTTATGGAAATTCCGAAAATGTTAGGGAAACTGATTTTCTATAAATGTCAGGGAAAATAATATGGCTGCTGGTTATGGTCGACTTGGCCACACATTTTGTGCAGTGGCGACCAATAATGGTTCTAATTTACGCACTACTTATTCCTCATTCACGATCAAGGTGGTGCCTCGCCCAGAAAATGGTTCAGTCTGGCCATCCGTTACCTGTTCCGGTTGATACGCAAGGCCGCTTCCGGGTAAGAAGTGCGACCAAAAGACGGGTTGTGTATCTTGTGGACTTTGGAGGACCAGATCGCCAGCCAAAATGTGAATGTCCCGACTGGAGGAGATATCGCCTACCATGCAAGCACTTCTGCTTTGTCTTCCAGACGTAGGTGAATCATTTCCTATCTTGGTTTTTTAGTTATTTGCGTCCATATACTGCATTTTCCCAATTACTCTCGCTTTGCACTGCCCATAAATCTTTTAATGAGTAATACGGTTTCATCTTCAAATCTGAACGCTTTTAATTATGCACAGACACCCATTTCCACTAGATGTTTTATTGTATACACCCTCAAAACACTGACTCTTTATCATACAGTGATCTCTAGTATGACGCAGCCGACTCTTAATGTTACACCATGTACGCAATGTACGATACAACCTGTGGAATCCGACCAGCTATTATACAGTAACAGGAGGAGCACGCTTATTGATGTTTATTTATAATATTTATCACTTTTGTTTAGAACCCAAAAAAATTATCATTCTGTACTATTATGAAGACCCATCTTAAGTAGTGACTTTCTAATTTTCGGTCTCCATCAACAGCATGTCATGACTATTTTCATACAATCCTAAAATCGTCAGTGTGCACTCCTGGGGACCTCATGGGGCCCATCGCATGGTGGATCTTCAAAAACATTCAGGGTTGTATGTAATTCCGCCCATTGACTAATGGGCCAGAGTTATGGTCTAGGCAGATTCAAAACATTTATTTTTATCAACTTTTTTGTACTCCCCTAATCCTGTTGTAAGAATTGCGGTCTTTGGTGACGTGGCTGTTCCCTGTTCGGCTGTAATTGGTTTCTTGTTTGTATTTTTATTGTTTCCTTATTGGGTGCCTTTGGCTTGGCTGTTTATCACCTTCTTTTACAAACAATTACACACCTTTCCAACCTTTATTGGGGCGTGGAATGTTTACTACTATGCCTTCTTAACACCTATGTTTACAAAGTTCCGGGTGCTTGTGTTTATAATGGGTTTTAATACTTATTAAAGTGGTTTTGTTTCTTAATTTGTCTTTGTGCATCAAATTCATTCACTAACCCTAAATTTGCAGTTGCCCAGAGTACCAGTGGGAGAATATGAGCCGCGCCTACATTGACTCAAAGTTCTTCTGCCTTGATCTCGACTTTGCGTATGACAAGGACCTCGGATTGTCCCGACCACCCTACAATGCCGATGAGGAAGTGCCTTCACTTCCTCTCTCTCAAATCAAAAGTCAGCTCAGTAATGACCAGCCCAGTTCCACTCGGCAATGTTTGGAGCAGCTAGTTGTGCTCGCCAAACACCTGCAGCAAAATCCCGCAGATGGGACACCGTTAGGGAAAGACATAGCAGCTTTGGTCTCGCACTACAGACCAACAGAAACAACTGTGGTTACTGAGAACGCTGAAGTAGCTACAGTAAATACAGAGGCTGGGTCAGTGTACCCCACTGCCACTATTCCTGCCCCCAAATGCCCAACCCAAGAACAATCAGGCTCACCGGGTTCTGCTCAGCTGAGAGGTGTTTTTTCTAAATTCTTTTCACACCCCTTTAGAGCTAAGAAGTTTATTTGTGTGTGTTGAATATCCGTTTCACTCTTTTGGTGTACACCTACTATTATTTAAGATTAACACACACCCTCCTTTATCCCGTCCCTACCGATAAGTTAGCGACAAGACATGATCCAAAAATAGACCTAAGTGAACAGTTATTGCGCAGACATATGCCCATCCTGCATCAAAGCCATGCATGTGGTCAAAATTAATCCATCACCTACATGTCTAACACGATTAATACATTGTTACATTGCTAATTTGTGTGTTAACTGTCCACATGATGTTTAGTTGTCCCCCGCGGACGACCACAATGCCAAAACCACTCGTGTCTTTAAATACTACGGACCGGAATTACAATATAAAATGTACCACTGTTATTAGCTTCTAAGTTCTCTGGAGGCTGACTAATATTTCATTTCATTTGCTATCTTGCATATATTCTAGCTCAGCAGTCTTCATTTTGTGTATGAATTATTCTCATTTTATCCACTCCATCACTTTACAATGCAAGGTTCTCTTCATGCAAGGTTCTTTTATTGCACGGTTCTTTTAATGCAAGGTTCTTATCCAATTTCAGTTCGTCCTGCTGAATTGAACAATGCAGGCAACGAGTGCTTCATCAATGTCCTTCTACAATCCCTGCGCGCATGTTCTGAACTGCAATCTGAGCTGGCACGCTTCCACATCGATCGCTGTGAGTTCTCCTCATCCTGGGGATATTTGGATCTGTCAAAGGAATTTGTGGGCAGCCTACCGTTTATATATAATTATGTGCAGTTAGTTTAGACAGTTTTTTCATATTATCCTGTCATGATTTAGTTATAAATAAGTCTTCCTGCGTGTCCAGGGTAAAGCCACATATTCAACACTCTCTTTACAGTGCTTTCCATTCCTTGATCTCCTATTTATTTGGTTTTAATACTTGATCATCCTCAGGCCACCACCACTGCTTCCTGTGTGATATGAAGAAATTTCTCAAAGACAAACGAACTGCGACCCCTTTCATCATTGACCACATCAAGCGTAAGTTTTTGCTCTCATCACAATCCTACAGTTCAACCTCGTGTGTAAACCTTACTGACTGCTTGCATGCGCCGACCAAAGGCTTTAGTGTTCGTTATACTAATATGGTACCCATAACAACAATTCTATATGCTTAACTGGGGATTATCCTGTGCTTTCATTATTGTTCTGTGTGGCGTACCAACTAAGCCTTTTATTGCCAGCTTGTACTTTATTTATACAGGCTTTGTTCAATGACTGTGCACATACCACTGTAGTCAATCGATTATCAGCTTTGCGGGCACTTCTTTGGAAAAAAGCGATGCTTTCTTTTGTAATACTTCTTTCTGGAGGTGCGGGAGGGCCTTTTACTTTTTTTCCTTGTCAATGCGGGTCTTTTCAGAGGAAACGGCGGAGTACGCAATGCTGATTATCAACCTTAATGGCCTTAGGGGTAGCTGTATTAGAAAGAATAACTGGTTGATTTTCTTCTGCGTTTTTTATTCTACCAGGTGTCTGGCCTTACTACAGAGACCATCCAGCAACCCAGGGGGACCCTCATGAACTGTTTCTCATAATCTCCCAAGCCATCGACTTAAGGTACGTACCATTTGCATTTTCACTGGTAACCAATACACTTCAACTGTTATGTAATCATTTGCACCTTGAGTACATTGGGCCAACTTCATGTGTTGCTGTCATTTTCGATTTCTGTCTTTTATCTGTTCAAAAGTCCTTGCTGATGTCAGCCGATCACTAAAAATGGGTGTTCAATCAGGGATGTGAGTTTACTTGGAATTCCAGGAATTCCATAGAATGTTTTTATATTTCGCTACTTTATTGGTCTACCGTTCAGTTTCCACCCCTGCAGTGCACCCCGCCAGGAGAAAGCCCCCAGGACAGTCTTCTGTCCCCCCGTGACGCCTTCCAGCCTCTCCTGCAGTCCCTCCTGGCCAGCACAAGGGCCACTAGACGGTGTCTTTGTCTTGGGGGCCTTCTGCTGGCCGGAAGGGACTGCAGCGGAGGCGGGTGGGTCTAGGTCTAGGTCTGACTTCCTATAATTTTCATACGTCCTGACTTACCTCACCCACAACCACTATTTTCGTTATTTGGTCCCTTATGAACAGGAAACTCGACTTTTTTTGACAACTGAATATTGTCTTGACGTCTTTCTCTTTTTTTGTGTTGTTAAGCTTATACCCTTACTGCTCTGTTCTGCCTTGCAGCTTCGATGGGGTTCAGCCGTTTCGCGAGGTCTTCCTGGTGAAAGCCTCAAGCCAAGGTGATTTTCCTTTAGAAACCAATTAATTCAGTCAAAGTCTTTCTTTCAATGGACTTTCATTCGGAAATTGATTTAAAAAAATTGCAGACAATTCATCATTCTAACAGAATATTGGCTTATCAAATATTTTAGGGGGTTTAGTGGCGGAGGCCTGCATCCAAACTCTACAACACTTGTATTCAGGGGCTAGCATTATAATCCTTCTACAATAACACCGAAAATTGAGTGAGAAGATGGTGTTCCCTCCACATGCGATTATCTGCATAATGCCTTTTGATTCTCTTTCAGTGCGTTGCCAGCTATGTGAGCATTGCAGCATCCCTAGCAGAGCTGACATGACAAGCTGTGCAATTGACCTGGTACGTTTAACCGCTGTTTTTTCTCAAGTGGGATTTTTTAAATCTTGATATTTCTGGCAACCATTCACCCGGTTTGTAATGTTCCCCCTTCTCTTGGAACTTCAGTTCCGACTCACTCGTGACTAATACTTGACTAGCTTTATGCTCTACCTTGTGGTAATCCGTTGCCTTACTGGGTTAGCGGTAGGGTCATTCCTTACATTTTTCCCAATAAACTGGGGTAGACCGATCCATGTGAAGAATTGTGAGAATTTAACGCAGATTTTCTCCAATAGCAGCTATAACATTTAAGCAAACCTCTGATCAGCGAGGTCTAACCAGTTCATGTAGGCATACTGGGAAAGTACTTATTTCCACTATTTTCCATCAGTTCCATGAGAGTTACCTGAAGTATATCTTACCGTCGAAAAGCCAAATTGTACTGGAGAACTATAAAACCCTAATTGTGATGGAATAATCTAACTATTTGGGCTAGCATCAACCCTAGATGATGCCTTTATTGGTCAAGCATTGACTATAGTGGATGCCAAGACAGGGTGGCATCGATTGTAGTCAGCCTGGCCTCATCCCTAGGGAAAATTTCCTGCTAAATTTCTTGTCCGCTAACCATAACACTTCCTGCATGTCCTGACAGGGTTAAAAGGGAAAAAATTATCATTATACATGCTTATCTCTGACAGAATTTGCCATCTCCGAGAATTCTATAGGAGGTAGGTGCGCCAGATTCAGTTTTAATTCGCCAGTGGCGATCTGTCGAACGGCTCGCGCGCACTCGGCCTTATCTTGATCTAATGCAAATCTCTTTTATCCATAGTCCTGTGGATCAGTGAATGCCGGGATGCAAGCTCTCTTTGCCAACATTGAGGTGCCTGACTACAAATGCAGCAAGTTAGTTACTTTAGTACCTCTTTTTGTTATCTGGTTCATATTCATGTATCTTTTTAAATACATTTTCGGTGGTTCAAATAACTCGCATATCTCTTAAGTACTGTATTATCCGTGTACGCCCCGCATCTCGCGTATAACCCGCACCACCAACTCAACTGAATGCTATGACCCATTTTTGGCTGTGAAAATTCGTATTTTAGTACTGTTCTACAGTGATAAAAACCCTCGTATAACCCATACCCTGTATAGGCATGTCTGGTTTCACATCAAAGCTGAGTTTGGTTTGGCACTACCCGCGGATAGTACGTGGGAGTTTATAGTACATATTCAGGGGCATCCCTGACCCTCATGATATCCGCAGTGACTCACCCAGCTGCACACCTGCGTCGGCTTACGAATGTAAACTGGCACCATTGGCTCGCTCACCTGTTGATGCCGTCCAGTTTCAGATACTGTACCATCTAGTCCAATCACACTATACCCTGGACCTTAAAGCATATTTATTTTTTCTGACCTTTATCCGTCATGAACTAAACAATCACTCTCCTTTTCTCTCTTTTGATATTTTTTTTCATTTCCAACCATTTCATGTAGATGTGGTCACAGGGATACGGCTACCCAACGGACTACGCTAGAAAAAACACCTCAATGCTTCCTCCTTCAGATGAAGAGGTAACAGTCACTTCTTTTGGTGTTGACACAATTGTTTCATATACTTTTGCTTTGCACAAAAACCTCGTTTTGTTAGTCTATTATCACAAGTCTTTGTTCTAGCATTAAAAATTTGCTATAATAAGCTGCTTTTTTTTCCCACAGGTTTAATTCCTTTAACCAGAAGCAGGCTGGGCACATAGAATTCTCGGATACGCTTGACATCTCCAAAATATCTACCACCGATGAACGCTTCGTCCTGTTTGCCGTCATCGACCACATAGGGGCCACGGTTCAACAGGGTCACTTTGTTGCTTCGGTATTGTTGAGCGGCCAATGGTGGGAGTGCAGTGACCACAATGTACGTTCATAACTTTAAAAAAAAAAATGTTTGGCTTTAACATATTGCCCTCACATAGAGTTTTCTCCCGTTGTGGTTTTGAATTTATGATAAAACCTTCGGGTGCCCACCTCACATCCTTATCACCCCAACATCACTTATACTGTTAAAAATATTCTGGTCTACCGTGTATCAAAAGTGGTGTAATTCGGTTTTCAGGTGGAGAGAAGGATCAGACCGTTCAAATACACAGAACACTACCTGCTGTTTTACCGCAAAGGTTCGTACATACTTATCTCTTTTTCACTTTACATGGTTCAGCCTCCTCTCTCAAACATTTTTGACTCAGGGGAGGCTGAGTTATACCTTACAGCAGACCCACGTTTTAAAGATGGGTTAGGAGCTAATTTGGGGTCGAGTTTTATTCTTCATTTAAAGATCGCATTTCTGTTCATAATCTCCATATGAATATGTGTGCGGCTTTTCAAATCATACTGATAATTAAATATGGAGAAAATCAGGTCAGGAGACCCCTTTCTGTAATAGTGACGGGTCCCTTGACCTATGCTGACCTGATTTCTCTATATTTCATGCTTTTGTAAGTATAGGACTGATTTTATAAGCTACACACATATTTTTATGGACATTATGAACACTACTATGTTCTTTAAATGAAAAATAAAAATCGACTCCAAATTAACTCCTAACCCATCTATAAGACTTTTTGGGACATGGGAGAACCTTTGCATTCAGTGTCTGTTGGACCTAGACACTAGATGAGAAAATGGTCCGATAGGCAAGGTAGGGGGACAAATCTTTCCCTGATAAACAATTTTAAAATGTCTTTCCTTCCATGTGTTATTGTGCTGCATACTTCAGCAACCAATTGGCCTAACTTTGTCTCTAACCAAACCCCACAGTTTTAGTTAATCGTGATGAAAGTCCCGCCGTCAATACGTCGCCCCTGTTGTATGAAACTAATTGTGGCCCATTTTATTTTTTCAGTACATGCCCTGCGCGGTAAGGCCACAACAAATGCTCGACAACCAATCGCAAGTAACTTGACAGCTCTGAACGCCAGCATGCCCCCTGGTTCCTCAGCTATGGCCACTCGGAAGAACAGCCCGTCTGCTGGTTCTGCTGGGGCTACAGCCACCGCAACTCGGAACACCCGCCCGTCTGCTGGTTCTGCTGGGGCTACAGCCACCGCAACTCGGAACACCCGCCCGTCTGCTGGTTCTGCTGGGGCTACAGCCACCGCAACTCGGAACACCCGCCCGTCTGCTGGTTCTGCTGATGCTACAGCCACCGCAACTCGGAACACCCGCCCGTCTGCTGGTTCTGCTGGGGCTACAGCCACCGCAACTCGGAACACCCGCCCGTCTGCTGGTTCTGCTGGGGCTACAGCCACCGCAACTCGGAACACCCGCCCATCTGCTGGTTCTGCTGGGGCTACAGCCACCGCAACTCGGAACACCCGCCCATCTGCTGGTTCTGCTGGGGCTACAGCCACCGCAACTCGGAACACCAGCCAGTCTGCTGCCGGCGTTGCAGCTACAGCCTCCGCAACTCGGAACACCAGCCCGTCTGCTGGTTCTGCTGGGGCTACAGCCACCGCAACTCGGCAATCCAGCCAGTCTGCTGCCGGCGGTGCAGCTACAGCCACCGCAACTCGGAACACCTGCCCATCTGCTGGTTCTGCTGGGGCTACAGCCACCGCAACTCGGAACACCAGCCTGTCTGCTGGTTCTGCTGGGGCTACAGCCACCGTAACTGGGAAATGCAGCCAGTCTGCTGCCGGCGGTTCAGCTACAGCCACCGCAACTCCGAACACCACCCTGGCTGCTGGATCTTGTGCACCTTCACTGGTCAGATTACGGCCCACTCGCCTGGTGAACATGCAAAAAAAAACTTCCATCCCACACCCAGTTGCGAAGGGCACGTCCACACTAACTGCCCCTACTGGCTTCCTTCAGCGTCAGGGCACTGCCACCCCAAGGGCACCTACCACCTCACACCCTGTCACCACGAGCTCACCCAGAATGGTAGGCCCCACCGTCTTCCTTCAGCGTCCGGGCCCCGCCACGCCAACGGGACTTGCCACCTCACACCCTGTCACCACCAGCTCACCCAGAATGGTAGGCCCCACTGTCTTCCTTCAGCGTCCGGGACCCGCCACGCCAACGGGACTTGCCACCTCACACCCTGTCACCACGAGCTCACCCAGAATGGTAGGCCCCACCGTCTTCCTTCAGCGTCAGGGCACTGCCACGCCAAGGGCAATTGCCACCTCACACCCTGTCACCACACGCTCACCCAGAATGGTAGGCCCTACCGTCTTCCTTCAGCGTCAGGGCACTGCCACGCCAAGGGCAATTGCCACCTCACACCCTGTCACCACACGCTCACCCAGAATGGTAGGCCCTACCGTCTTCCTTCAGCGTCAGGGCACTGCCAAGCCAAGGGCCATTGCCACCTCACACCCTGTCACCACCAGCTCACCCAGAATGGTAGGCCCCACTGTCTTCCTTCAGCGTCCGGGACCCGCCACGCCAACGGGACTTGCCACCTCACACCCTGTCACCACACGCTCACCCAGAATGGTAGGCCCTACCGTCTTCCTTCAGCGTCAGGGCACTGCCATGCCAAGGGCAATTGCCACCTCACACCCTGTCACCACCAGCTCACCCAGAATGGTAGGCCCCACTGTCTTCCTTCAGCGTCCGGGACCCGCCACGCCAACGGGACTTGCCACCTCACACCCTGTCACCACGAGCTCACCCAGAATGGTAGGCCCCACCGTCATCCTTCAGCGTCAGGGCACTGCCAAGCCAAGGGCAATTGCCATCTCACACCCTGTCACCACGAGCTCACCCAGAATGGTAGGCCCCACTGTCTTCCTTCAGCGTCCGGGACCCGCCACGCCAACGGGACTTGCCACCTCACACCCTGTCACCACCATCTCACCCAGAATGGTAGGCCCCACCGTCAACCTTCAGCGTCAGGGCACTGCCACGCCAAGGGCAATTGCCACCTCACACCCTGTCACCACAAGCTCACCCAGAATGGTAGGCCCCACCGTCTTCCTTCAGCGTCCAGGCTCCGCCACGCCAAGGGCAATTGCCACCTCACACCCTGTCACCACAAGCTCACCCAGAATGGTAGGCCCTACCGTCTTCCTTCAGCGTCAGGGCACTGCCATGCCAACGGGACTGGCCCCCCCACCACTCAGTCACACAAATGGAACACTGACAGTTCGTGGGCCTACCATCATGCTTCAGCGTAAAGCCTCTGTCACCACAAGTGGACCTGCTGCCTCCCACCCTCCGACGCAGGGACCATCCGTAGTATCAGGTCCTACTGTCGTACTACAGCCTCAGCGCACTGCCACGCCAAGGGCCACCTCACCCCTTTACATGAATGGCACACCGGGCCGTTCCATCATCCTTCAGCATAAAGCATCTGCGCCGCCAAGCCTCCCCGCCACCACACACACCATAACAAATGGCACTCCCAGAGTGGCAGGCAGTACGCTAGTTCAGCTCGTCCCACCGCCTCCTTCCTACCGTGAAGCTATGGCCATGTCACCTGCCACCTCACACCCTGTCACCACCGGCACACCCAGAGTGGTGGGCCCTACCGTCTTCAGTCCGCGTCAGGGGACTGCCTTGCCAAGGGCACCTGCCACCTCACACCCTGTCACCACCGGCACACCCAGAGCGGTGGGCCCCACCGTCTTCAGTCCGCGTCAGGGGACTGCCTTGCCAAGGGCACCTGCCACCTCACACCCAACATTGCCTGGCCCTTCTGTGATGGTTCAGCATCAGGCAGCTTCAACGCTAGTTCAGCTGGTCCCACCGCGACCCTCATACCGTGAAGCTATGGCTATGGCCCCGGCCAACTCACACCCTGTCACCACTGGCACACACAGAGCGGTGGGCCCCACTGTCTCCCATCTGAGTCAGGGAAGTGCCTCGCCAAGGGCACCTGCCACCTCACACCCTGTCACCAAGGGCACACAAAGGTTAGCAGCCCCTACTCTAATGCCTCAAAGCCAAACCAGTCGTATTCTGAGTAGCCCACCAACATCCATGTTTCCTTCTACTCAAGGAGGCAGTCTGCACATGGAGGAAAACATTGATCCAGTACAGTACCCTGTCTGTGATGTTCCTTTGTGAGTATTTTCGACTTTACATTCTTCTGATATATTTTCTCCTTCGTAAAGCGAATCCATTGCACCTTGGTGGACAAAATATCTTTATCCCTTTTATGTATAGATAGTACAATAAATTGTGTTTGCCACCCATTAATTTGTGTTGTAGTACCAACTAAGGGTAAATCGCCAGGCTTTTATCAAATTGAATACCCTAGGGATAAATCTTGACTCTGCTGCTTTTGCCTTCATTTCACATTAGACCGCTGGTGGGCGAACACCCTCCATCTCGCATCGCAACTGGAGCAAGGTCTGATCTTGGCAGTTCTGGATGCAAGGTATCAGCTGACGACATAGATTCACAGGTAGGTTATGTAGCACTGTTATTCACTTTCTATTTCTTCATGTATTGCTTGCCAGTACTGTTATCTATTTGCAACCCTAACTCCCGAATTCTTGTTCTAACTTGGTGTTCATTTAAATTTTTTTCTAAAGGAAGGAGACATACTTGGGCACCTAGGTCATATACTGAGGCAAGGTTCGGGGTGAGTCGCTCAATCTCTCTTGGTTTCTCCTTTCTTGCAGATACATTAGGGAATTATCATCATACCTACTTTAATCACATAGGTTCAGTCCTTACATGGTTTTAAGGCGGGGTCGACATGTATAGTCAATATATTTGATAATATCACCTTTTTTGGGGGGGTTAAATGACATGAATGACATGTGGAATTTCCGTTGTATAGGCTGTACCTGAAGCTAAACACCACATGTCCTCTTCTACTCTACAGCTCAGAATACTGCTTCCACAATAGCTTCCTCCGACTTCCGGCCGCTCAGGAATATTGGAACTATGTTGCTGTCGCGCTAGATCATTTACATCCCGACGTGAGTTGTTAACACTCGTTTTGGTGACCTTTAAAATAACACTAAGGTAACGTTTCGTCGCATTTGCCAGCTGTCGAGCTGTCGTCGCCAATACCTTGCAGCCAGAGGTGCCATACAAAAAGAGTGCATTTGTGACACTTATCAGACCTAACTTTTTTGTATGTCCGTTTATTCCAAGGTATTTAGAATATAAAACTTGGCATCTCCTTATTACCTTTACAGTGCATCAACTTGCTGCAGACCCTCATACGGAAACATCTTTTCCATAATCAGGCGGGGTGAGTGTTACTTTGAAATGAAGACGTTTTTGTCACATTTTATTTGGAAATAGTCAGGCAATAGTCAGGGAGTTCATTGTCAGAGAGCCTGGTGTCCCAGGGGCCAGCGTTTGGGACTTTGGTTGTCATGAGGCTGTGGTTTTAGTCACTCCTCCTCTTTGATACTGCATTAACCCTGACCATGAGTCATTTGTGGAGAAGTCACACGCTCAATTTTTATGTTTCGGCACTTTTCAGAGGCCCATTCGCATTGCGCAGGTTCAAGGGTAGTGACAGGATTCATAAAGTCATGCTCGACAACCAAATGCATCCAGTGTAAGTATACTTTGCCACAGCTCTTACCATATTAAATGACCTTGGGGACAGGGGTGGGGCTCTAATATATGTGTTAATAATCGCCATACTTATTAAAAGACATGCATTCCTTGTCACGCTGCCAGACTACCTTTATCGTCTCTATATCCAATTTTTTCACCATTGTACACCACTGGTTCTCACAAATTATGTTATCTTCACAGGGATTTTGGGATGATTTACCAGCGTGTCCTCCTCATTGAGGCAGTAGTGTTCCTACTACAACGGCATTTCGGCATGTCGTATGATGAGGCAGCGGTCATCTGCCGCAAAACAATGAAGGTACAGCAACGGAAGGCAACCCAAAGGCGGCAACCCCGAGTTCCGTTCACCTACTCCTCTAAAGCGAAGAAGCCTTTGCGACAGAGACTGCCCTAGTGTTTATCTACGCACTCCATGTAAGTTTCTCGACTTGATTACTTGAGGTTGCAAAGGTGGACAGTGGAGTAGCCCAGATTCATGCCCAGATTCCTGTGTCCAGGCAGTATTCTCGTATAAAGAGTACCCACAGAAATTTACCATTCTCAGAAACAACCTTCCATATTTCAACAATGTTACGGTCCAAATCTGTAACGCACGTGTCTTTGATACACCAGCAACAGTGCTGAATGGTATTTGAAACCTCTTATAAACGATTTTTGGCTAGAAATGCTTGTTCTAATGGTGTTTTTTTACTCTAGAAAAGTATGGAAAAGGATTCGGCAAGGCAAATGGCTCCTTATAACCGTCTGCTCCCTATAACCGTCCTCCTTATAACGAGATTTCACTGATTGTACTGTGTTACCATACTTCTAGATGTGTTTTGATTCATCCTGTTATCACAGGGGCCGTAAAATATAAAAAGGTATTCCACGACATGCTCTTTTACAGAAATTCCCGTCAGCACACTCCTTGTCACTACCGTAAATTCTCGCGTAGAAGCCGCGGCTTGTACGCGAGTCAGACTCAGCTTCCTTTTGATACTAAACATGCCTATATAGGGTGCGGCTTATACGAGAGTTTTTATTAGTATACTACAGTACCAAAATCGCAATATTCAGACCCCCTCTGCGGCTTATATAATTTGTCAAAGTTAGGGGTGCGACTTATACGCGAGTTAGGCTTATACCCGAGAATTTACGGTACTGTAGGATTTCCTCCCATAGACTGGCAAATTTTTCCTTCAGACATCCTATTCAGACATTCCACCTACCACCAGCCAACGCCAATTTCGGTCCCAAGACACAAAATACTCCTTGTAATGCGGCCATCTTTGTCAAGTGAGAAAAACTATAAGGTAGTTTCTCAAAAAGTCCGACAAATACCTTCAGCCGGGCACTTGGTTGGTGGTCTTTCTCCAGCATTTCTAGGACTTCTTCTGTGATCGTAGTCAACTGGAATGTCATGGAATTTTGTAACAATTTGTCGGATGTCATGGAATGTGATGGAATTTGAAAATAATAGAATTAATATTACAAAATCTCCAGTGATGGACCATATGCTTTATAGATTTTAGACATTTTCTCGGGGGCCAAGCCCCATGACCCCACACAATAGTTTTATACATGACAGGACTCTGGGCACGACCTGGAAATTTGAGATTTTTGTCATGGAATGTCATGCAAAAGTCATGGAATTTAGATCGGAAATATTTGTGGGAACCCTGAGTAATGTTTATGTCTTATTCTTTCCAAGAAACAAACACTAGAAGTCGTAGTGCTCCTGAATAACCTCAAATTTCACCCTCTGTATCAGGGTATCCAAGCGTCAGACTCTTGGTGAATCTACCCTAGTCTATTTCCAATTGTAAGTGTATTCATGTGACCTATATAAGTACCGGTAGATGTAGTTTGTCACGGTGGGTCACTGTACGAGCTCCATTTACTAATAGTCCTCTTGGCGCATAATAAAAAGGCAGAAAATTATTATGTATACAGTCAGATCTTTAATACCAAATATATTATGCATTGCTCCTAAGCTTCCATAGGCTTAACAGATTGTGTCACGGCAACATCAGTGTCACTTGTAAATAAATTGCCGGAAAAAAATCAAATTCCAAAGGAAAATATACTAGCCACTTGTTATGCTATCCAACTGGGAGGCAATAATTGTCCATAAATTAACTGTAACTAGTAGCTCGATCGCACATAAAAAGATAAGAAAATACAGTTCTTGACATGGCAGTTCCTTATTAACTCGTTACTTCCGTTGTATACTATGGGAATAGTGCTTCCATGTGGTCAGGCTACTACAGAGAACTAAAAAACACATGAGACACCTTGTCCCGCTTCTTCCCTTACAAATGAACAGTGCCATGTGGAACTTTGGCAAATTAATCTTTCAAGTCGTTGTCGTCCCATCTATCCCGGCATACATGGCTACACAATTGTTCATCAAACGATAGGTGGCGATAGGTTTTGTGTTACCATTCCTATGGACGGTGACCCCACAGAGGCCACAACGCTTTTCTCCATCATGGGGTCTTCGATTATACCTCGAAGAACTGCATGAAATTTTCCCATTTTCGAGTGAGGTATCCCTTCACTGAAAGTTGAAATGGGTTTGTGGTTAATAGAGGGGGGATTTACCATGAACCTTATTGCTTTATGATGTTGGTAGACTAAGGGTTGGTGGATGATGCTTAGTTTTACTCTCTCTTTAAAATTGTCGGCAGTGGCAGTGGTGAGACTGCTCTGATATTATGTTTTACCATTATCCCTATTTTTTTGCTTGCATGTGGGTAGGTCCAAAAAATTCAGTCCTGAAAACCTACCTCGGGCCCATAGCGTAATCCTTTCAGCAGGTGTATGGAGCAGGACGTAGCCCTCTCCTCTCTCCATGTTGCTCACCCTGATAAACAAAGCGAATAAAATATGTTGAGTCATTGGTGAAGTTTTGTTAAGGAATAAGGTTGGTTGTTAAATAGCTGAGGCCCAGAAAAAATAAGTGGTGTTCAGGTAAATTGGCCAAAAAAACAGGGTAGGTAGGTCGAAATCTTTGGTTTTTGGAGTGGGCTATGTTCTCTGTAACGCTGTGAATCTAGGTCAAGCCCACTCGTATATAGGGTGTGCGGAACAAAGGCCCTGAGGAAGATAAGCCCCCTGACGTTCAGCCACCTGATGTTGGGCCCCCTGAGCTTCAGCCCTCCGGATTTTCGGCCCCCTGATGTTCAGCCCTCCTGGTCCTAGGCACCCTGATGCTAGGCCATGTACCTAACATGCATATTCAAACGTCCAAACCCATTGAGCAGGTTATGTATAGAATGGTGAATATAGTCCTCAAGCAGGTTATTCAAACACCCAGTAACCCAACATCCAAACAGGTTATAAAACCAGGATATTTTGGTATATTTTTACCTTTTCAAACGTCCAGTAACCTGTGTTAGCCCAAAGAAGGGCCTAATGGTCCTAGCGATGGCTGTACAAGCCCATACAAGGGCCTGATGACCCCAGCAATGGCTGTACAAGCCCATAGGAGGGGCTGGTGACTGAATTGAGTGATGTACGATCTGTTACTATGTGTGAATTTCCAGTTAGAATGGTGCTATTTTGCTGATTTGCCTCCCGTGATAAGGGTCCAAAATTTGCGCTGCTGTTCACACCTAGCTACTATAGAAAATATAGGGAGTGCCCTCCCCCCTCCCTCAGCTGTTGTTCAGCTCCTGCGCCTGTGAAGGTGAGGTTTGAAAGAAGAAGATTCAGTGATCCAAAAATGCAAATAGAACACCAGACCGGGTGCCCCTGGCCTAGGCCCGAGCCCACGAGTAGGCCTACACGGCCACACTACAGTTAACGTCATGTGTTAGGCCCGGGGTTAAGCCTGTCTGTCGTTGTCACTGACTGTAGTAACTGTTGGTCTTTGCCCAAAGTCGGGAATATGCTTATTTACGTAATTGTTTGTCACGTTCAACGGTAGGCCTGTAGTTCAACGGTTGCAAGGTATACAAGATCACCAAAAGATCACGTTGTCACCGGCCAGAAGGCTAGGGCTAGACCAGAGATACTGTAGTAGGAAAAAATACTAGACTAGTCTTATCCAGCCTTTGGCTCGGCTACCCCCGGGGGCTACCCCAGCCCCAGGATCGAGTCTGCTCCGGACTCTTTTATTAAATAGCCTGCACTGGCCTATGCAACACTAACTACATGTTATTGGTACCAGGGTACAATCCCCAGGCATAGTTCGCAAATATTCACCAATCACGTGGCTATGTGATATAGGTAATAGATCATCTAGACTAGATCTAGTTGGTTCAACTTCATCCCGGCAGCAAAAAACGAAATTATCCCTTTAGCATTGCTTTTACCAATTTTAGGTTGCCAGAGTCTTTATTAGAATTATTTCTGTTATTTGAAATGAGAACACCCTTTAACAACTTCGCTTGACATTGCGAACCCTTCCGAATGATTCTGGCAGAAAAAATAAAAAATTACCCCTTTAGCATTGCTTTTTCCAATTTTAGGTTGCCAGAGTCTTTATTAGAATTATTTATGTTATTTGAAATGATAACACCCTTAAACAACTTCGCTTGACATTGCGAACCTTTCCTAATTGATTCTGGCAGAACAAATAAAAAATCACCCCTTTAGCATTGCTTTTTCCAGTTGGTGGTTGCCAGAGCCCTATTTAATTCATGCACATAAATTCAAAACATAAAACCTGCCTTTTCTCCTGAATTTGGCCTTTTTGGGCCTTCAGGTATCCATTTTAGGCTCCTGGTGAATTTACAAACACCCTAGTACTAGCGCATAATTGACCTAGTTCCACCCCCATGTGCGCACAATTGACTAAATCTTAGGCTGAAAACCGCTTGGTGGGCATGATTTATTTAAGAAATCCTGTGTTTGCTATAATAACCTGACTTAACTACAACACAAATACACCATCACTCACCTTTTGTAGGCTTCAGAGCTGTTTAACTTTACTGAATTCATGTTGGCAGGCTGTTTGGTAGTGTTTACTTTTGTGTCTTCCCAACTTCCTGTCACTGTCCACATTCCAGGTAAGGTCTCACTGAAGGAAATCTGTTGGTACTGCAAAGTGAATGTGTGCAATAGATGCAATATGTAGAGGCAGATCAGTGACAAACAGGCAATTAGGACTAAGAATTAATTTGCCATTCCAGGGGCACACTCCACTAAAGAGTTTGAAGGTCTCACTCAAGGAATTTTTTTTCTCCTGCAAAGTGAATATGTGCAATTTAATGCTACTTGAAGAGGCAGTTCATTGAGAAGCAGGCAATTAGGACTGAGAAATAATTTGTCATTCCAGGGGCACATTCCACTACAGGGTTTGAAGGTCTCACTGAAGGAATTATTTTTCTCCTGCAATTATTTTGGTTCTGCAAAGTGAATATGTGCACTTAAATGCTATTTGAAGAGGCATTTCTGTGACAAGCAGGCAACAGTGGACTGAGAATTCCCTAAAGATTCAAGGGTCACCAGGGTTGCCACTAACAGGGAAAATATGTTTGGTTCCAGGTCACGGAAATTTTCGATATGGAGTTTTAGGCAATATATCAAGTACAATCAGCTTCTCTGAAAAAGTCGGGGAAATTGACATTTGGTCATGGAAAGATCCTTGTAATACAGAAAAAAAGGCACCAGATTTCTTTTCTTTCAAAAGGTCTGTGTTTTACCGTGGTTCTAAGGGAGACATAATCAATATCCTCATGAAGGAGGGGAAAAAGGTTTTGTGTGCATGCGATACACTCGCTTCCACTTCCACAAGTTCCCGGTCTGTAGAAACGTCAATACACACCTATAGAACAAATATTTCCGATCCGATCTCTCTCTAAGCAACTGATAAGTGGTCGACATATTGGGAAGTTTGAGGCCGCTTTGATGAGGGAAACACGGTCAAAAACCAGCGCCGAAACTCGACGGGAATTGCCGAAAATGTCAACAACAAATACTTTCAGTTTTGATTCATGGAATCGGCCTACGTCCTGTCCTAACTCGATGACAGCTTAGTAAACTTCATAACTAAAATACAGCAGACATATTTGAGCAGTTGGGGGTTGATTTTGGAGGGTGGACACGGAAAACCAAGAGCCGAAAATGTAGAACTATAAGCGGCCTACCGTACTCGTTTCCGAGTCTATTTTGACAAAAGTTTACCATTTCAGACACACTGATACGATCAACATTTCCATCCGAAACTTACTGAGACTAACCACCAATGGCTAGGCCACATTCTAGAGCATCTTGGGTTTGATATCCCAGTGTAAACACGGCAAAACAATCGCCGACTGTGTGACGAGAATATCAACAACAAATACTTTCAGTTCCGGGTCTGAACTCGGCCCACACCTGAGAATCAATATCCCTGTATCTCCAACTCGATGAATCTTATAACCAATGAATAGTCGACATATTCAAGAAGTTTGGGGTGGGTATAAGAAGGCAAACACGGCAAACAACCACCAAAAAGTGTAGAAATATGAGCGGACGTACCGTGGCTTGAGATAGGGGCAGGGGTGTTTGGTCATCAACTACCATGTTGACCTCTTAGTGATGAACATCAACAGCAACAAAATTCTAATAATGACCCTGTCCCCATAGGGCAATTCTCTTTAATTTTTTACACCCCCTGACAGCGGCTTTCATTTCCAGGACTGTTAGGGAAGGGATGGCTGGTCATGAGCTACCATGTCGACCCCTTCGAGATGAACGTTAACAGCCAAAAAACTCGAAAAAATGACCCCGCCCGCTATAGAGTGTAGAGTGTCCAATTTAAATTTTTTAGCGCCCTACAGCGGCATTTCCTTTCCAGGACTGTCAGGGAAGGGGTGTTTGGTCATGAACTACCATGTTGACCCCTTCGTGATGAACGTTAACAGCAACAAAATTCTAATAATGACCCAGGCCCCATAGGGCCTAGGCAATCCACTTGAATTTTTTACAGCCCCTGACAGCGGCTTTTTATTTCCAGGACTGTTAGGGAAGGGGTGTTTGGTCATGAACTACCATGTTGACCCCTTCGTGATGAACGTTAACAGCAACAAAATTCTAATAATGACCCAGGCCCCATAGGGCCTAGGCAATCCACTTCAATTTTTTACAGCCCCTGACAGCGGCTTTTTATTTCCAGGACTGTTAGGGAAGGGGTGTTTGGTCATGAACTACCATGTTGACCCCTTCGTGATGAACGTTAACAGCAACAAAATTCTAATAATGACCCAGGCCCCATAGGGCCTAGGCAATCCACTTCAATTTTTTACAGCCCCTGACAGCGGCTTTTTATTTCCAGGACTGTTAGGGAAGGGATGGCTGGTCATGAGCTACCATGTCGACCCCTTCGAGATGAACGTAAACAGCCAAAAAACTCAAAAAAATGAACCCGCCCGCTATAGGGCCTAGAGTATCCAATTTAATTTTTTAAGCGCCCTACAGCGGCATTTCCTTTCCAGGACTGTCAGGGAAGGGGTGTTTGGTCATGAACTACCATGTTGACCCCTTCGTGATGAACGTTAACAGCAACAAAATTCTAATAATGACCCAGGCACCATAGGGCCTAGGCAATCCACTTCAATTTTTTACAGCCCCTGACAGCGGCTTTTTATTTCCAGGACTGTTAGGGAAGGGATGGCTGGTCATGAGCTACCATGTCGACCCCTTCGAGATGAACGTTAACAGCCAAAAAACTCAAAAAAATGAACCCGCCCGCTATAGGGCCTAGAGTATCCAATTTAATTTTTTAAGCGCCCTACAGCGGCATTTCCTTTCCAGGACTGTCAGGGAAGGGGTGTTTGGTCATGAACTACCATGTTGACCCCTTCGTGATGAACGTTAACAGCAACAAAATTCTAATAATGACCCAGGCACCATAGGGCCTAGGCAATCCACTTCAATTTTTTACAGCCCCTGACAGCGGCTTTTTATTTCCAGGACTGTTAGGGAAGGGGTGTTTGGTCATGAACTACCATGTCGACCTCTTAGTGATGGACATCAACAGCAAAAAAATTCTAATAATGACCCTGCCCCCATAGGGCAATTCTCTTCAATTTTTTACACCCCCTGACAGCGGCTTTTTATTTCCAGGACTGTTAGGGAAGGCATGGCTGGTCATGAGCTACCATGTCGACCCCTTCGAGATGAACATTAACAGCCAAAAAACTCGAAAAAATGACCCCGCCTGCTATTCGCAAGTTGACGATATCCCAAAATACCCTGCGCGAGGATGGTTCCGGTGCGTCGTGTGCGTGCAGAGTGCCGTATCGAGTTACATAAATGTGGTTCCGAGGTAATAAAACTGTCAAATGTAGAAAATTATACACAAGCTATATCAATACACCCACCATTGATCTACGTGTGTGCTTTTAACACGGAATAAACAGTAATTTTGAGTGTGTGGATGAGTTTTGGGTCCGTGAGGTCGCCAGTGGGCCCTATTATCGTCCATTGCATTGGCAGTGCTGCCACAGATGGGCCCAGATGGGGCAACAAATGAGTCCAGGCAACCTTGGTTAAACACGTCATGGAGCTTTCTAATATGTACCATTAGAAAGGAAATTGAAAAACGATAACGATTCATGTCTTTCATTCCATCCAAACGCAAATTTTCACCTCAAAACACGCCATTTAGCAGAGGAGTCCACTCAAGCGACATCGGCGAAAATCGCCGATCTCGCTAAACTCGATGCCGGTAAAATGCGTTTTTCGGTACCAGAACTGTACTTAAACTTAAAATACACTTACCCAAGGCTTGGGAAACACTCTCACGGTCAGAATGATATCTTGGGGATGTAAATAGACCAATATTTAGTTGTACAGAGCCATGGGAATGCGAGATGGCGTCTTCCAATTTAGCACTCCCTGTGACCAGCGCAAAAGGCACATGCTGGAAGCGCAACCTGCCAGCGCTCAGTTTAACAGGGTCATCTATTTAATGGTTACGGGGGGGGAGGTAAAAATTTAAGCCTCCTTTTACCAAAAAAGCCTGTGCAAAACTATAATTCAAAGGGGGCGCTCCCGGGGGGGGGGAAAGGCGCTAAGATTTTTCGGCGCCTTGGCGGGCTTGGGCAGGGGAGAGGGCAAAAACTGGATAGCTCTCCCAAGTGAGAGGACAGACGTTCAGAGCGTTATCTTAATAAGACATCTTAAAGTCTTAATTCAGTGTCTTACCCAGGGCCGCTCTTATCATTAAAAATAAATCATTTCAAGCCAGCAACCAGCTCAGAGGAACTCAGGATGTCTCTAATAGAAGAAAAAGAAGAAAAAGAAACGGGGGTTGGGGGGCAGAGCCCCCAATTACATACTAGTCGTAATAGTAATACTTTCAAAATATTATTTATTTTTAATGACATAAGCGGCCTCTACTAAAGTTAAGACTATTCAGACTGTCTTAAAAGTCTTATTAAGATAACGCTCTGAACGTCTGTCCTCTCACTTGGGAGAGCTAACCCGTGCGTGCGGGGAGAGGGGGGGGGGCGGGACGTTCCACGCGCTCTCGAGGGGGGGGGGGGTGTACATAAGGCCACTTTAATTTTTTACACCCCCTCACAGCGGCTTTTTATTTCCAGGACTGTTAAGGAAGGGATGACTGGTCATGAGCTACCATGTCGACCCCTTCTAGCTCAACGTTTACAGCCCAAAAAGTCTAAGGCCCAGGCCCCACTGGGCCTAGGAAATCCAATTAAATTTTTATTCTCAGCGGGGTACTTTTGTAATCCCCCTCGGGAGTCCCTGCTGCAATGATTCACCTGAACACTTTTTCTTAAATTCTTTTTGTCAAGTCACATTGATAGTGTGGTAGGCCTTTGCAATTGCAGGCAATGACAACAGTGGTGCTCTCTCAGTGGAAAACAAAATTCATTGAATCTGGAAGCCAGTGAGTCAGTCAGTAAAGTCTACCATGGAGCCTCCGTTACATCAGGGAGGCTTGGCATTTGTTGCACCTTTGTGAATTGATTTATGACAAATAGGACAAAAATAGGACCCTGTCTATAATCGGTGCCATTTCTCTAGGTCTGGGGATTTAGTTTTGTTTGGGTAAATATTGATTTACAGTACGACGCTCTCGTGGGTCCACAGGGTCAAAATTGACCTGGCAACCTGGGCTCTTTCCCAGGTGACCTGTCACAATATCTAAAGCGACCTGGCGACAGGAGAGTGTGTGACAGCAAGGATACCTGGCCCTTGGTCGACCCTGACCTAGATTTGGGGTGATTATTAACAAGTAATCCCTCGGTATAAACTGGGTAAAGATTAGCCCCTTCACCACTGGATTTCTAATTCTTGTAATTCAATGCAATTTTTGGCAATATATTGGCTTACCGCGTGGAAGGGGTGTTGACTGATGTCTGTGTGAATTAATGTATAAACATTACCGGTAACATATGTATTCAGGGTGCAAATGATGAATCAACTTACTTGTGCACATTGTTATCCACTATGTGCGAGTTGGAATAGTGAGTTGTGAGTTCTAGTAGCATGTGGCTTCCTATCAGGTGTCAGAGTGATAATTCCGACATGTGAAATTTCGATTATTTCACGATCTCCATACTATAGGATTAAGTCAGGGTCACAGATAGATATCTACGCTAGATTCCACGTTTGAAAAGCATTAAGATGCTTTACACTTTCTGGTAGCTGTAGAACCTAAGGTAGAAAAATGTTATCGCAATTGAGCGTTCTGGTACAAGTGCCCACACCTGGTGTAGGCCTGGGTTGCAGGGGGGGGGGGCACTCATACTACTACTGGTTATTTTTCTGCATGCGTCTTTCGGGAGAAAAAAACGGAAAGCGAGTTGGTTATTCTGGGTGATAATGATAAGGTTGTATGACATAGGGGGAGGGGAGGGGGGTTACATTTAGCCTACATCGACTGATACCGGTACTTACATTGGGATATACAGGCTTTCTGTACAAAAAATTAAATTAAAAGCCCCGAGGCGAACTTTTATTTAATTCTAATTTTTTTTATTTCGTCCTCCGTGCCTTGATTAATTTTTGAAGGACCGGAACCCTAATAAATAGACAAATGCCAACGCCCATTGATACTGTCGCTGTTGTATTTCACGAGGGGGGGCTGGGGCAGTATTCCACGAAGCCGCAGGCTGAGTGGGATGCGCCCCAGCCCCCTCGATACATCAGAGCAGTATCAAGGTAGTTTGCATTTTGTGTTTATTTTTTCATTTGAAGCCATTTAATGAAAGCATAGGACATCTTGTATTTCCATAAAATAAGGTGTGGCCTTAGCCGAGATTTACCGACCTTTCAGGTTAGGTTGACGACAATATCAATGTCAAAGTATGCCTAAGAAAGAAGCGACGATGTTTCCAAAACAAATTTCTATTCTTAGGAACTGCAACAAAAGCCCCACCTTACGACAGTGACCTGGAGTTCTCCCTACATTTGGGCCATAATCAATATTTTATAATGAGACAAAGCTTCGCTACTTTTCCTTTCCAGGAATGATGGGAAAGGGATAGCTGGTTAGGAGCTACCATGTGGACCCCTTCTAGCTGAACGTCTACAGCCAAAAAAAAGTCTAAAATCCACCCACACCCCATAGGGCCTTGAAAATCCTATTAAATTTTGGCACCCCATAACAGCTCTTCCTTTCCAGGACCGATGGGGAAGGGATGGCTGGTCCTGCCCACCATGTGGACCCCTTCTAGCTGAACTATATAAAATGCCGAAGCCTCGATTAGACCCGGCAGCCGCTAAAAGCAGTTTAAACCCTGATCCTGATTTGGTCTTTATCAATATTTTATGATTAGACAAAGTTTCTCTGCTTTCTTCACACAATGTAGTTACAATTCATTTGTATTGTTTCAGACTACCCGCACAAGACCTTCTTGGCCATTATCACTTAGGAACGGAAGATCTGGAATCGTCCATCAGCGGAGAGAAGCTCCTGGCTAGGCAACTGCGCTGGTAGCCCCATGACATCAGAGGCAATGGAGATGACATGACTTTTCATGTTTACTCATATTAGAAATCATGTTCGCTATGTCATAACACAGCCCTCATAGAACACAAAAGCACTACAGTGTGCCTTTGAAAAACCTTCCGCCTCAATCTGATTGACATTCTGCTACGCCCGGACGTTGTACATAGGTAAAGAGTACCGGCTGCATATAATGGTTTATGTATCCTTAGTGGACCAATAAACAGCTGTTCAATTGTGATTAGACTTCATTGTGCTGTTAACATACACATTTAAAGGTGCTTTGAGAGCAAAATGCTTTTCCCTTTACTACCTGTCTCCAGTCTTAACTTGTGTTGCTTAAATGGTGGCTGGGAAAGTTCAGGCCTCCCACCGACTCCTTTATTCCTTTAAAATGGTCAAATCACATACTTAAATCTTACCACAATATACCAGATTGGACATTTCAAGTCTAATTCTTCATAATTTTCAAAATGCTCCCCTGACATAAACAAGGTTCCAGTCCCACTCATAAAGGACAATACAGCCCTTAATATATTTTCCGCCAAAATGCTCCATTTCAAATTGAGATATACCAAATTTTCTTGATACAGAGGGAATATTGTGATTACAATGATAGCTCATACAGGTGGGAAATGTGTCTGTAAATAAGATACACATTCACTCCTCACATTTCATAGTTTTATTATTTTCAAAATGGTCATTTCTGTGAATCGTCCAGATCCAATCCGAGTGAGTATTTAAGGGTAGGAAGAAACTGGTCTCTGCCTAAATAGATAGGGTGCCAAAATCCCCAGGATTGCACAATTCTAAGTATAGAATTCACAATCTTCAAAACCTCTCAAGGTAACTTCCCCAGTCTTCTTCAGCTTTTGAACCATCACGCATAAAAATGTATTTAATGCTTACCATGTGAACAATTTGCAGCTATTAAAAATAAGTCAAAATCCATTCTATTTGTTCGTCCTTTTTAATCAACCCTGGTCATCAAAACATTTGCCTACGTAAGATGGGTCGATCCCATTGATTCAAAGTGATCAGGGTAAAAAATTTCGACCCCTCTATGGGGGGGGGGGATTTCATGCTGTTCCCTGTTGTTAAAAAAAGAGCACTCCCTTACTACATAAAAGAAGGAAGCTGAAAAAGGTATTTTGGCATTTTCTATTAAAAAAAAAACAAACAAATAATTGCCCAAAAAGTAAAGGATTGTAGGTCACAAAATATGAGATAGGGCAATATTAACAACATAACACCACCTTTCAAGTTTAAGGTATTTATTGGAAAACACTGGTAATGAAATATATCACTTTCAACAAGCCGGTCGTCAGTCCAAGTGCATAAAAGCCAAACACTTTACGTATAGGCATTTGACTTGGCATACCAATAAAGACATGTAACGGTCAGGGTTTGTGAAATATAATAAATATTTAGCTAACAACATAGTAACTCTGGTTTTGGTTAACTCTGACAATCTGGGATCAACGATAGACATGCATGTACAGGTAACGTAGGCCACAACCCTCCTCTCGGGTGCCATCATCAAACTCTTACAAGCTTCCCATTGGTCAGCCCTTTAATACCCCACCCTCCCTCTGGAGGCTCTACTCTATTTCCTCCTGTTGCTGATAATCTAACCCCCCCCCCCCCCCGCCCCCTCCTTGACCTGCAGCATGCTGCTATTCCTGTAACATGTGTGTAGCTCCCCTATGTCGCCTGGTAATAACTCCTGATCCTATACTACTCACAATTTTAATATTATTCCGCTACATGCATATACAGGTAACGTAGGCCACAACCCTCCTCTCGGGTGCCATCATCAAACTCTTACAAGCTTCCCATTGGTCAGCCCTTTAATACCCCACCCTCCCTCTGGAGGCTCTACTCTATTTCCTCCTGTTGCTGATAATCTAACCCCCCCCCCCCCCTTGACCTGCAGCATCAGACATGGCAGTTGGGTATTGACTATACATCTGAAATTATTTCTTTTAAAGAAGGTATTGTATGTTACCCCAAGCACCGCAAGCGGAGCGCAGTGGCAAATCTATGGGGGTTTGGGGGCATGCCCCCCCCCCAAGAAAATTTCGTTTTTCTAGACTTCAAATGGTGTGTTCTAGTGAATTACGGTATTGAGTTTTTTTTTTCTTAATGGCCTAAAAAAAATCTAAACTGAAAAAAGTTTTATATGAAGTGAGCGCAATTGACAATTTTCTTTTTCCAAAAATGTCTGGCCGTAACTTTCTTTTTTCCCTCTTTGCTGCCTCCCACCCCCCCACAAACAGGCTGCCTGTGTGATTGAAGACCTGGTCGATACACAACCGGAACCCCAATTATCGCCCAAAACGGACCTCTGTAACTGTAAGCCCATTTTTCATCAAAGAATGACCTGACAGCATATTACGCCCTCCGGGCTCACAATTACCTACAATTACCGACCTCTCTCAGCCAATTTCGAGTAAAAATACTACATGCACCTACCTCTTATAGCCCTTGTGACATAGCTCACTTTTCGTAGGGTATTTGCCCCGTATTCATTCAGTTTTTGCGCTCAGCAATGCTCAATCTCCCCACAGATACGGCAGTGCTAGACAGACACTGGGGCCAGCTTGGAGCCGCCTTGGCCGGCCTTTGGGGGCCGAGGGCCGGGCGGCTTGCCCTGCGAGCATACACGGGGAGGGGGGGGGGGTTGGCAGGGGAGGTAGAGCAAAGCTGATAAAGGCGGAATTTATGGTTATATTGGGAAATTCAACATGTCTGTTATACGCGCCTTCCGCCAAATCAAGAGCAGCTATTATTGACCCTGACATAGCGCTTAAAACACCGTTTAGAACTTGGTTGGGAAGGGGAGCAAAGACTTTGATATCAAATCTCAATACTAGGCTAGGGAGCGGGGTCATTTGAAACTCCAAAGGCCCCTCCCCCCAGTCTAGGCGCCTCCTCTATCACAATGGTCAGAATTTATAGTAGTAGGTCTACATGATATTAAATCACAGCAAATGCATGAGACAAGACATACCAGGCGTCATACGGTAGGCCCTACACCAATTAGTTATTTTGGTGAACTTTCAGGGGGTGACATTTATCTGTTGTGCTTGTGCTGTTGTGGATCCACAAGCACAAGAAACTGGCACTGACGATGCAACTCCCCAATTTGCGCCCAAAACGGACCTCTGTAAGCCTATTGTTCAGCAAAGAACGACCTTACATACATAGCATACCGGTATTGCGCACTCCAGTCTCACAATTATCTGCCATTATCGACCTCTCTAAGCCATTCCCAGTGAAAATATGACATCAACCTACCTCAGTCAGCCCATTTTATTCATGTCTTTGACATGCAGACAACACACGTCAACACGTGAGGGGCGGCTAGTTTGTCTGCTCTATACGAGGGGGCAGCACAACAAATATGGGTCAATATATATAGCCAATGAGAAGCCAGTAAATATTCATGTCATATTTCCGCGGGCATAGCATTGGGTCGGCCCAAAACACGGCCGAAACCTGTCCGAGTTCGGATTGAAACATAGGGTAAGGGTCTTCCGAGCCTGCTGTCGGCAGTGTGGGCCTCAGAGCCGGCCCTGGTCCTCGTAGCAGAGGGACTTAAATATTTTACAAGGATCTGACGGAGAGATGGGGGGGGGGGGGGGGTTGAACGGATTGGAATCTTTCTTTCTTTTTCTTTTACTTTTAGTAGCCTAGGCCTATGTCAAAAGATCTGAAAACATGCGGAAATCTAAAGGTCTGACATGTCTGTTATACGCGCCTTCCGCCAAAGCAAGAGCACCTATTATTGACCCTGACATAGCGCTTAAAACACCCTTATAAAGGGCAATTCAACTCATGTCATCTCTATTACCATAGGCAGTTAAGCTGATAAGACCCTTACCTATCTGCTCCCGTTTTCTTTTTGCCTTGATATCTTGTTAAATTTGGACTTAGTTTACTGATTGAAGTACTGTTCTGTGGGGCTTGAGGCCAAATCCCTCCTTGGACTTTCTAGACTGGTAGGTCCTAAATATTTGGAGGGGGTTATGTATCGGTTTCTCGAAAGAGATACAGAACCTTAAAAAATCTAATTTTAGATATTCTGCTGAGGAAGTTGCTCCAAAGTAAATAGGAAGTTAATGTTAATTAGTTCAATAAATATAGCGACCTGGCACCTTTTTGGAAAAATGTGCCAACAGTATAAAGGGTTTAAACAAATGACTTTGTGACCTAGGTGCGTTAACTTAAGTGCGGCGACTTTACGACCTGAGGGGGGACCCATCTGCACCCCCTATTCTGAATATGGGTGTGGACCACTAAATTCGACATGGCGACATGGGCCCCTTTTTTTTTGCTTAGTGACATGCGACATGAGGAATATAAGAGACAGACATGTCAGTTGGGTACTGGCCCATCATCTGAAAATTTGTTGGTTACTGAGCCACAAGCGGAGCGCTGTGGGACCGCAAGCGCAGAAATTTTTTGAAAAACTAAACTTCAAATGATGGATTCTGATACATTTCTGGTCACATTAACCTCCCCCCCCCCCACCCCCACATCTTAAACTACTAATGTAGGTAGGCCTATCCAAGAATCTTAAACTTTTGAATGAGGAAGAATTACTTTCTTTTGAAAAATTTATGGAGAGCTCACTTTAGTAACTGCTAGCCCCCTCCCCCCTGCCCCAGTAAAAGTTGAAACTTGTGGGGTTTAGAGGGCCGGTCCTGTGGGGTATAGGGGCAGCCCTATACGGTTCTGGACTGGCCTTGTGCGGCTGTGGGGGTTTAGGGCCGGGTCTGTGGGCTTGAGGGGAGAATGGAGGATCGAAAAAGTTTCGGAAATTATCATCTTCTAGGTTATATCAAAAGATCTGAAAACATGCGGAAATCTGAATGTCTGACATGTCTGAAGAGATAATGACATGAGACATAGCCTTTTCTTACAATCGACATGATGCCATGGACATTTCTTAAAAGCGACATGGCCATTTCTTGGTGCATGGTCTATGGTACACACGGCCCTAGAATTTAGTATTTAACAAAGTGAACCTTTCAACCATAACATTGTCACGGGTAACAAATGATTGGTTTACCGTCACACCATATAAAAAACCACAGATTCCCACACACACTTGGGACTGGTTAAAATAATACTGTGGCGGAGTACTGACTAGTATGTAGAGAGAAGTAGTTAGTGAGCACCATTGGAAATAGTATACAACTCGATAAGTAGAAGAGACTACATAAAATACTTGCATATACTTAGCACAATGTTAAAACGTTTACAAAACGGGTTACATGGGTTAAACCTATATAAATAGTTAACAGGCACAAATCTGTGCTAAGGCGTTAATATAACTATCTGGAGGTATGGAACTTGTTACAAAAAACGCTGTTAAAAAGGCAGTTAAAAATACTTGAATGTTGCCGAGCACAATAGTGCTGAAAATGTTTTAACCCTGTATGTAGAAACACTTGTAGTGAGATCGCGGTATAGTCATTGCAGATGGGCAAGCTGATGGCTGAGTTATGAACACAGTGGGAATCATTCGAGGTAGCATGTTGTCCATTAACCATATTACCATATTAACCACGCACAGGGGTCGCCAGCCTCGCCGCTAGGCGAAGGGAACGCCTCAGCCGGAACACCCGAATGGCAACAGGGCCTGCCTGCCTAGCTGCCAGGCGAGGGGATCGCCGGAGAGGAGGGGTCGGCGCTCTGGCGTTTCTTACGACATGGGCCGGCTGCCTAGCTGCCTGCCTAGCTGCCTGCCTAGCTGCAAGGCGAGGGGATCGCCTCAGAGCAGCTGAGGGCGCAGTGATGACGGCAGGCAGGACCAGGCGCCGTGCAACGTGCGAGCTAAGGCGGGGTGTCATCCGTTCCTGGCGGGGTGTGCCGGTGAGACAGACCGCGCGTGGCAGTACAACATCGTTGCTGCAGTTTATCGGACCCACCGCAGGTGTCAACTCATGCTGGGGGGTGGTCGGGGCTGGTGCAGCTGCAGAAGGAAGGGCCACGCTGACTCCCACGGATTGTCCAGAGACGGCTGCATGAGCGGCTGTGAGTGGCCCTGCGAGAGGTGGTGATGGTGTGGTCACTGCAACGCCAGATGCGTTTCCAGCCGGCACGCAACCTGCCGCGGGTGTCAACTGATGCCTGGGGGTTGCCTGGGCTGGTGCAGGCTGGGGCAGGCGGGCGCAGCGGCTGGCCGCGGGTGTCAACTCATGCTGGCGGGTGGTCGGGGCTGGTGCAGCTGCAGAAGGAAGGGCCACGCTGACTCCCACGGATTGTCCAGAGACGGCTGCATGAGCGGCTGTGAGTGGCCCTGCGGGAGGTGGTGATGGTGTGGTCACTGCAACGCCAGATGCGTTTCCAGCCGGCACGCAACCTGCCGCGGGTGTCAACTGATGCCTGGGGGTTGCCTGGGCTGGTGCAGGCTGGGGCAGGCGGGCGCAGCGGCTGGCCGCGGGTGTCAACTCATGCTGGCGGGTGGTCGGGGCTGGTGCAGCTGCAGAAGGAAGGGCCACGCTGACTCCCACGGATTGTCCAGAGACGGCTGCATGAGCGGCTGTGAGTGGCCCTGCGAGAGGTGGTGATGGTGTGTTCACTGCAACGCCAGATGCGCCTCCAGCTGGCACACAACCTGCCGCGGGTGTCAACTGATGCCTGGGGGTTGCCTGGGCTGGTGCAGGCTGGGGCAGGCGGGCGCAGCGGCTGGCCGCGGGTGTCAACTCATGCTGGGGGGTGGTTGGGGCTGGTGCAGCTGCAGAAGGAAGGGCCACGCTGACTCCCACGGATTGTCCAGAGACGGCTGCATGAGCGGCTGTGAGTGGCCCTGCGAGAGGTGATGATGGTGTGGTCACTGCAACGCCAGATGCGCCTCCAGCCGGCACACAACCTGCCGCGGGTGTCAACTGATGCCTGGGGGTTGCCTGGGCTGGTGCAGGCTGGTGCAGGCGGGCGCAGCGGCTGGCCACCCGTCTGGCCGCCAGGCGAGAGGATCGCCTACGGTAATTACGCGAGGTGGCTCGCACTTCCCTTATTGGTCGGCGCTGAGCAGGAACAGACCTCTCCCTTTCACGGGCTAAAGCAGCTTGTTTTCTCCTCTGCCCCAGCTCCGCCCTTGCCCCATGACGAAGGGCCAGGTAACAGCGACCTGTTGAAAGAAAGAGTATGGTTCAGATCAAAGGATATTTCAATAAATCAGTTCGATAGTTCACATTGTTAGTGAATCACGTGAAGAATCACTTGAAGAATCAAACCAGAATAATCAAGAAAACGAATGTATTTTGATTGTAGATAATAATTTCAAACCATTCACTAAGATTGATTGTGTGATTAAAATCACATGTGACCCAGGCATGTAAAGATTGAGCGTAGCTGGATTTGTAACTTATCATGTACTTAGAATAGATATAGACGCTCCTTTTATCCTGACGCTGTTGCTGGCAACTCTTGTGTTGTCTCGCGCACTTCTCGGAGTGCACGAGAAGTCACAGTGGCGCCACCCTTTCCAAGGAAACATTTGTCCCCCAATCTTGCCTGTCTCTCCATGGTCTTATCTAATGGCTGTGGGCCATGGACATTGAATGACAGCACTTCTCCCATGGAACAAAAACGTCTTAAAACATGGTTCAGGCGTTTAGTATAACTCAGTTTACCCTGAGTCAAAGATGCCTCCTTTTGTCCACATATTAATGTATTTCAAGATAATTCAAGATAATAGCAGAGCAGAGCACAGAAAAGGTCTTACAAAAAACGTCTCACCCTGTAATCAAAGATATCTCCCATTGACTTAGCACTAAAATTGTGTGGACTGTAATGTAGACGAAAATGGTCCCCAGTACTTAAGAGTTTAATTTTGCAAGAGAACTTTTTTGTGTTATTTTGTGACTTTTTTTATTTGCAATTTCTCACATGGTCAAAGTAGGATTTCGGTAATGTTTGTCATTGTTATAAGTAGATGGGTGTCCAATCTATCTATTGTTACATTTTTGGATTGATTGAAGTAGTATTTCATGTTATAATTGACATGTGAAATCGAACTTTCACTATCTTGATGCAACCCCTCATGAGGCGTTGCATAAGACTCTGGGTGGTAACCCTGAGTCAATAAACATGATTGCAGGACACATTTGTTATCAAAGAGGAAGAGTGACAAACATCGCAGGGTGCCTCTGGGTTCATGGTGAAAGAGGGACTGATTGACACAGTGTCAATAACATGGAGTCCCATCCGAAGTCCCATCAAACGTCCCATTCGCCATCCCCACGTGCTTGGCCATCATAGATGGATATCACAGCCCAGAGCAGCAAATCCATGTACTCAATTGGCCTTTACCGGTCACCTGGTTCCCATACCTCTTCAAAAGCGTCTCATATTTTGATCTCACCACCCCTTTAACACTTGGCTCTATGGGTGTCTGTGTGAACGTGACGCTTTTAAAAGGGTGGCTTCAAGGTCACTCTGCTATTTGCTAGCATAAGTTCACTGTTTATTTTGATATCAAATTGACACTTTTTATCCCATATTTTGCACTAGGAAAGATGATTTTTTTCCAAACAGGGTAGACAGACATAGGTTGGAAGTACGTTGTAGTGCTTTTCTTTATTCAAAATATGCACCAGGAAATTTATACAAATGTCAACTGCAAATCTACTCATTTTGCGTAGGAACCGTCTGCCTGATACCCAGGGTGCCCAGGGTCAGCTAGCCAAGTGGTACATGGTAATAATTTCCGACATTAGTATAGAAACCCAAAAACTGAATATGTGTTGATATAAGGAATAACAAAAAGTTTCTACTCACGGCAGTGGCGGTATTGCGGCCGGGGAACTGGGGCCCGGCACCGTCTACCCTTAACGATATCTGGCAGCCCTGTGAACAGGAGTTAAAAAGGGGCCGGGTATGAACACAGAGTAAAGTAAACAATATCAAAGCAATAAATAAAAGCAGACAGGGTAGGATGAGGATGAGTGCGTCTGGCTGCATAGTTCAACATAGTAAAATGGGAAAGAGCTATTTCCAAAGTTAAACTACTGTAAATTCCCGCCCTAACCCGCGCCGCCAACTCAGGAGAAACCTACAACCCATTTCTGGATCAAGAGACCTCAGCAAGGCTACTGACACTTACATGCAAAACTTTTCAAGGTCACTGCCCTATACCTTAGCACTAGTTCACGCAGAGGGAGAATTTGAAGCAAAAGTGACACATTTTCTCCCATTTTTTCAAGGTTTTTTGTTACATGGCAGGGGAGAGGCATGATCTGAAAGTATCTCGTGATGCAATTAGATATACTCTGCATGCAATAACAATAACATGCCAGGCAGTTGAAAACATGCCAGTGAAGCTGTGCTTTCTCAGCCAAAACCGTCGCCCAGAGACCCAGGGTTCCCTGGGTCAATAAACCATCTATCGCCTTACCTGATGAGCATTCGCTGCACAGACTGCCGTCGGTATCAGAGGAGTCTGATTCCGAATCGTCTGTCACTTCCGAATCGTCCGAGCTCGAGCTCGACCAGTCAGAGCTGGGGTTGCTGCAACTGCACCACGAACTAGAATCACCACTGTCTGCGGGTATAAATTTAGAAACACAAGAATAGTTAGAGCACACTTTTAGAAAAAAGTTTATAGTATGTCCCATTATAAACTGTACTGCACCAATATATCGCCCCTTAAAAAATCAAACTTGGGACTGGGTAAAACAACTCAGGCTGGTGGGTAACTAAAGAGTTGTTATGAGAGTATACATAAAATCACATGGTTATTAGCAAAGTGGGAAGAAAAGCCCCACGCCTTAGATAGCACCAACAACGCACAAAGTATCACCTTCATAGCTTACCTGAGTCCGATGAGATAACAATAATGCTGACATCGGACGGGACCCCTACAAAGAATAAATACGGTAATATGTTAACGCAGGGATGTAAGTCGGGAGATCTGAAAAGATTGAGCGTGTGAGTGGCCACACAGATGAATGAGGGTTAGCTGGAGTTGGAGCTGGTCATATACTTAGATAAAGTACACCCTTATAATCATTCATTGGTCAATTCTGGCATCCGAAATAAATTACTTTTAATAAGTACCCTCAAGTCATGTGTCATACATGTGTGTTATTCCAATGCAGGCCAGCAGGTGAGTGTGGAAGAGCAGGTGAGTGTGGGTGTGCAGGTGGGTGTGGGCGACACTTGCAGGCATGCACCGCCTTTTGTCCCTAGCAGAGAGCGAGTCAAAAACAGGAATCTGGAGCACTCCCTACCTGCAGTGCTCGCTGCCTGCACAACAGCTGGGACGGTCCCCTATCCAGGGTTCTCCGCACATAGGGATTACACAGGCGGGCCGCCTGCATGCTTTTTACAGCCGCCTGTGTAAAATCCCCTCAGAATCGCCGCCTGTGTGCTCTCAGCTATCCATAGGTTTTTGAATTTTGTAAATACTCCAATTAGAACAGAAGTTATGCCTATTTTAGCAGTTTCTTTTTAAAAAATCTACCAAAATGCTTTGAAAAATACCAATCTACATTCATTATTTTTCAAAATTGTCTTGGAGGAGTCACCCTGAACCCCCTTATGGGACGCGATGCTCGACATAGTCAAAATTAACGCGAAATGTACGGTGTGCTTTTTCATCCTGCGGAGAACCCTGCTATCCCCACTGACGCCCTCACCGCCACCCCTGCAGGCCCTCCCCGCCAGCAGAACGCCCCGAGGCGGTCTCTTTGACCCTCCTGGAGTCTTCCCAGTCACTGCCACTGAGTGGGAAGATACCAGGAGGCATAAAGAGACCGCCTGGGGGTATTCTACAGGCAGGGAGCACAGCATGGGAGGCGGGGAGGGCCTGGGTTAGGGGACGGGGTGGAAACGGAACCTTTTCTGAATGCCAGCACAACAAAGTACAGTCGTTTATGAAAGTGATATTCCAGGAATCCCTGCAATTCAAGGAAGATTGACATCGCTGGATAAGTAGTTACATAGTAGCAAGTGGTCTGAAACACCTGTTTGACCTGGACATTCGGATTACTCTGGATAAATAGGTGAGGGTGGGCTGCAGCCCGGATCGAAGAATGCAGAGATAATGATTGAACGTAAAATTGCCTTATAGGCATTACATGTAGGATTGAACCAATTTCTGAAGCGAGCAGCATTTTTCATTTCTAAAATCGACCAGTATTATGGCTCGGTACCTAAATCACCAGATCTGTCAGGGGAGCACTGGAATAAAATAGATCAAAAATTAAACTTACGGTGGAGGGAGAACACGTCGGAGATCGAATCCCCCCCATCCGTGGCTTCGTGCTGTGCGTCGTCTGCAGAGAGAATGAGTTAAAGTTTTAGTCACACCATAAATGTTGAAGAAAAATCATTGGTTTGGGACAAAAGCTAAGTGGAATGGTAACCATGTTTAATTATTAACGGAATCCTACCAAAATAAGAGCATGTATGCTTTATATGCCGCTGCCCCGGCCGCATCACACTAGTAAACCACGTACATTGAAAGACTATTAAGTAGAACCGGGTGCCCGCAAGTTAAAGTAAAATTCCGCCTTGTTTGTTTCAGTCAGCAAATTAAAGCAATAGTAAGAGCCTACCCAACAAACTATCTTGTTCCACCGAGGTCGGCGGCCTTTGCTCGTGCTCTGGGGAGAAAAAAAAAAGTGTAAGAATTTTAAGATTGGTTGTGCCAAAAATAAAGAACACTATCGTATTTCAAAATTAAAGTACTAGTATAATGATTGGCATACACTTGGTGGTCATGCCACTTGAAATAAAGATGGATTGTGTGATAAAGATCACAAGGGACCCTGGACCTTTTCGAAGTTTTTTTTTAAACATTCAGAAAAAATAGAGGGAGACAGTAGGAAAAGAAGGCAGGGCTAACGTTCAAAGTAAGCTCAACAATCTACATTTTTTGTAGGAAAAACCGTCTCACAGAGACCCAGGATACCCATGGGTCAATAAACATTAAAGGTTAATATAGAACCAGAGTCACATTCAATGTACATTGAATAGCAATTCGATTAAAATACGTACCACTTCCAGGACTTGGTGAGCGCGCTGGGGGCGGAGACGGCAATACCCTTGGCAATATAGAAGAAGCTGAAATGAAGATAAAAGATACTTGTACAAAATTGTTAACTTTGACCGAGTATTGGAAGAATGCAGGGTGCGTATCGACCCTGTAGGGTCGGCATGATGCTTGTAAGAGTGACAGAAACGACATAAACATGACAAATGATTGGGTTAGGTAATGAATTATCATGGCACAATATCTCGGCGGCAAAAGGAATTTCCATTGAATATACCGTAAAACCCCGCCTGTTAGACGACCATATTTTGGGATTTATTTTCCCTAACTAGGGGGTCGTCTTAAAGGTGGGGTTTTCTTATATAGGGTTAAAGAGAAAACCATTCTCAAGTTTTTCCTCATACAAGGGGGTCGTGTTAAAGGTGAGGTCGTCTTGAAGGAGGGGATTTACGGTATATCTTTATAGCTTTAGGGGTTTAATGAAATTGACTATCCAATTACCCATATCGCCATATCACAACGAATTATATATTTTGCAAAGGGCAGGGGAAAGAAAATGCCGAATAAAATAGTATTGAAACAGTAAGCAGTATGAAGAATGGCTTACCACTGCTAGTGTCAAAGCACTCAGTTCGCTGCTCATCCCACTCCTCGTCGCTTAAATGGCGACGCCGACGGCTGCGTGACGGCATGGGCCGCAGTGGTGATGTAGAGCCTGCGATAGAGGCAAATAGTTTTTATTCAGAAAAATGGAAAAATTATGATGAAGGAGTGGCACAGAACAAAAAGTCACAAGGTGCTGTAAACAATCGATTTGATTCATGGTAAAGAAGTGAAAAAAGATTGAGCGTGTGAGAGACCTCACAGATGACTCAGGGTAAGCTGGAGCTTGAGCTTTATCATGTACTTAGATATAGTATTCCTTATAATCATTTATTGTTCAATTCTGGCATCGGAATTGATTTCCTTGTTAAAAAATACCCTCAAATCAGATTGCAGTTGATTCCCGACTAGAAGGCAAGAGATATTGAGTAACTTTTTGAAGGAAATATTTGTCCCCCAATGTTGCCCATTCTTTTATCTTATTGAATTTTTTTCTTAGTAAATATGAACTGGGTAATAATATGCCTCAGGGTATGGACCCTGAGTCAACAATTTCAATACATGATGCATGATACGTGACACCAAGATAAACAAAAAACAATGTCTCACGTCCCCTACACGATGGGCGATACAAATACCTTTGCATTTTCTCATAAATTCAAAGTTAGGGTTGTCAGTCATCAGGGTTCTCAGTCATCGTGAGCCTCCCGAACAGGGTTAGGTGAGAGCGTGTCGTGTGACTTACGTTTCACCTTAAACATGTCCAGTAATACTTAGCATAAACAGCATTTAACATAGTAATATGATTCTTATTAGAACATTACATTAACGTTTCAAGCTTACCGCTCAGCCCGCCGAAGCAGACTGTACTGTCATCGTCGTTGAAGTTTGGTGCAGCGGTAGCGTCAACAGGGGAGCTGGTTGCAGAGATAGGCCCCAATGGCGAGGTAGACCCTGCAAAAGGTAAACAATGTGTTCAATGTTATATAAATGTGAATAGAAACATATTTGAATGTAAACCAAGATAGAAAAAACTGTGTAACAGAATCAGATATGGAGCATCTAATGTAGGCAAATTTGACAGTTGTTTGCATTTAATTACATGCGGAATAATGTTCAGCACAATGAATGTATTTCAATAGTTGCCCACCTTCGGATAGCTCTGCCGCTCTCGCAGCAACAAAAGCATGCTGGCTGATCAACGTACGACGGGCCACTTCACCCCCAGAAATAACCGGGTGAGATACCCCCGCCTGAGAGGTGGAGGCGACTGGAGCAGATGCTGCATCATTGTCCATCACCAAGCGCCACCTTGGCAGTTGTGGTGTGGCCAGGTAAGCGTCAATTGCCGCAGATGCAGCAGAGCCAGCTGCTGAGGCAGGAGCACTGGCCACTCCCGTTCGTCCAGAACCGGCTGCAGGAGCAACTGGCAGTGGAAGCGTGGCTCGAGCGGCTGGACATGGAGGCGTGGCCAAGGATGGCACAGACAATCGGAGCGCACGTGCAGCTGCCGCCACAGTGCGTCCAGACGCGCCGTCAAAGCCAGATGCACGGAGCCGTGGGGACGCTGCAACGCCAGATGCACTTCCAGCTGCATGTGGCACATAGGGTCCAGACGCACCTTGTGGGGCTGGTAGCCAGGGCGCTGCAAACCCAGATGCACCTGCAGCTGCGACTGGCACGGCTCCCCTTGGCAGGGTTGGTCCAGACGCACCGTCACATGGGGGATGTGGGGAAGCCATCAAGCCAGAAGCGCCGCCGGCTGCGCCGCCAGCTGCGACCGACACCGAGGGTCCAGCAGCACCATCAGGTAATATGAAGGAGCACTGGAGCACTGGAAGGAGCACTGGGAGGCCAGATGCACCTGCAGGTGCGAGGGGAGCAGCAGATGTAGAAGCAGCGGCAGCAAGTTGCAGGGGTACAACTGGGAGAGTCGGTGCAGTAGGGAGTGCTACGGCTGCAGCAGCAGGGGCTGGTGGCGCAGACGGTGGCAGCGGGTTTGAGCCAGGGGCGTGTTGTTGTATGCCAGCATGCTGCAGTATACGCATGGCTAATGTTTGTGAGACTGTCCCAGAGGGGCCTGAAATAAGAAAAACGGTATAATAATTACCAACATTGTTAGTATCGAACGGCAAAACAAATTGATGAAACAGATGAGCCTGGTTAAGCTCGATCAGTAGCTAATGATGAATGGAGGTGTGTGTGGGTGAGGGCCGCAGTCGCTTTTCAAAAGCAGGTCAATCAATAAACATCGGCGATCTCTGCCTAGTAACGAGTATCTTCATTGGTAAACAACATTCAGCAACCGGCAAAAGCGAACGCAGCCTGATGACTGATCTACACATCAGACGTACATATGCTTTTACTAGCTGTCGCATGCATATGTTCCAGACAAATTTAGTACGCCTTAAGTCTGCAAGTGTTATGAAAGAGGGTGGCAAGGGGGGAGAAAGCTGGTAGTAGGCCCTACTAGAAGGAGGTAACAGTTCTTTAACATCCCACACTGCATAGGCACGCCACAGGGAAATTTGTTCACATATCATGAAAAAAAGGCATTTTGGCATTTGCTACTTTATTTATTGTTTTTATTTCATCACACACAGCAAATCTTTCCATGTGACGTTATAAACCCTACCTTATTCGGTAAAGAAAATAAAATAATATGACACCTTTCAAGTCCCACACGAACGACCCTGGGAAGCTCCCCTTTAATATTTAAGATTAAAAGATTTTTTACTACACACCACACTGCACGACCCAATTGTTAGAATCCAGTTGTTCGCAACCTAGCAATGCAGTTAAAGCACATTACTGGGGATGACGTGAAAGACAACCCAGCCTCAGTTAATGTGCTTCACCGCATAGCTGGCATCCTTGTTGTTGTGTATGCCCATAGCAGAAAGGCAGTGCAGCATAGGAATGAGGCAAACGTATGAGAAATGGCAGTGGAGACATGCAAAATCTAGACCAAAATAAGCCCCCTCACAACATGAAAATTCCAGGCACGCTTGCAAGTTCTACAACGGAAAACGTGAGGGTCGGGGGCACAAGAAGGAAAAAAATACCTAGACCCTAAAAAGTACTTGTGGTTGAAAATACATCAATGCTATTATAGTACTTAGGATAAGTTAAGTGGGAAGAGGAACATTAAAACTATTTACCTGCGGCTGCCAACTGCACATCATGAACTGTGGTAAGAGAGAAAAAATTAATGAGATGTCGGTGGTAAATACACAAATGATAAGGCCGGGGGCCATGTTTCCAGGTAAGTATTTAATAATAATCCAGTTAATAATTGAACCAATGACTCGGTGTACATAAGACCCAAAATAAATATTGGTTCTGTTGTATACATACTGGAATTCCGCTAGCCACTCTCCAAATCGCCAATGGCGAATCAAAGGTCATTTTGGCTAATGCTACTCACTGAAAATTCGCCAGATTGGCGAATTGTGGTTATGGCACGGTAGGAGATTGTGGAGAATGGGGTTGGATATCCAAAGAACAAGTGTAATTTTTCTGACCCCACTTTACCCAAACTGAAATCTTAGAAGTTAGATGACTGATACTGCTAGTTAGTAGTAGGGTCAGTAAGCTGAATCCCCTGTAAATTCTCAATGGTCAAACCCCCCATTTAGGTTTTAATGGTGTCTCATTGAACATACTATGTTTTTATCTTTGTTTTTTGCCGACAATGTAATTAAACTGGCTGATTCATGTATTCAATCCACAACATAGCCCAATACATATAGCCTAAATGTTGGGAATATATGTGAGTATATTTCACGGCAAAAATGTTTGGCTAATTGATATTCAATTTGGCTAATCAAAATTGATACAAATTCGTCAAATTGGCTAATAGAAAATGAGTCCTAGCGGAATCCCAGACATAGGGACCCCTTATAACTCGACAGGGATTCTTCTTTGATTAGGGTCCCTAATGGTGAAATGGATACAAGTGATAACAGATGAAGTAAAACATACCTGTCAGGTCTTCTCTAAGTGTGACATGGATTCGACCAGGACCGACTGAAGTTGAAGACAAAAAGATAACTGGTTTAGTAAAAAAAAAAGACAACAAACGGGTATAACCTGATGCAAACAGCTTGTGATAAACTTCACAGATCTACTCAGAGAATAACCCACAGACACCGTGTCTAGTGACCGTGTACACACATACTTATTTCAAAGTTTGACTAGCGCGCAGGTAAGTCAGAAGTTTCTACCATTGGCAGAAAGGGATGAGTGTACAGTGGAAACTGACTGAAGTATTGTAAGAGGTTGATTAAGAGGTTGATTTGTCTTTTATTGATCCATTTAAAGCACATTATTATTAATTTACATCAAGGGCGTGTAGCAAAAAGTCACATAACTTCATCATTGTATTCGCCGTTTATGCACAAAGAATTATAGTTAAGAATTAAGTTTTTTTTTGTTTTTTTTTTAAATTTAGTTACTCACATCATACAACGTGATCTGCCTAACTAATTTTTCTGGCTCACCTGTATATAAATTGCTTAGTTAGAAAGATATGATCTCTTAGTATACAAAAATTACATCAAGGATAGGAACAGATGAGCACCTTTGCCTGTCAACGGACAGGCTGTCAACGGGATAAAGTTTATGTAGAATATTTACAAGTGTACAAGAGGTGAATTTACATGATGATATATATATATATACAGTGATGAAAGTCGGTTGTGAATTGACATCGAGTGTTAGTATTAGGCCCCCCTAAAGTAAAAAAGGGGAAGGAGTGATGGGGTCGATGATCACATGGGTGGGTGATGGGGGGGGGGGGGGGAAGAGAGAGAGGGGGGGGGGGGGGGAGGAAAGAGGAGGGATTTAGAAGCCCCTCCTAGTCTGAAGGAGCTTTTTCCTGCTTCCCTTCAGATTGGTGCCGAGCTTCTTTTTCAATTCTCTTTTGAAGATTTCTTTGCTGAGTGCCTCCTGCATAAGTTATAAATAGCATTTTAATCCATGCGCGCCTTGGTTAAACACATTAAAATTTCTATTTGATCAACAAAAGATAGGGATGGCAGTCTGCATAGCAGATATTTAATGCCACCCCTTGTACTCTATGTCACTCTCAGTATAAAATCTTTGAAAAATCCCTTTTCAGCAAGATCGCTATAACTTTACAGGACAATCACTTGTGTATGCTCAAATCCACTTACTTATAATTTGAAAACTGTGTTTAAACATTTAAACAGGTTAGTGTGGTACCTTTAGCCAAGGAAAATGTGTATAATCAATATTGTAATACATAATGCTACAATTTTACAAGTTTTTTGACAAATTATGGTCTGACATTTTTCGGGAATGTTTCTTCTAACTTGATTTTCATTAATCGCTAAGTCACTCCTAAATATTTGTATGAGGTGACAAATTTTAATCTTTCTTGATTTCCTTTAATGGTTACTATTTCTAAAGGTAAAGTTTTGTATTTTTTATTTGAACAAAACAGCATTAATTTGGATTTGGATTCATTTAAGGTTGATTTATTTTTCGAAGACCACGATATAAAATGATTTTTAGAAGCTTGCATTTGAGTTTCTAGCGCTTTCAAGTTTGTAATACATGGCATCCATGCACTCCCACAGGAACGCCCAGGAACAATTGGTGCTGGCGAGCCTCAATACAAATGCAGTGTTCAAAAACATGACATGGATACCAAATTACCCCACCCCCATCGGTCCTCCTTTTAAAAATAGCCCATACTCTCACCCCCATCCCCGGCCCATCGCTGGTAGTGCTACTCGGCTTAAAACAGCATACAGTGGTTTTAACCATGGCCATACAGTTAAGCACTTAAGTGAGGAGGAGAAAAAAAACCACTCTGCCACACATAAGTACTTTGCTGCATAAATAGTCAGTTAGTATGCACAAGATGACCGAAAAATATATTAGAAAAAATGAGTGCCTCATGCTGCCTCGTGATGTTCTATGGATGAGAGAAGGAACAAATGTGTGCGGTGCATGATGGCGTAAGAACATGTCCCTTTGTGCCATAAGGGAGATGGATAATAGTTGGTTCAGATAACAGCAAGCTAAAATCAATCTCCCTTGCGGTATAAAGTGCAATTGAGGTCTGGTCGTTGGTGCATTTACAAGACTTTGTTCCTTCCGGGCACCGACAGTGATAACAAAAAACAATATATTGAACAACAAATAGGTAGGTAGATAGCTAGATCGATAGCTAGGTAGATAGCTCGATCCATCGATAGCAAGATGGATAGAGATACAATACAGAAATGTAAGCAGGAGATGCAAGGCAAGTCACCAAGTCTTGGAAACTTCCCTAACTTGACATGGTGCTCAACCCCCCCCCCCTCCCCATCGACAAGTGAGGGGGGACGATTATGGGAAAACCACCCGCCCATCACTTTAAACCAAACACTCAAAATACAACCCCTCGAAAACCATACCACAGTTTTACACCCAAAACTCTAAATCAATTGACAGGACATTACAAAGTAACCTCTTACACCACTATAGCCCGAGTCAGACAAGCAGAGGACAGCATGGCCACCTCCTCATAGTAACCTATCACACTGTTATGGCCCCAGTACGCTATTGACGACATTTCTCCAAAAGTCACATGATGTGCTCTTTACTAGTATTTTGTATCAGTTGAAACATGTTCAAGACCAGAAATTTGAACAGTTTTGCATGTTTTTCCAGGTGTGGCAACAAAAACGATTGTTATTATGGAAACTTTGAGAGATGATTACCATGGTAACCAGCATATAATCTCACATTAAAACGTATATGGATTCAAGCATAGTAAAACAGAAAAAAACTACATTTGGCATATTATTTACATGATGAACATGGAAGCCAAAGCCGGTAACTCAAATTATCAAAAAGAGGTGGCCTTATGGTAACCTGTTTCACCCTATAGCCCCAGTCAGAGGGCAGCATACCACCTCCACATAGGGGGGGGGGTGATTCACAGCAGCAGGTGACTCAATTAGGCACTAACCAGGGCATCAGTTGTATCAGGTGACAGTAGGCATGTACCCCCTGCCCCGAAGATAAGACTTTAAGAATTACATACCTGGTGTGGCTCGGACGCCGCATGTGTGGGGGTTGAACATCTTGAAGAGGATGCACGCTGTTGATACTGAAATGCAAAAAGCAGAGAAGGGAGTTAGAGGAGAACACGTGACTTCCGGCAGTACTATCAAGCGGGCGTATCACGGGGGGCAATGAAAATACAACCACCCCTTACCAGTTAGCTTAAATATTTCGTTAAATCTGGGTAACTTATCTATTAAAATTCTTCAATTTTCTAAAATATATATATATATTTACCACTCTCGGGAGGTGAGGTGGGCCCTAAGACCCCCTAGGCACAAAGGAGTGCCTAGGCCTCTTCGGAACAACAGTTCTCCTTCATACTGGTAAGTATACATTATTCGGATATCCTTATATTCCGAATCCCCCGTCGGCACTCCTTTTAGTGCCGGAAGGGGCCCTCAGGGAGATCTTCAAAGCTAGTATTTTCCATTGACCCTACTTTCAGCCAAATAAGTTTCTCGAGCCCCTAAAAGGTTTTCATCGTATTAAATATTTCCTGCATAAATGTATGTGTACTATATCTACTGCCAACCGGCTCATAGCAGTGCTAATATCAACAATAAATCAAAGAAGCACTTGCTTTGTTTTAAATAGAACTTCTTTATTTTCTAGTTCAGACCGATCCGGTCTAGACTTTAATCAATTTTCTAATTGATTTTTATCAATTTCTAATTGTCTTAATTTGACAATTTCTCGTTTGTTTTTGCTATCTGCTCACAAATTATTTTGAGTTAAATATGAAAACCGTTCCTATGGCAAACATTTGAACTTATATAACATGGAAACGGTGTCCGGGCGAGTGACATTTGAGGTATTTCCCCCTAAGGGTAGTCATATAACAACTTCTATGTGTTTGGTCCTCATTTATACATATTTTGTTGTTGAAGTAGGTCCTGAGGGAGATTTTTCTTAGTGTTTGAGCCATTGATAATGGATATATTCCTTGGTACTAGGTCATCTTATACAGTGCTGTAAAGTGAATTTTACCTAAATTTTAGGCAGCTAAATACACAATACTTATTGATTTAGCTAACAGGAGTACAGAGTTAGATATGTAGTACCATTTATATGGAATACAACCCCCAGGGCATATAGTTGTAGGTGGTATATAGCTTTATTGCAGCAAAAATCGGTTAATACCTAAGAATTCCAATTGAAAATGTTCTATAATAATGCAAAATGTCACTCGGGCGGACATTTCACCCTTGAAACATTGTATATCTGTTCCTCTAGGGTTAATACTATTCCTATATGCATACCAACACCCCTCACCCCCTTGCTGTATATATCTAGTGCGTCTTATTCAACCAAAACAATTCTATTCATCAATGCTAATGTACATCCAACAGACAATCATCACAACCCAAAAAAGACATACACAACGTCTCCACACAGGAGAAAACCCCTGATATCCCCATACATGTACAATCTACGGAGGAAACACCCTTCATGCAGCTATAGGGCCTGTTTGGAAGAAATACACTCTAAGAAGAGCATGTTACATTTACACACTTATCAACATGCTCTTTTGAAACCACTTTTAACATACATTTTGGTGTAACACACTACACACAATACACTCTGCCAAAAGTGTGTTAATCTCAAAGGTGTGTTGTAAATATGTGTGTATAACTCCTGATGCATGTTCCCGCAACACACTGTTGTGTACATGTGAGTGTACATAATGTTTAGGGGTCAATATTTTGGCATACATTTTTCACACTTTTTGATGATCACGTACAAAAGGATCATGACTTGTAGGGTGATGCTCACCTACCTACATGTACAAAAGGGTCATGTAGGCTGATGATCACGTACCTTCATGTACAAAAGAATCATGTAGGCTGCTCCATCTGCATTTTTGTTCAAAGTAGGGCAAAGGTCACGCTCATATATTGCTTAAAATCCATTGATCTAGAACAGATATCACAATGCAGATTTTTTGAGAGCATTACAGACATATTCCTCCTTCAGGGGATAGGTCTGCCATTTCTGTAGCCCTAATATTACTGGGTGAAATGTCATGTGGACTTTTAAATGTCACTCGCCCGGACATATATCGCCCGGACATAATTAACATTTCCTCCTACTGTTCAAGACTATGGCATGGAAACAAATGTAATATACACTGGTCATTTAGGTATATATAGCGGGGAAATAACTGGCATAGTTAGCATGGTTAAATATATTCATGGTAGTCAGGCACAGGAATAAAGATTTTTGGGTGTCTGGTCGACCAAATTGACTATTTTGAATGGAAAACACTCATGGCCCCCTGAGAAAGAATATTATAGAGGAATTTCAAATATTTTTTCGCTACACAAACACTACCACATTACCCTAATTTTTAATGATAAAAATGAAGCCATATGCATTATGGGTAAAAAGTGGTGGGGGGTATGTTTGCGGAAAATTCGCCCGGACATTCCATTTCACAAAATTCAAACTTCTTGAAAAATACAGAAAAAATGCCCCAATTTATATAATTTTTTGTCCAGATGTACCCTAAGAATTCATAGTTTGAGTAAAAAATATAAAACCAAACACATCTAGTGCAATCTTTTGAAAATTTTATCAAATATATTTTTCTTTTTTATTTCTTACAAATTTGCGGCCAATTTTTGGCCACTGGAACCTAAAATATGGATATTAAATCATAAAAACCCATATGTAACATCAAGAACTCATTCATCCCGATATAATGAGACAGAACAAATCAGAAAAAAATTAATATCCTAAGAATGCTAGCCTGGGGAAGTATAAAAATCCCATATGCACAGTTTCTATGATTTATGACCCCCTGCTTCGCGGAGCACCTGTAGTACCCATCTAGACACCGTGTCCCTAGATACCGGTAGGTGGGGCTTCTTGAAAGAGATGACAAGTTCCTTGACTTCCCCTCTGAGCTGGCTTGTACGTCTTATGGATTCTTTGACTTGGGCTGCGGTACTCCTCCTGGTGACCTGCTCAACGGCCCCGACCTCTCGGTGCCTGGTTGCCACCTCTGCCCCTGAAGTTATTGTAACCACCATTATAGTTATTGTGCTACTGATGCTTACCCTGGTTGTTCTTAACAAACCTGCTTGCCCCACCATGATGCCTTTGTTTTGGCATCTCTGAACTCCGGGGCTAAGATGTGCTGCACATGTTTCCTGTCTTTGCTTGCTACTTGCGCTTTGGCCCTGGCAGCTGCATTAAAGAGTTCCTCACAAGTGTCAGGGGCTGCAATCACCACCTCGTACACCACCTTGTATTCTTATCCAAGTTGCGTACGAGGTCTTGCTTCCTCCTGGAGGACAGCGCTTGTCTAGTGTACACTGCCAAAGCCATCCCCGCCAAGGCGTGTTGACCTGCTTCATCCAAGTCCTTATCAACCCCTCCTCGTTCCAGTACCAACTGTATCAGGGGCATGAAGGCTGTCATACTGGAGTGGAGCGCCTTCTGAATAGCTTGCATATTTTTGTCCCCCGCTTTCTCTACAGCAGTGAGCTTCTGGAAATAATCCTTGTGAACTCTAGATACTTTAAGCTGTGGCACATTCCTAGGAGGGAGGTAAGTCGCCAGCAGTTTCTTCACATCTTTCTCCTCTGAGTACTTCCCATACAGAGCGGTCATTGTGGTGACCAAACCATCTGAAACTGGGCTGCCCAGTTTCTCATCTAAATCTTCCACTGCCAGATTCTCAATTAGGTCTCTCAGTTTCCCCGATGGGTAACCCGCCAAAGGGTCTTTCTTCTTTTCATCGTCCTTCCCCGCTGGCGAAGGCTCCTTTGGCTCCTTTGGCCCTTTATCGCCCACCGGAGATTTGTTTACTTTCGGTGGCGCCTCCTCTGGGGAAGCATGCACACTAGATGGCGCGGCAGATCGAGCGTCTCCATGGCAGCTAGACAGCGTCGCGGAACGCTCAAACAAATCAAATGATCTTTCCATGTCGTCTTCTAACGACGGTACCACCGAGTCAGAAACTACAGACTCCGCTCTATACTCCGCATTTTGCCTATTGAATCTGTCAATGTTATCCACTTTAAGTTTACTCACAACTGAAGGGACGTCGTTGACTGAAGGGCTGACGCTATGCGCCCTTCGACTCCGTGGCGCCACAGCCTCCGGGCGTCTGAATCTCCATTCTAGGAAATCACGATAATCCTGATCCGTAACTCTAGCTCTCGGTGAGGAAACGGAATCACATCTATAGCTACTCCTGCTCTTAGCTCTGCTCCCACTCCTAGGTTTAGATCTCTTTTTGTCGGAGCGTATGCGACTCCGGCTGCGATCTTGTTCACTTGAACTTGACTCGCTGCTCGAACTTGACGTCGATGGGACACGTCTTCTCTTCCTCGCACTCTTTTTCTTGCCGCTGGCCGCGGATTTCTTGCTCTCTGTCACTTGTGCAGATGCATTGTTGGGTACTTGTTCTTCATTCGAGACAACTTCCCTTTGTTCAACCACACGCTCAGGTGAATGGTTATCTCCCATTTTGCTAGCGAACTCGCGAAAGCTGGGAAGTCAAGATGGCGGACGCCCTTGAAATTTCTACGTCAGCGTTCAGATCATCTGAAAACCGACCAGAACGAGAAATTTGTAATAAAGTTAATCCAAAAAATTAGATCCAAAGGTGCAGCACCCAGGATCTATCAAAATCTATCCAGCTCCTGTGATATAAAGCATAATGCGTGAGATAATAGGGGGAGCCACGTTATCCTCTTGTACCTCGTTTTGTGTGGTGGCGGTGCTTGCTTCTAGTTCAGGCCAGGCACCGAAGTGATGACGTCGTGCAGATTCACCCGTGTGCCTAGGACGATGTATATGATCAGATTAAGATATCAGTGTTGTCGCGACACTGCAATGACACCGGCGGGCCGCCGACGTCCTATTACTGCTGCCGTTGTCAAATAACCCCAGGATCGCCGCCGGTGTCATTTTAGCTGCCTACGAGTTATTGAATTATGAAAATCCATCAATTAGAACAGAACTTATTCCTATTTTAGCAATTTGTATCCCCAAAAACTCCCGTCCATCGATTTCAATTCCTTAAATTATGCCATAGCTGCCCTGAAGTCTGAATATTGCCACTCTAGTGTGGTATTATACTGGAAACCGACGTCCGTACAAGCGGCGGCGGCTTACCCCCAGAATTTACAGTGTGATTTTTGAGTCTGTGGAGAACCCTGCAGATGTGTATGGCCGACAGGAGTAGGCCTTAGGCCTAGCTCGAAAGATACCCAACAAAGTCGCACCTCATTTTGGCCCAAAAAGGAAAAAGTTGTGTTCACGTATCCCTGGCGACCCTATTTTTCTGGCCGTACCTTTTTTTTTTCTTTTTTGAAGGCATTTTTGCGTTTTTTTCTATCAAAAGACTTTGTTTTTTAGGCCAGACCAAAAAAAAAGTTGGTCAATGGATTTCGCGCACCTTATTTTCGGAAATGGAAATTTTAATTTTCGCTCGCCTCATTTTATTCAAATTTTTCTTCCCGTAATTCCCCCAGATCAACCAATGAATTATTTTGTTAAAGGAATTTTGTCAGATGCTATGTAAAAAAAAAAAAAATTGTCGCTCGCTCCATATTTCCACCAACAAAATCCATTGACAAAAAATAATTCTTTAAAAAATAAAAAAAATTGCGCTCGCTTGCACCATTTTTTGAAAAGTGAAGTCCATTGACCAATTTTTTTTTTTGGTGTGGCCTTAACTGAATTTTTCTTTCTGTAGTATGATACGAAAACAGGGGGAAATTTGGTAAGAAAGAAAAAAAATATTATCGACCTACCTACCCTACTTTTTTAGGGCCATGGTACCTGAACACAACTTATTTTTTTGGCCTTATCTTTTCTTTATCCAAACCCTACCGAACCTGCGTGCATGTCAAAACATATTTGAGTGAATGATATAGGTATGTCGACAGATCGATGGGCACTATATATCTGAGTAACAGCGTGTGCATTGTTTCAGTTTACACTCCTGCCGTATCTACAGCATGGGGAGGACCGAAATGAGGGATGCCCACAAAAGACGAAAATGGGCTCCAGATGTATATGGCTCTCTCACCAAATCAGTGCAACTAAAAAAGTGACGTACATGATCGGTGGACGTACATGATCAGCAGAGTACAAAATCCGTCTTTTACCCCCTGCACTACGATGTTTAACTCTCCCAACCATACCTACAGGCTGTAATGTATCTTTGGGGAGTTTATCATAAAAAAAAAACTCCGAAAATATTTATAGGGGCCGGAGGCTCATGATCGGCTTGGAATGTCATGTAACATTTCCTCATTACCCACTGCTTCACATGTCTATGATTATACATATTTAGACCTACATCATATGTACACCTAGACTGACAGAACATAATAGGCCTACACAGGAGCCTGTCACCTGCCCTGCTTTATCCTAGCCCGTCACCTGCCCTGCCTTATCCTAGCCTGTCACATGCCCTGCCCTATCCTAGCCTGTCCCCTGCCCTGCCTATTCCTAGTATGTTCATTGCCCTGCCTTATCCTAGCCAGCCCTATACTAGCCTGTCACCTGCCTTACCTACCCTAGCCTGTCCCCTGCTCTGCCCTATCCTAGCCTGTCCCCTACTCTACCTATCCTAGCCTGTCCCCTGCAATGCCTGAGCCTGGCCTGTCCCCTGCAATGCCTGAGCCTGGCCTGTCCCTTGCCCGGCCTTATCCTAGCCTGTCCAGTGACATTTTTTTTTGCTGTCGGACCTTTAGGGTTAGGCTCAAAACCGGATGAAGCTGTGGGCCTTAGTGGTCCATATTCTTAAATGTTTTGTGTCTACCGACACATAAAATACAGTCCCCCCCATTACATGATATGACAGTCCCCTTATTCTCCCCTCGATCAATTAACAGCCCCCTAGAAGAGTCAACATCTTTATACCCCCCATACACACAACCACCCCATGCTTTTTAAAAATTAGCACCTCTAACCCTTTTCGGACGGCATCATGCCTTAAAACTTCCGTATCAGCATCATGCTGACCCTAGGGGATTGAGACACTCCCAAAGGGTCATCATGATGCACCAATGCAGCCCTGGTGAGTAACTCACCAGGGCTGCATTCAAGCATCATGCCGACCCTAGGGGATTGAGACACTCCCAAAGGGTCATCATGAAGCAAAAATGCAGCCCTGGCGAGTTACTCGCCAGGGCTGCATTGGTGCATCATGACGAATTTTTTTAAATATCATCGTTTAGTAACAACTGTCATTCTACTATGTTACAGATAGCATTTATCAATACAGATAGTGGTTGGATGTGCCTATTCTCAACGACCAAAAAGTTGTAACAGAGAGCGTTGGTTACTACCGATGGCGGTTGGATGGTTACTGCAGATATCGTTTTTTGATACAGATAGCGGTTGGGTAGTCAACCGCTATATGTTGTTGATACAGATAGCGGTTATGATACAGATAGCGGTTGTACACAGGGTCTCCGACAACCCGATACACTCTCACAAAGCACCAGCATCAGCCGCTGAAGCAGGGTCTTTACAGTGGCTGTCCTCAAGGTACAGGCACGCAGGTTCTCGTAATCATCAAAGTAGTTATTTTGGCGCACCCCGAACTCACCTAAATAGGCAACTGTTGACAGCCTCCTGTTTCGTGCCTACTCTCCCTATACAATGTGGCTTGTCGTATTCATCTTGTTTTTATGGATTGTGGATGCAAAAATTATGCCAGCATAATGAAGACTTTGAATGATTCTTGTTGTCCTTCGACTGCTGCTTAGAGTACACTAGGGTGGACTTTGGTGATATTTCGTAGTGGGAGGGCAGGTGCAAAACTGTGATTAGAATGGAGTTATCTATTCACAGTTTCGCGCCTACTCTCCCTATACAATGTCACTTGTGGTTTTCATGTGGTTGTTGTGGATGGTTTAATTTTCCTTGTTGAAGTTCATTTCTCTGACTCATTTGTAACCAGAAGAGAGCAGAGATTACATGACACCTGTGCTCAAAACTGATGACAGTTAGTCAAAAAAAGGGTTTGAATTTGTTCTTGATGTCCTTCTGCTGCTGTGTAGAGTACACTAGGGTGGACTTTGGGGATATTTTGTAGTGGGAGTGCAGGCGCAAAACTGTGATTAGAATTGAGTTATCTATTCACAGCTTCGTGCCTTCTCTCCCTATATACAATGTAGTTTGACGTTTCCATCTGGTTGTTGTGGATGCTTTCCTTTCTTTTTTCTTGTTGTCCTGTTTCTGCATCTGTGTAGAGTATACTACTTAACAGGGAAAGTGCACTAGAAGGGGGATGGTAAATCAGCGTCATACCCGCTCTACTCCACTGTCCACAGTAATGTAGTAAAAAGTGAACCAGGACCAACCATGAGGGTGAACATTTTTGCTCAAAAGTGTAGGAAATACGACAACACTGAGAGGAATCACACCCATGATTAGGTGTTCACATGAACTGCGTCGTCTTGTCTGGTCCATGCCAGGGATATTGAGAGGGCCGCACCCTGCGCCGTAGACGCATTAAAATCAGGAATGGCGCATTGGAACCTATGGCACATAAGCTTTCTAGAACTGCAAGAACTTTTGAAATATTCCAATTACAACCAAAGTTACCCTTCCTAAATCTAACACCAGTTTTTTTTCCCAGAAGGTCTTTGAGTACCGTAATCTACCCGTTGCATCAGTCTACAGATAATATTCTCAATTTCTTAGGAATAACAGGTTTCCGAACCCCTCAAAATATACCAACCTAAAGATAGAATTTCAAAAATTCTCCCAAAATTACACTGAACACAGCAAATTCAGGGCTTGACAAATCATCGTGCCCTATGCCACATAAAAAAGTCGCAGAGCACAACTTATCTTGTACTTTGAAATCATTCCCTATAAGCAGCTTTTATCTTCAAATTGTTCCAAATTTCTTCATCGAAAAATCAATTGTTATTTTTTCTTAGGATCAGGGAGAGGCTCTATTTTAAAACACAGTTCCAAATACATTATACTAGTATTCTGTCGCTTCTGATCCAAAAAAGGGCGGGGCACATTTTTTTATTTAATCCTTTCCCGTGAGCACACATGCTCAAATCTGATTTGTCGACCCCTAAAAATACAGGTTAAATTCCTGAATTTATTTTACTCCAATGCCCTCAAATTCTCACTCTGAACGTTTTAATGTCCTCCCCCACCCTCCACCAAAATAATTCACCTGAATTCGCCTGGATTGATTTGGAAATACATGGATATGCAATATTATATCACTACCGGTATATGGCTAGTATATGACCATCCTTGCAGCAAGCACGTCCATCTTACCATGAGTCTTGCTTAGAAGTCGATCGTTATTGGAATTTAATGTTGCTTTGTTTTATCCTTTATACAGTGAAATACACCTTTTTCTTTCTTGTTTAAGTTACTGTAAAACCCCGGCTATAAGCGGAAAGTGAGTTTAATGGAAAATATTCGGCTTATATTATAGCATTTTAACACTTAAGAGAACCCCGCCTGTAAGCCGAATGAGACTTTTGGGGCCCCCCTGACCCCCAAGCTGACCCTACCAGAAAAGTGTTTTAAAACAGATTTTGATTCTTTTATTCAATTGAAATACCATGTGCCATTAGTATAGCAAGTATACTTAACGTGAAGATAGTTTGTAAGGCATTAAATTTGAGTAAAATTACTGTCTAAGGTTTTCATATTTTTCCGTACCATAATCTCAAATATCCTTTGACGAACCCCGCCTATAAGCCAAATGTGAGTCTGAAGGAAAAGATGAGGCATATAGGAAATAAAAACGCCAAAATAAAAAATGGCCCATTAACTCTCTAAATGGCCCATTGTTCTTGCTAAGAAGTGCGCCATTGTCCCATTGAAATATATCCTATCAAGATCCCTGCATGCAGGTCTGTACACCGCTGCTAAAGGAAAGAGATGTCTTCTTGAGATTCTGGGCTCATAAGTCACAGACTCTCAAAAATGGCATAAATTCTTATCAACTGGTTCTCTGCAATGTATACGAAGAGACAACAATTTTTTTTGGACTGCGCTGCCTTTAGTACACTGAGTGAGGCCGGTCGGTGGGTGATTCCCTTTGTCCGGTCTAAGATAGGGGGTTGGGTCACAGCTGGTGTGACAGAGCCATCCTGTAAGGTGCAGGTTACATAATTAATAAACAATATGGCACAGATGACCTGGAACAATATCAACATTTATTCCTTTACTAATTCAACTTTGCGGTAATAAATGACAATGGCACTCCTTTTTAAGGTGCTCTCATTTTTCAGTGCAGGTATAAACTGCTAGCTGCGGCTGCTTTGAGTCAGCAACGTTAAACGATAGTAGTCACCAAAATAAAAATTAATATCCTTCAAAGTTGTGCTGTGTAAGCAGAATCTAGATGCAGTCGTGTGTGTTACAGTGTCGGATTGGTGCTCCTTTATGGTGTCAGGCACTCTCCTTTTTGAACCACTTTGAATTATTAATATACACTAGTTAAGTTAATGCTAGGACATAGTGTCCGTTGTGGTCAGGGCCACCTAGTCAAAGTTTGTCTGTAATTTCATGTGGCAGACCACAAAAGGTCTAAAGCATCAAAATAAAGCGAGATACAAGATGTTGCAGTGAGGCTGTGTGCAAGAAAAATACATCAGCTAAATAGCTACCCTCAAAGGGAGGACTCAGGGATAAATAAACCGAGCAGTGGGTCACACGGCACACATGCAGGGTGCTGTTAGGGATGTCATCGATACCCCCAGAATCGATACATCGACATTTATATAATGCCGATTATCGCATAGACAAAACCCTTATATCGATACACCTTTCAATTTATAGATAACCCCGAATCTACCTTGCTAAAAAGGTAAAATATGTTTAAATATTCCATCTGGAACTACCTTATATTTCAGCAGAAAAATTGTGCAATTTGTAGACCCATAATATTGAGGGAAATGGTCTTCAAATCGTGCCCAAAGTGTTACCAAATCTCTATCCTTAAATATTCCAGCATGAGGATGTATGTAAAATTGATTAAAATACCCTTATTTGAAGCAGACAGATGTAACTATATTTGTGGTATCAAAATAAATGGATATAATCGAGAAATCGAGACCAAAATATGAATAATCATAATCGAAATAAATTGGATACCAATGACATCCCTAGGTGCAGTACTGAGTAGGTCGTATGGTGCACAAGAGAGGTAAGGACTACTGCCATGGGACAACAGGCCCGGCATTTAAGCCACATGACTATTGCCCCCCCCCCCGACAAAATGCCCTATATACATAGGCCCCCAGACAGGTCAATTTGACAAATCGACATGACCCTAGTGACAAGGGACAGGAGTGTTCATTATTAGTTAAAGGGGGGGGGGGGTGGTGGGTTGCTAGGGGGGGGGGGCGTGATAAAGACAGTAGCAGATGATGAGGGAAACATAGGCGCTACGTTCTCAGTTAAAAAACCTACCCCCCTCTCAAATCGCAAATGGTAGGGCAATGAGATATGGACATGTTGGTCCGTAGCACCCCATGATGGAGGCTTGTCCAGTTCACCAAACACCCCCCTTGTCCTAACTACTTCCTTATTTAGAGAGTGGTCATTTATTAGTTACAGGAAGGGTGGAAGGTTTTCCAACCCCTTCTGACTAGCCCTAAGAACCCCCTCCCCCCTACGTTTTGAGTTTAAAAAATGGCACGCCCCCTTGAGGGGCGAATGTGATTAATGGATGGCCCCTTTGCATACCAATTACTGTGATGGTTGGCCACCAGTACCACCAGTACCGCCCAGGTGCTGAACAACTACTGCAGGGGCATCAAAGTGAGTAGGTGAGTCCTGGTCACCGCTTGGAGTGAACGCGGCCATATAGTCGGCCTCTGAAACATGCAGTGTTGCCAGGAGTGCCTTGGAATCTGTCGACAACTGGTCATAGGGGTACTTCTTAAAGAAGTTGGAACGCCTATGGTTGGTCGGATGCATTACGGTCTCTATAGTGCCAAAGCCAAGCTTTGCCACCATAACGAGGAATTCCTTGGCTGCCTGAACTGGGTACCTAGTGACTGTGTCGAATTTTTGACTCTGATCCCTGGTGATTGGTGGCATGAGATGTCGCTGGGTACATGTGCTTGGGGAAATGCGATAATCAATACGGTACTCGATCAACTTTTTCAGCTTGACAGCATATTCGTCAACAAACTTTTCTTGGTCTTCCGTGAAGAGCCCTAATGACTCGTTCCTCTCAGCACCAAAAAAGTAACCCCTTTTGTCGACTTGATCCTTGGCACAGCTTGAACTTGGTTTGACTGCACTGTCTTGTGAAAGGCATTGACGTTTAGGGGGGCGGTCGTGGACTGCACCTTGGTCGGGATTCATGTGTTGCGATTCAGCCTGAGGCAAATTCCCTGCACTGTCTTGTGAATGGCATTGACATTTAGGGGGGCGGTCGTGGACTGCACATTGGTCGGGATTCATGTGAGGCGATTCTACCTGAGGCAAATTGCCCTGCGGTGCCTGGATGTTCTGTGGGTTGATGTTTGTCATGTTCATGCGAATGGCACTGGACATGGAATGGTAGCGCTCAAGGAACTCCCTGAACTCGGCACGTAGGATGGCAAACTTTGTCACAAGTACATAGTCGATTATCATTTTAGCCCCCTCTATATCTTGTGCTTGGATCTCCCGGCTCCAGCTGACTTGCTCCATTTCCAAATTGCAGACAACAACATTGAGGGCCTGCCGCAGGGCAGAGAGCACGAGAGCAACTCGGGCCAATTGTGCAGGGGCCTTACTGAGATGACAATACTTAGACTCCTCATTGCCATATTCCATGAGCATCTTAGTGAACTTGTCAGTGTAGAAATAGAACAAGGTCTTGGCCGAGTTATCCATATGATAGACGCACTGCTCGTCATGCATGTACCGCAACACCTCAAAGACATCGCACAGTGGAGGCGTGTTGGCCGGCGCCTTGTAATCACAACTGAAAAATACCACTGGCTTGGGCCAGGCGAGAAGTAGCCTGGATGTCAGTTCTACTGGGGCCTTCTGCAGAAATGAATATATGTCTTGGGACACAAGAAAACCTGTCATATTTAGATTGGATGATGGCAACCTATTCACGTTCACGTCATATAAGCGCTTCATGCGGGGGATACCAAAGTGAAGATTATCCTTCCCGAGTAGATCAAAGACATGGGAAAGGTCCTCTTGGAACAATGTATTGAGATGCACATCAATCTTAAGCTGTTCCAGTTCAGGAAAAGAGTCCAATTGGTGTCTGCCATCAACATCGGGATCCACGCCGGTCATTAATGCACGAACAAAATGATTGAGCGTAGAGGTGCGTCTTGAGCCTCGTTGCCCAATTACCCCGCACCAGATCACACATTTTTCTCGCCAATCATCATTGATGATTATCTCACTCTGTCCCATCATCCCAGCCACAGAGGATAACAGTGGGAAGAAGACATACTCGTCAGGCACACCCAGTGAATGTGCATGGGCAGTGATGAGTTTGAGCATGTCGCCATCACAGACACAAGACAGCTCCAGCTTGTGACAGGGCTCCGACATGCTGCGAGCAATATCTGAAATCACACAAGAGACTTCATAGTCATAGTTAGATTGAAGGCAAAAGACGCTAGCAGGTGAGGGAATTTGCCGATTTTCGGAATGTATTCGCGTATAAGTAATCAGAGGACTATAAAAGAAAAGTTAAGGCTACTGACCCTACATTTTCATGCCGTGTCAACAACCTAGGGTGCGCCAAGTACATGAAAATTGATGATAATGGTTCGACTGAAGGGACTATGAAGGCCCCTTCAATTAAATAAGGCACATTGGTCTTGTCTGTGGTTGCGCCATAGGCCTTTCCAACAATTCATGTAAAAATTCCGGTATACTGCTATCCCTGTTAATTCCAACAGGCGCAAAATGTTGTATGATTATCTCTAATGGATGAAAGTGATTATCTCTAATGGATGTAAGTGTCAAAGTCCGATGAAAAGGGATAAAAAAAAACTTTAAAAAAAAACAGAATTTACAATACTATTACCAATGATTCAGCTTAGGCTCAGTCAATTGTTAGTTTTATGCGCAATTAAAGACTACGGAACCGGGCCCAGGATGTGTTCTATTATAACTATAACTTTTTGGCTATATGTGTGGTAGAGTAGTCCCAGAGTACGATGTAGGGTTGAGTATGCGCAGAGTACCTCCTTTGGCTATATGTGTGGTAGAGTAGTCTCAGAGTACGATGTAGGGTTGAGTATGCGCGGAGTACCTCCTTTGGCTATATGTGTGGTAGAGTAGTCTCAGAGTACGATGTAGGGTTGAGTATGCGCGGAGTACCTCCTTTGGCTAAATGTGTGGTAGAGTGGTTTCAGAGTACCATGTAGGGTGAGTATCCGCAGAGTACCTCCTTTGACTATATGTGTGGTAGAGTGATTTCAGAGTACGATGTAGGGTTGAGTATTCGCAGAGTACCTCCTTTGACTATATGTGTGGTAGAGTGGTTTCAGAGTACGATGTAGGGTTGAGTATGCGCAGAGTACCTCCTTTGGCTATGTGTGTGGTAGAGTGGTCACAGAGTACGATGTAGGGTTGAGTATGCGCAGAGTACCTCCTTTGGCTATATGTGTGGTAGAGTGGTCTCAGAGTACGATGTAGGGTTGAGTATGCGCAAAGTACCTCCTTTGGCTATATGAGTGTTAGAGTGGTCTCAGAGTACGATGTAGGGTTGAGTATGCGCAGAGTACCTCCTTTGGCTATATGTGTGGCAGAGTAGTCTCAAGAGTATTTTCTACTTAATTGTAGCCTACAACCCATTTACAAGTCCTCAGGACTTGGTTGCAAGTCCCAGGGTTTTGGCGTCAAGTCCTGAAAACTTAATCGAGAAACTATTATCTATTAGCCTATAGATCTTAAACTACCGTAAAACCTGCTTATAAGCCTAACTCACGTATAAGCAGCACCCTGACTTTGGGCCAATCCTATAAGGCGCAGAGGCCTTCTGAATTGAACTTTGGAAAAACTCGCACCCCGACTTTAGCTGAAGTCTATGAGACACATATGACTCCCCCCGGGCCTTATAAATGTAGCCTAGATCTAGCACTGTTATGTGGGGCAATCCCCCCCCACTTGCCACATTGGCTCATTTTTACTGGTAGGATGGTTGCAGGGATTAACGGTGGGCTGCATTGTCTTAGGGCCGTGGTGCGAGTGTGTGGCTTGTCTTAGCATTAGGGCCAAGGTGCAAGTGTGTGGCATTATCTTAGGGCCGAGGTGCGAGTGTGTAGAATTGTATTAGGGCTGAGGTGCGACTGTGTGGCATTGACACTGCCCACTCACCTCACACAACATCCCTCCCCACCCGTCACCCCCATGTCTATGACTTCTTAAGGTGGGTCGCTACCCTTGGGTCAAAGTCACTGAAAGTTAACAGAATCTCGCAATTTTTTTTTACAAGCAGTTCAAATTATATAGAATCGGTAAATGCAAAGAAAAACAGGGGGGCCCGAACTACTTTAAAAAATTAAAGTATTTTAAATTTTTTCTGAAAATGAGAAAACTTACATGATTTTTTCTTACATCAACCATTATGCGCAGAAATGTAAAACATCAAATGTAAAATGCCTATATGTTCTCCTTTACTGGAAAAATAATTTTACAACTTTACGCCATGGCATTCTGGGTAAAAATATGGGGTTTCGAGAAAGAATACAAAAAAATCATCATTATTTGTAGCCTTATTGGCTAAAAATAGTATTCAGTATTAACAGAATTTTTTTAAACTCTCTCAGAAAATAGTTCAGATTATTTGCTACCATATAGAAGTAATTTTGATAGGGGGTCCCGGGCATATTTTTAGGGTTTTGGACCTTCGAAAATAAAAGATTATGCCGAAAAAGGACTAGATTAATTATATATGGCACTGGATGATGGGTAAAATGGTAAAAATGATATCTAAAACTGTCCTGATTTATACCCTTGGTTATTTCGAGCAATATCATAGCATCTATAGTGTTCTAAATATTAAATATCTGCAATTAACTAGCCCTTTTTTAAAATTGGAAATATTATCAGTTACCATTAAATCAAATATTCAAAGTGTTACAAAATGCACAATTTTGCTTGAAATAACCTAAATTTTTAACACAGTTTAGGGAAGGTATATATGTATCTGGCTATGCAATATTGGCCCATTCTGATAGATTTTAGAATTTAAGGTGTGTTTAGGCGATTTTATGATCATTTTGGTAATTAACAACTTTAAAAAACTCGCTTATAAGCTGCACCCCAGCTTTGGGTCGATTCTATAAGCCGCACTGGCGATCTGATTCGCATACTAGCCACGACTTCTACGCGAGGTTTTACGGTATAGTCTATGTGGAGTAGTCTCAGAGTACTATGAAGGGAGCCGTATGCTTAGAGTACCACTAGACCCAAAGCCTCTGTAGGCCTATATCATTATATGGTGGAGTATTATCAGAGTACCATGGAGGGAGTAGTATGCTCAGAGTACCCCTCTAGGGCTATAGCCTCTGTAGGCCTATATTGTGGAGTAGTGTCAGAGTGCCATACCCCTACGCCACATACCCCTACGCCACATACCCCTACGCCACATACCTCAACCCCACATACCCCTACCCCACATACCTCAACGCCACTTACCCCTACCCCACATACCTCAACCCCACCCTGCATACCCCAACTCTACATACCGTTACCCCACATACCTCAACCCCACATTCCCAGCCCCTCCCCTGCCCCTCCCCTGCCCCGAAATCCCCTACCGCTACATCCTGCCCCCAACACTGGGGCAGGGTCTGATTGGCAGTGTCAGAGTCAAAAACATATTCCCAACCCCCCTCCCCCATCTGGAGCAGGCTATAAACACATCCACACAATACCAGACCCCCTGGCAGAATGAGCTTCTTTCTTTCAAAAATTAGCAGCCTTACATGCTCCCTGAGGTGCATCCTGATTGGCTGGTTCAGTCAGCTGACCTCAACATGATTTGCATATATGATTCTACCTTATAGATCTTATTGGGTCATACCAGCACTCTGTGGTATAGAGACTTTTTGCCAAAAACTCTGAAATTCCCTGACATTTTCCCTAAGAGTGGCAACCCTGGTGTTGAAGAATTATTTGAGGGTCTAGAGCCCACCCCAGACCCCACTAAAGCATTCTTTGCCTGGCAAAATTTTGTAGTATTCATGATATTCTGCCCATATTACGACGACCCCCTACTTAAAGAAAAGTGGGCAGGTTTTAGAGAGGAAAGGAATCCACTTAAAAGAAAAGACCAGCGTAATTTTCTGTGCCTTTCTATCACTAGCATTAGTATTGATTGTGAATTACCCGAGACCTTCACTATTAAAATATGCAGCAGCTAGGAATTATACCTGGAATAGATAAGTGTCGAGTGACTTCACAAGAACACATATCTTTCCAGACACTCTGCCTATCCCAATTGATTGGTCTAGACCACAAGTATAACAACTCCTTGATTGGCTGCTATACGATTAAAAGTGTCAATATTGTGCCAAAAGGGGTATATAACCACTATCAGAAGTGCAGCGTGGAGCAGCACAAGTTCAGCACTGCGTAAGGGCGATAGATGTAGTGGGTTTGTGGGCATCCCCCCATTAAAAAGCTAGATGGTCTAAAGTTTTAACACAAGCTTACAACCTGGGGAGGTAGGCCAGTCTCAAATATTGCAAGATAGTCTCTCAATATACTAAAGTTTTGTTAATAACTAGCAACACTGAGGCTAGATGGCCTCAAAATTGAAAGATAGCCTGAGGGTGTCAAGATACTAACATAGCTATAAACCCTGAGGGCTGCAAGGTAGTCTCAAAATGTGATTATCTCGCAGTTAGGCTTTTGGGACTATCTCACAAAGTTGAGGCAATCTGGGTGGAGGCTACGAGGCTAATAAAACTATAATATTTGACTCACTGTTTGGGGACTTATCTGTCAGGATTTTAAGCCTGATAGTTGCGAAATACTAAAAAAAAACACAAAGTATTTTGGAACTATCTCGCAGTTTTGAGACGATCTGGACTAACCCCCCCCCCCTCCCACGGAGAAATTTTTAAAGATGAAATGGTGCATCCCTTCACTATAAATGGGCCTCTCAAATCCTCACTTTCAGGTGTACCTCCACCTCGCCCTCCATGTCTTTGTTCATCCCAATGGGAGGCTATTTCCCTTGCCATTGCCTTGACATGCAACCATGAACAACATTCCAACAACCATGTAAACCATGTAAGCCATTTTAAAGTTATCTGTTCATTATTCATAGATAATTGAGCACCAGGAGCTTTCAGAATATTTATACTTTTACCTGTTTAAAGTGATTGATTTACACTAGTATAATTCTGAGTATGCCATGCATTTGTCCGAGAAATAGCAAAAACGTAGCCAGTCACCATTTTGAATTATCAGCCATATTGGAGGCCATTTTTAACCCATTTATTTTTTATTAGTAGATAATAGATCACCAGTACAAAAGAGCTATCGAAATGTATATACTTTTACATGTTCCATTCGGAGTATGTGATGCATTTATCCATGAAATAGCAATAACAAGGTAAACGTTGCCATTTTTGACAGCCATTTTGAATTTTTGAGGGGGGTTAGTGAGGAATATTGATCACCGAGCTATGAGTTTTTAGAAAATGATCACCAAGCTATGAGTTTTTAGAAATGTATATATTTATATGGTTATTGCTTGAATTAAAGTAGAATATGCTAAAGTATTGTCCTTTCTCTCAGTTTCTTCGCTAATTAGGCTTGATTGGTGACTTCTATTGTATAGCTAATGTATGGCCTTAGACTTTCAATATTCCCCATACTTTTCTATGTTTAAATGCGGCTGTAACGCTTAATAATTATCAGATTGACATCATTCCTTTTTTGATCTTCTTCTTTCATAACGAGGTTATAGGTTAAGGCTACAGATCTGTTATAACTAATTGATTCTATTTTCGATAGAACACCCTACTTGTAACCATGTACATCATTCCTAAAGCAAGGAAGTGAGGGCCAACTGTACTCCACTGATACATATCAATGCCATTCCTTTCCCTTTACATACATACCCCTCCCTGCCTTTCATATGGAATATCAATAGATCGCCAGTCCTCAATACATATAAGTACCCGACGTAGGTCCCCCCCTGCCCCACAAATTGAATCAAGATCTATGGCCCTTGCTTGCAAGAAGTTGCCCACGTGCTCCTGTCCCCTAAGGTCCTCTCCCCCAATGGTCCTCATTCCGCACAATTCCCTGACACAAAAAGGTTACATTTGGGTCTGACAACAATGGCAGTCTCTGTAGAAGTACCCCCCCCCCCCCTAGGGTACAACACCTTGCATACAGCACCTTCCCACACACCATCGACCATTGTGGCACCCTAGGAGTTGGACACCATGGGTTGAACTAGAGACCCAAAGACACCCTCCTAGAAACAGGCCATAAGATTTGGCTAGAGGAATTTTTATAAAAAGGAAATTTCCGGAAAAACTAGTAGAAATTATATAGAACCTTGATGGTGATATTACTCATATAAGGCCAGTCAGACATTACCTTTACCTTTTGTTCGTGGTGCCTCGCCATTTAGGCCATGATATTTCAACAGTAATACGTAATGTAATGTGCATTGCAAATTGAGGATATAACAGGGTGGCCACAAACACATATTGTAATAATTACCGGCTATTCCATGACATTTCCAGCACATTATATAAAATTTCACAGACAATCGCTACAGACATAAAATTGTTTTTAAATGCCCTATGAGAGGAGAATCAATATGCCATATTTCTTTAACATTTCATGGACAAGAAAAGTCATATTACCTGACATTTTGCCCAAAAAAAGGAAATTCCCAATGAAAAACTATTTCCCGTACAATTCCCCTCACCATTGCAACCCTGAGGCCACTTTAAAAAGGCAGTTTTCAGTGAAGCGGCCGGGAGAAATTGGATATATGTGCCACCCGGCCTTTTTTAAAATGTTTTTATTTATTTAAAATTTATTTATTTATTTAAAAATTTTATTTAAATTTTCAAATGGTCACTTTAATAGAAAAAGCAGTACCATGTATGCCACACTAGAAATTTGTATCTTTGATGTGTGCGGCTAAGGTGACTTACATCCCAGCCATCAATTTATAAAAAAAATGTGAGAAAAATTTTGAAAAAAAAAAAATTTTGAAAAAAAATTTGGGTGGTAACAAAGAAAAATATTGAAAAAAGATATTGTAAAATGTGGAAGTTTTTGGGAAAAAATTAGATGTTGGGGCGACCCGGATGAGTTATCCCACCCGCTCCACCGCAAACAGGAAAGTTATTTTTAAGTGTGACCTCAGGCTCAGCATGCACAAGTGGCGATTACGTGAACTTTAAAAAAGGACAGATGTGAGAGATATGAATGGGAGAGTTAAAAGAGGATACAGAATATACGGAGGATGCGGAGTGGAGTTCAGATTAGAAGAATAAATAGGCGGAGGGTAGGATCGTAGGATAGAGGTAGCGGGCCTAGCCACCCACGTGCATGGCGGCGGGGCTATCCGTTTTCACAACACCGATGATGGGAATGCATGACGCAAATTGGCGTTGTCGGAATGGGGTATAAATATGAATGTCGCGCTAAACGATTAGCACATATGCGAGCACATATGGAAAGAGTTTTGAAATAAGTGATTGTTTGCATTGAAAAGATTGTTTGTTTTTGTGATGCTACGCTATGGGTAGCAGGTGAATGCTGCGATATGCATGCCAGCTGGCCTATCCGGTTTCACAACACAGGTGATGGCGGTGGGATTCATCACACACACTTTCGTTGTAGAAATGGGGTATAAATAAACAATGTCACGCTAATCGATCTGCAGATATGGGTATGAGTATGAACAGTGATTGCTTTACGATGATAGCACGAAGATTGACAGTGGAATAGCTGCACACACAAGCGATTTAGTGACGAGTTTCCAGTTTCGGAACAAACGATAACAAGGCAAAATGGCGCAATGGCGATCGGGCAGGCGGGGCGGGGAGAGCGTGAAAATAAACGGTCAATCTGAGGATGTAGCACAATGACAACAACATCGTGTGGATACAATCGACTCAGAAGAGGAAAACGCATAATATAGATATGATTGATTAGTAATATGATTAAAAATTGACTTACTTTAGGGTAGAAAACAAACGATTCGGCGGTAGTACGTCTGCTTCGTAGAAAGGGCTTGGGCTTGAGAGACGGAGTGTCGTACTGCGCATGCGTACAAGCAGACAGCTGCGCTGGAACCAGTGGTCCAGACAGCCAACGGTCGGAAATCGCGGGAGACAGCATGATATTTCTTGGCGTTGGTTTTGGCGCGCAAGAGCCCGAATAGCCTGAATCGAGTGAAAATAAAGAATTAAGACAGCTGTTTGGATGAATAAATATATGATAAAGATAGAGGGGAGTATGGGGAGAGTCGAAACTGTGTTTTTACGGCAGATGTATGCAAATGATCCTTCAACGGATCGCGGCCAATTTGCGATGTTTTAGGCCTAGTGGACCGCCGCTTCGCTGTAATGGACGTTAGGCCTATTGGCGTAAAGATAACGGCATGTTGAATAAATGTGGGGAGGAGGGGGAGGTTCTCAGTATGGCAGTATTACATTGGCACATAATTCATAAAATGTGGCTTTATAAATGCATTTTGGGGTTGTATGTGGTTTGGTGCGATGTTACGTTTAGTTGTAGCAATACACGGTAGAGGGCGCCACCGTAGAAAATGACGATTTTTTTTTTTTTTTGGCTTTTAATACCGAAAAGGCTGTAGTTAAGATAAATGTGGTGAATAGCGGTCCCGATATGCAAGAGAAAGTAGGGTAAATTGGGGCACTATCGTGCACCTGGGTTATATCACGCATTTTTGTTTCTATGACATCACAGAGAGGGAAAGTGATCCAAGAAAAAAATGTTAATTAAAATTATTTTTAACAACATTTAATATATGCCAGAAAACGAACATTGGAAAAAAAAATTGTTAAGGGATTTCTTCTACCTTTTATGGGGTACTGGAGTGGTTAGGGAGTGTTCATTTATTAATTACAGGGGGGGGGTGGTGAGATTACGCGGGGGGGGGGGGGACATTTTTACGCCCCCCCCTCGACAGCTCGAGGAACGTTTTGTGGCCCCCCTCGCCGAAGGTGCCGAAATTTTTTCGCCCCCCCCCCTTTGAACTATAGTAACGCGCGGGCTTTTTTGCTAAAAAGGGGCTTTAATTTTAACGCAACCCCATCAAGAGGGGTCAGAATTTTTACGCCCCCCCCTCAGGAGCGGTCGGAAATTTTTACGCCCCCCACCTAAACCCACCACCCCCCCTGTAACTAATAAATGAACACTCCCTTAGGCCACAATGTAACCGTTTTCTCTTTATTTCTTGTAATTTATTTAATTAATTTCCAATATTTTGATGAAATAAAAATAATCATCAAACTCAGAACTAGAAGTTATAAAAGAAACAAATGGTTGCATATTGAACTTTACTTCTACCATGCATCGTATATGTCTTTAATATATGGCAGGAACATAACTGAAACTGTTTCTCAAAAAATATTCATAAAATTGGGTTATATCACGCATATATAGGGGTTATATCACGCAGTTTTGTATCTGTGACGTCATAGAGAAGGGCAAAGCACAGAGAAAATGTAAAAGTATGTTTTAAGAATAAAATTAGTCTATTACCAACAGAAAAAAAATTAGGCTCCTGACTTATTTTGAGGCCTATATATCGAACATGGTAGCACTAATGCATGTTATTAGCCAGTGGTACCAAATTTGGACGAATATATTTAGTATTTTTTGAAAAATACAAAGTCCTTATTGAATTCAATAATGGTTTTTGCAATAAAGATATTGAAGATCCAATGATTTGACACTTTGCACACATAGAATATGGGTTCAATTGATAGTAGAATAATTTGCATTATATTATGCCAATTTCATTTGTGGATTTTGGGGTTATGACCTTCAGATGTGTGATATTACCTCTATATGTGTGTGATATAACACAGTGGTGCATGATATAACCCCAAAGAAAAATTATTTAAGACCATATGTCCCTCATACCACAAGAACATAAAAAACAGACAAACAGGAAACAATTTTTCTGTTTTCATAAGTAAATGGACATGAAATGTTGAAAAAAGCTGATGAAATAACTGTCAATACTATACCCATCAATCTAGGCTATTACAATTAATATTATTATTAGGGAGCGTAGTTGGGGAGTGTGCAGAAGGCCAAAGGCAGGGGAAAATGTTACACCCCCCCTTTGAAGTATGGTTACACACGGGCTTTTTTGCTAAAAAGGGGCTTAACTTTTTGCCCCCCCCTTCGGGAGGGGTCAGTAATTTGTACGCCCCCCCCCCCAGACCCACTACCCTCCCTGTATATAATAACTGAGACACTCCCTAAAAGTAGAAACGTCACACTTCGGATTGGGTCTAAAGAAGACAGGCCGACAGTAAATTACCACCCAGGCCTTACTCACACTAGGGCATAAATAATGTATGATTACAGTCTGGAAGACTGTATCTGTGTAGGTTCTCATTTCATTCGATAACTGGTCACTCCACTCAACATCCTCATTGACAACAAAGGCCTACCTCTGGAGCCCTTTCGAAAAGAACAATCAAATATATTTTGCACACCAAGGTAGGAACAAATTTTACAGCTGCTGGAGAGATTATTAATATGATTTTTTATATTAGTTCGCTTTAAGTTAAGTTAAGTAACCTGATTAGTGATAGGTAATAGAGGAAAATATTGAACACACAATAAATCCAGTTCTGCCTGACAGTCAAAGGTGTACTAATTCTCCCGTAATTGAGTACCAAATCGCCCGATCGTAGTGATTTGGTAGCCAAATGTTAATACAGTTAACATTTTGCAAACATGTCTTTTGGTAATAGTATGTAGTTATTTAGGGCCCAAGGTTTTGAAAATAATCTTCCCATTTTCATACTTTTTGGGGTCAATTTTAGGGTTATGTAAAAAGTTTAAAAAAATTCCGACCTACCCCATGTTACCATCCCATGTTACCTGAAACAAAACTTTTTTTGGTGACATTCCCCCCGCCCCCCCCCCCCCCACCCTTTGCATAGCTGAATAGTTAACCCCTACCCTTCCGACCTACCCCATGTTACCATCCCATGTTACCTGAAACAAAACTTTTTTTGGTGACATTCCCCCCGCCCCCCCCCCACCCTTTGCATAGCTGAATAGTTAACCCCGACCCCCGAGCCCTCCCCCCTCCCCCTCCCCCCCGTGATAATAAGTGACCACTCCCTTAAAGTAGAAAATAACATTCCCCCCGCCCCCCCCCCCCCCACCCTTTGCATAGCTGAATAGTTAACCCCTACCCTTCCGACCTACCCCATGTTACCATTCCATGTTACCTGAAACAAAACCCCTACCCCCGAGCCCTCCCCCCTCCCCCTCCCCCCCGTGATAATAAGTGAGCACTCCCTAAAAGTAGAAAATAACCAATTATCCAAAATAGTTAACCCCCCAAAAGAAAAAACCTCCCCCCCCCCCAAACCCTTTGCATAGCTGAACAGTTAACCCCTCCCCCCGGGCCTCCCCCCTCCACCGCCCCCCCCCCCCCTCCCCCGTGATAATTAGTGACCTCACACTAAAAGTAGAAGAATAACCTATTATAAAAAGTAGTAAACCCTCCAAAGGACAATAACCCCTCAAAATCCCAACAATAAAGCTGCCCCGTACGAAACGCATTGCAAAAGGAGGGCGGGACCGCGGTTTAAGCGCGGGAATGAGTCCCCAGCGCACTTCGTCTCCCACGCGAAGCGTGGGAGACGAAGTGCTGCGGGACCGCGTGGCTCGGGGGCGCTGCCGCGCCCCCGAGCCACGTGATGTATTACTACGGGGCGGGCCGTACGGCCCTGCCGTGCAGAGCTGCGAGAACCGAGGATCCCAGAGCGGCTCAAACTGAGCAACTCAAATAGGATACATGTATATACGCCTCTTATGGATACCATTTCATGTATAACTTGTTACATGTTTGAAAACTGGGAAGTATTCATCAATAGGACCGCGTCATTTACATTCATTGATACTCTCATTTTCTTTCAGACCTGTATAATAACTGAGGAAATCAAGATCTAAATTGACTTCCCAGAGAGAAAAAACACGTCGGGAAACTGGTGCGAGATGGCGAGGGTTGGTGCGTGAACTACAACCATAAGAGGGTGTACATGGGGCTGTACTAATCCCAGGTATCTGCAGCGTGTTTTTTTTACATAATGCAGTGAGTAGTATAGTCATACTGGTTCTGTCTGGTATGTGTCCTGAAATTATATTACTTTATCTGTGTCACGCTCTCTTTTGCAAATTAAAATGGACCTTTTCCACTCTGGGATACTGTTTGCTCCTAACCTGCCCCGAACTACAGACTATCTACCGTAAAATCCTCAGTACAAGCAGCAGCTTATCACGACCCCCAGTGAGGCTTACAAGATCCATCCAAGGTCGGGGTGCAGCTTAAACGAGGGTTTTAAGAAATATACTATTGCAGGACTAAAGTAGCCAAAATCAGATGCGGCTCAAGTTTTTTTTAAAGCTGGGGATACGGCTTTTACGAGAGGTTTTACGGTATGTGGCTCACAATAATTAATATGGAGGCACATTAAAATATATATTGACTAACATACATACAACGTATTTAAAAGTTTTATTTATTCTGTACATTAATATGACTATTGTCGTGGTAAATTGCGTTCTTCTCTCATAACTTAAAATCCTAATGGCACTTTCTCATGTCGCCAGTGCCTCGCATTTTCCTGCGATCTATAGTCATACTCAAAGATACCTGGTATATCGTCACATATGTTCTTATAGGCATGACAGAGTCTATCCATCTCCTCAATGACCAACATAAAGGGACGACTGTCTGGAGGAACTTCTGACTCGGCAAACATTCGATGTGTAAGGTCCGGTCTGTCCGGAGGGAATAGTGTCCTGAAAGGGGAAACCAACTATTGTTCAATATGATATTAATGACGTGTGAAATATTTACTTTACTTTACTTTTCCGCGGGTCATATTATTATGATGTATAAAAATACACGTATTTGATTTGATGTTATTGGCGGAAATATATGCTACATGCATATTGACATATCCGTCCACAAGAGATCATTAGATTGTTTAGCTATTAAAAATATCTACCATAATTTTATTTGATAATGGTGCATAGACATGAGCACTGATTTGCTATTTCAATCCCACCATTAGCCTTTAATTCTAACCCATTGTTCCCTATATTCTGATATAGAATTGAGATAAGTGTACTCACTCTACACCTCTCTTGCACTTCTTACGGCGGAAGTGGAAGGTGTGACGGGCTACCTTCTCCACCAGCTTAAAGGGCAGTTTGATGAGTGGTTCCCTGCGTGGGACGAGTGTCACCACCCCTACGTCCACGTCTGGGGGAGGCTGGAACACCGTACCAGGCAGTGTATGCTTGTGGCTCACATAACACAGCGACTCGCACATCACCGACAATCTACAGCGCTGGTCGGTGCATATCGGTGCCACCATGCGCTCGGCCACTTCCCGCTGAAATGTCAGTGTCATTTTAGTCCGGCCGTAGCGCCAGGCACCCGACTGTTCAGAGACCTGCTGGAGCCAGCGGATAATGAGCGGGGTTGAGACGCTGAAGGGTAGGTTACCGATGAGGTGGATGTTGGGGCGGTCGCCTTCCCATGGCACGACCAACGACTCAGGGAAGAACTGGCTGAGGTCTGTGTCGAGTATATCGCCCTTGTAGATTGATAATCTTTTGTCTGAGGCTTCATTCAGTAACTATTAGAAAAGATTGAAAAAACACATAGGGTTGATTGGGAAGGTTGATATTTTGAATTGGAAATGCCACCGTAGAAGGTCAGCATTATAGCGTAGAAAATAAAATACATTTTAGATTCCAGGTTAATTTAAGAAAAGATTAGGTATTTCTAATTAAATGTTGTATTTATGTAGAAGAAAATAGGTAATTTCATATTAAAACACATCACACAACAAAAATGGTCGAAAGAATGCAATCATTCTAACCATACAATTACAATATTTACCTCTAGACCAGGCATGAATCGGGGATCCTTCTCTATGACGGAGACATGGCGGGCTCCGGCCTCCAGGATAGCCCGTGTGATGCCACCCGGACCAGGCCCGACCTCACACACATAGCTCCCCTCTACACTACCCGCCGCTCTCACGATCTTCCTACAGATATTCAAGTCCAGGAGGAAATTCTGGGAGAGCTGTTTTAGGGCCCTCAGCCTGTAGAGACGAATGATCTCTTTGATGGTCGGTAATGGTGGTAGTCGCATGTTGGAGTTCTTTTTATGGCAAAGGTTATTGGTTCATCCAGTGTAGTAGCAGCACCTGTCGAAATAATCATTTAACATTGTTTCATCCACTTGTTATTGATTGATTGATTGATTGATTGATCGTAGTTCCATTTGGTAACCTGGTAGTGGTACAAACGACATTGAAATTCCATGACATTCCATCACTTTCAATGACAAAGAATGTCCATTTTTCATTGCATTTTTACTGGACCGCGCAGTATTCAATCTGATTTCTTCTCTAAATCTAGAAAGCAAATGGTATATCCAGGGGGATTTCGGTTATTTTAATTCAATTGTTTTACACCAAAATGTCACAAGATCCCAGGACAACTGTACTTTTTATCCCATGTCCATGACATTCTCCGATTTTCCCTGACATTTGGGAAGCCTGAAATTGATGCACGTCGATTTTTCATCAATTCTATTGATATCATCTTTGTTTATAAGCCTAGACTTTATTATACTAATTTGTTAACGGGACAATATATTACAATTATCACCACTTACACATATAAACCGCATACCGTAGTAGACTGGAACAGTGCCGGTATTAGAATTAGTAGAAATGTGGATGGGGGCACGCTCGGTGATTATGTCGCTTTATTTATAAATGCTGAGCGAAACTGAATCAGAAAATTGAAACTCTTTGATTCATTATTCAATCTCATGTCATCGTGATTTAATAGCGATGTCGTTGACCAGATTAAAGACCAAATTACCATAAATTTGTCCACCTATTTTTGGTGTTCATTTATTAGTTACAGGGGGGGGGGGGGGCGTAAAAATGTCTGACCCCTCCTGAGGGGGGGGGGGGCGTAAAAATTCTGATATCTCTTGAGGTGGTAGCGTAAAAAATAAAGCCATAAAAAAGCCTGCGCACTACGATATATAGTCTATAGTTCAAAGGGGGGGCGGGTCGAAAATTTTCGCCGCCTTCGGTATCCTAGATTCTACCGTCTACGCGCATGAGACATTGTACATGCTCTCGAGGGGGGGGGGGGGGAGGTAGAATGTCTCATGCGCGAAATCTCACCACCCCCCTCGAATTTATATAAAACACTCCCTAAACGAGGATCCCGCTGGTGAAAAGAATTGCCCCTCATTATATGAGACAATATAGATATAAGGGGTAGGGCCTAACACTGGTAGTGGCACCACAGATTAGCTATATACCTAGAATATGGCTAGATAATCTGTGGTGGCACTGTCAATTCACTGATTCAGTGTCAGTGATAGTGTCAGTGTCAGTGGTGCAACCGAGCAGCATGACGGGGCGATAATAGGGAGTTTTACACTAAAACGTGTGTGACACACATATGTGATTAGGTTAAGATTCAGGAATCTAGCTGAAATGGTACAAATTACGATTTTCTCGAATTACTTGGTATTTTCTACAAAATCAAAGGAGATTACCGGCTCGAAGTCCAAAGTGCTGTGTGACCGACGGCAGCGAATGAAGAGCCAAGGGCGCGGCCATGTTTTCTGATATTTACCTGCAGGAAAACAGTGGACCCTATCTCTCGCTTAAAAATGTTATTTAATTTATTTCGTTGTTCTTAAAATTGAATATCCACAAGTGTGAGAAATATTAACTAAATAGTATAATTAATTGTTGGGCAATAGACTGTACAGCAAGACAAGATTAGCCAATTGATATCAATTAATCATAAATATGGTACGCGTAATCTGTAAACAACGTGCGTTGCAGTCTACAAACGAGGAGTGTTGTTTTGCAAGGGTATTGGGAATTCACAGTTCTGGACTTATTATCTGATACGGCTCTTTTAAAATCTCTTGTGTGTGGCGTTACACATAACAAGTAAGAGAACTAATATTAACATATAAGTATTTGGTTTCTGAACTCAAACTCTAAATACTCTTTGTAATTTCATGGTTTTGTGACAGATCTGCCTCACCGTTGTGATTCCCAGTCGTATCCTTTCGGTTCTCAAAGTTAGCTTGGTCAGTTCCCAAGCAACAGAGGTTCATTGATCGTGATATTTACAAAGTTTGGAGCCCGTTTATTAGGTAAAGTACATACTTTCTTTTCAAATGTTTTCCCCCATATGCTTTTGACGTTCCAGGGATAGTTATTATAGACTTCCCTACATTCAGAAGTTGATTACAATCGGCATCATGCGCCAATCAGTCCGCAATCAGTCCCTGACGTTTCAGAATCAGCAGGTGCGCGCCGCGACAGCACTCAGCAGCGGCATGCCATATCATATGTCAACCAGAAGCTGGTTGTGTCATCTTTATGTTGTAACATCTATGATAACCTATGCCTAGTAGTCTTCCTTCTACTTTGGTTGTACATGTATACTCATGTTTTATATCTATCTAGACCTATATTTGAATCAACCACAGCACGGGGAATTTATATATATAGGCAGAGATATGGAGTCCCTGATATAGGCTACTGAAAGTGAAAGGGTTAAATTGGGGGGGGGGGGGGGTGATAGTCTGATACAAAAGTTTTCAAAGGGAGTTAGGGGGGGTGTTAAAAAAAGGTCCAAAGAGGGTGGCACGGCGGGCAAGATAACCCATGCGTTCTAGGGGAGTGCTCATTTTTTAACAACAGGGGGAGGGGGGGGGGGGGGGCGGTGAGATTTCGCGTTGAGCGTGCACATTTTTTTCACCCCCCCCCCCTAGAGGGGTCGACATTTTTTACCCCCCCCCCCCCGACAGGCCGAAAATCGCGCCCCTTTGTAGCATAGTAGCGCTTGAGCTTTTTCCCTCAAAACAGGTTGAATTTTTTTGACCCCCCCCCCAGAGGGGTCCAAATTTTTTACCCCCTGAAGTGATATTGATAAGCAAAAGGAGGCAGTTTAGTTTGGTTTAAGATGACTTGTATTTATGAACCATGTGCGCCATCCCGCTCGTCGCCCAAGTGCCCCGAAAGTAGTGACGTCACAACATGTGTACGTCTGTATCACAACATCCCCCTTGTTACAAGAAGAATATTACATGGTGACAGTTTGAGTTTGTGTCCGTGGGGTATCGAGAGCAGCGCTCTTACAATGTACTCTTACATCTCAATTGAATAAGTCCTTAATGTTTGTTATATATGAGTATGAACAAGTCTTTTACTATAGATGAACTTAATTTGTTAACTGTTACATAACAACTACTTAACTAGAAAACATAGGGTAGACTGCCCTTGTTTTCATCCACCTGGAGGCTTTATTCTGTCCTCTGGCTGGCAGGTGGTCCCTAACTGTTGGGGTTTATTCCTGATAGCGTGCTGGTGGTTTGATGGCACGGCCCGTCCTAGTAGTGCGAACTACAGGCATAGGGGCTATCTCAGGAGCCTTCTGGGGTGAAGCGGTAGCTGCCACTTCTGTGTTGTCGGTCACAGGCTGAGTTTCTTGCCTCATGATGACTTTTTCCCCCCTTCTGTCTTCGCTGCCGAGGTCCAAGAGCTGTGGAATCGGGGCTCGAGGCGTCTGGAGGGTTTCCCGGAGGTGATGCCTGTTGCGGCGCAGCTTGCTGCCCTTTTGGGTCTCTACGATATAAGATCTTGGCTCCAGGCATTTTTCGACCACTGTCCCTGGTGCCCAAGTCTTTGTCACTTGATCTTGGATACGGACACCTTGCCCTGGGTACAGTGGTGCTAATTGTTGGTCTCTCGCAGTGTGATCATAATGCTCTTTTGCCCTTTCGCCTCTACCTTCCAGCTGATCCTTGACTTCCTGATCAATGTTTGTCTGCCTTGTAGGCAATATGGAGGCTACTTGCCTCCCCAGTAGCATCTCCGCTGGTGACGGCAATCGGTTGTCAACTGGAGTAGCCCTCAGGTTCAGGAGGGCCATCTGGACATTCTCTTTTGTCTTGATGCATTTTTTTATCACTGACTTGACCCATCGTATCTGGCGTTCTATGAAGCCATTTGACTGGGCATAGTGTGGCGAGGACGTTGTATGATTGATTCCCCAGTGACGGCAGAATTTCTTGAATGTCTCACTGGCATATTGTGGCCCATTGTCGGACCTAATCTCGTCTGGTCGGCCAAAGGTACCACAGGCCTCCTCCACTATGTCCTTAACTACCTCAGCTGTGACGGGTGCTTGTATTTCTTTGACAATTGGGAATTTTGAGTAGTAGTCGGATATAATTATGTATTGGCGCCCCTTTATCTCAAACAAATCTGTCCCTATGATTTGCCAAGCACGGGCTGGAACCTTGCTAGTTAACATCGGCTCCCTTCTGTTATCATCTTGGTCCTCCTGGCATACATTGCAGCCTTTTACCAATCTCTCTATATCATTGTTTATCCTTGGCCAGTAGACTGTATCACGTGCCAGCAGCCGTGTCTTCTCTATGCCTAGATGACCACGGTGCAGTTGGGATATGATATCCCCTTGCATGCTCTCCGGGACAATGATTTGCCTTCCTTTGAATAGGACTCCATCATCAAGACCAATGACATCTCTATAGGACCAGAACACTCGGAGGTCAGTTGGCAGGTCCCCAATCCTTTCTGGCCATCCACGGTACACAACCTCTGCAAGGGCATTAAGCACTGGGCATCGTTGGGTCTCTCGTCGAAGCTCCGCCTGCTTGCCTGGGCTAAAGCTGATGAGGTCAAATGAGATTCCGTCAACACGTAGATCCAGTTTGACTTCCGATTTATTGTTCGGGTTTGGAAGTCGTGATAGAGTGTCTGATAGGACCATCTCCTCTCCTGGCCGGTATACCACACTGTAATCATACCCGAGTATCCTCAGCAACATCCGTTGGAGTCGAGGGGGTGCTGATATAATAGGCTTCCTACAGATCATTTCAAGGGGTTTGTGGTCAGATACAATTGTGAAAGATCTGCCATACAGGTATGTATGGAACCTTTCTACCCCATGCACAAGAGCTAGTGTCTCGCGCTCGATGTTGCTATAGTTTGATTGTGTCTTGGTGAGTGATTTGGAGGCAAAGGCTATAGGCTTGCCCTCCTGTATCAATGCTGCACCAAGGCCCTTTTGTGATGCATCCACCTCCAACGCTATTGGTTTGGTGGAGTCATAGAAGGCCACTTTCGCTTGGTCAGATATGGCTCCTTTGAGCTTCTCAAACGCATGCTCATGGTCGTCTGACCACTCGAATGGGACATCTTTTTTGAGCAGATCCCGAAGTATGGCTGCTTGTGTACTGAGATTTGCGATAAAGGATCCCAGATATGTTAGCAGGCCTAGGAAGCGTTGTAGGTCTTCTCGGTCTTGTGGGACTGACATCTCATGGATATCCTTCACCTTGGCCGGATCTGGTGATATGCCATCTTTGCTGTACACGTTTCCAAAAAAGGAAATTGACTGCTTCTTTATAGCACACTTTGCCGAGTTAAAAACAAGACCATGCATCTTGGCAGCTTCCATTAGCTTCAGGAGTCTAGCATCATGCTCATCTTCTGTGGAACCGAAGACACAGATATCGTCAGCGATGCCAACACATCCATCGAGATCCTCCAAAATCTCATCCATTCGTTGCTGGAATATGTCTTGGCTAGTGTTCAGGCCAAATGGCAACCTCTGAAAACAATATCTACCAATAGGTGTGCGGAAAGTCGTAAGTAACTGACTGCTCTCCTCCAGAGGAACACTCCAATACCCAGCCTTTGCGTCCAGTTTGCTGAAGTATTTCGCACCTGTAAAGAATGGGTTGATTTCCTCTAATGTGGGAGTCTTATGAGGACATCTTTTAACCGCATTGTTGAGATGTTTCGGATCAAGACATACCCTCAAGCTACCATCACCTTTCGTGCTATAGACAATGCTTGAGCACCAGTCGGTATGTTCCCTGACTCTTCTGATTATGCCATTCTTCTCCATATTTCCTAACTCGGCCTTGATTTTGGGAAGAAGGTTCACATTACACTTCCTGGGACGGTCAATGTACGGCTCTGCATCAGGTTTGAGCAATATCTTCGCTGGGTCTTTGAACCTTCCAATCTGGTCAAATTGGCAAGGGAATGACTTTTTAAGGTCCTGCAGGGAGTTGACCCTCCGGCTTGGCTGGGCCACTATGGTCTCAACATGACAGTTTATAGTTACTAAGTTGAGTGCCTCACACATAGGAAGACCGAGCACAACCGGTCCTGGCACATCAACAACATAGAACGTTGTGCGTACCCAGTCTCCTCTGCCGTACTTGCAGTCGCATGTGAGCTTGCCGATGCATTTTATGTCTTCACCGGAATAGGCTGTTAGCTTAGTTTTGCCCACAGGTGACAACACATCATCAGGGTCGATGTCCCCAAACATCTGCTTGAAAGTGCGTACTGGTAATGCGTTACCTTGGGCACCAATGTCAAGCTTCAGCCTGAGACCCTTTGTGCCGTCTAACCCTGGACACTTAATGTCGATTGTAGTATACGCTTCATCGCGTGTAGATCTGGATATGGCATCGAAACACTTATCAGACATCTTAATGCAGTAGAAACTTTCTGAATAGTTACCAGGGTCACTTGCGTCCGAGCTACCAGGTGTCTCATTTTCATGTGCAGTTACTGCATGCACATTCTTCCTTTGCTTCCCTGCGTTCGGATAGTGTTTCTGGGGCTTGGAACTGGATTTGCTTTGAGTGTTCTGGCCTCTGTTGCCACTGTCTTCGGGCTTCGACCTGCAAAATTCTACCCAGTGTCCTTGTTTCCCGCATCCTGAACACTCATCCCTGAATGCCGGACATCTTCGGATTGCGTGGTGACGACCACAGTTCCAACAGGGCTTCTTTTTGGAGACGTGATCTATAGAAGTCTGGTCAGTCGTGTTCTCGCGAAGAGTTCGGATCTGTTCATTGCCTTTCTCGGTTGCTTCGTGTCGTCGGCCAGTGTTGAGAGTTTCTTGCAGTGTCAGTGTTTTGTCTTTATCCAGGAGTTCCCGCCGGAACTCTGCAATGGGAGTGCTGGCGATGACCAGCTCGATAATGCGCTCCTGCAACTCTGCGTCTGTAAACTCACAGCGCAAGCCCTGCGTTCGTGCACGTGTGACAAAAGCATCAAGTGACTCACCGCTCTTCTGTCGGTACTGCATCAAATTCAGTCGCTCAATACGGAAATTTACCGCAACTCTCAGCTGTTTCTCAAACAGATCCCATAATTTCTCCGGTTTCTTTAGATCTACTTCACTAAGGCCAGATGCATTAATACGGCGTAAACCCTCTTCTCCTACACTTATCTTGATTTTTCTGGCTATCTTGGAGGCATCAGTGACTTCGTTATCTTCACATACCAAGAGTAGCCTCTGTTTAAAAAGTGTAAATGTCTCTGCTACATCAGAAGCATCCCAATTCATAGAAGGGTATTTGGCAGCCATTTTGATAACACTAGTTTTGATATGGTGCACTGGAGCTATTTGTGTCAGTGGCACTAACTAGCATTTAACAATCACAGTTCTGGTATAGGCCTAAGTTGCATTGGACACTACACAACTTGTGTATATGGCTGGCTCCACAATTGATTGGGTTTACTTGGCAGACTTGGGTGATATGAAGGCTTGGCTTTATGTGACTGTAGACACACAAGGATAGCTTAGGACATGGACACACAAAGATAGCACATGGTCTGATGTGGGGAAAAGAAAAGGTGCTCTACTCACAATTCTTGGTGTCCCACAACATCAAATATATGGCACACAGTCTCTTCAAACATCCTTTTACCGCTAGCCACCATGAAGTGATATTAATAAGCAAAAGGAGGCAGTTTAGTTTGGTTTAAGATGACTTGTATTTATGAACCATGTGCGCCATCCCGCTCGTCGCCCAAGTGCCCCGAAAGTAGTGACGTCACAACATGTGTACGTCTGTATCACAACACCCCCTCCCCCGTCAAGGGGTCCAAATTTCTTACCCCCCCCCCCTAGGGTCTGATACACGAATCCTACACTATATATCTATTCTTATTTACTCTCTTAAGTTAATGCAGTCATTTTAAGCCACAATCCACATTTTTTTATGTTAAATCTGTGATATACCTAATACATGTAACTGATATGTTGACAAAACGGTGAATATCTGATAACCTACAAAATTCACATAAATTTCACGCCCCCCCCCCCCCATCTGGTTAATTAATGAACACTGCCTGAGCTAGCTAGGGTCATTATGTAACCTTAGCCAAGGCTTTAAATAGCCTTTAATAGACTTAGGCTTTATTAATAGGGAGTGTTCATTAAACGGGGGTTGGTGGGGGGGGGGGGGGGGGCAGGGAAATCTCGCCCGGATATCACGAATTCCCAACCCCTGCCTGTTGTGGAATAATGATTACTTTGTAACCTGAAAATTATTTTATCTGTATTGTAATACAATGTGTACCAACATTCCAGAAAATCAAAATGTCTAACGCTGATGTTGCCAAAGACAAGGCAGCACGTTTATTGAAGAAACGTGCTAGTATTTCATCAGCAGCCAGTAGCGAATTTGCACGACACAAAAAACATGGGTAAGTCATACAGTAATGATATAGATACCTGCTGATGAAAGTTTATTTTGCACTAGCGTCTACATGGAAGTACGTATTCGACGTAATAGGCCCCCTCCCCATCATAAGCGTCCCCTTTTTGGGGTGTATTTTTTTAGACTAGACACCCCTCAACTTTCCATGATTTTGGAAGAGCATTAACTCATGACGAATACAATGTCCTTAAAATAATAATATAAGTGCCACATCGGATAGGGTACACCATGGACGTTATAGTTTGATTCATGGGTACACTAATAAGATACTGAAAGATACAGTATAAAACATATAGCCTAGCATTAAAGCAAACTACACTGTCCGGTACAATACTAAATAGAAATGAACATGTGACTGACGATGCAAGGTATTTCTTAAATAACGTACATTTTATTCACAACAGGTCCATGAGCACAATATCATTCTTGGAAGATGGAGGAACAGAAGGGCAGAATCGGCCGGTGGTGCGCATGGAAAATACCTATCAGTTAACGCCACCCAAAAAGTTCCCATCTCACCAAGTGAAGACTGTCATCAGAGACGTGCTGGAGGGATACTTGTCTGAGGAGAAATACGAGCCTGAATTATGTAGACAAATGACAAAAACTATTTCAGAGGTAGGTGCCTTGTTCAAAATAGTATAAAGAATTTAATAGGAAATAATGGAAACTTGCGCCACAAGAGTTGTCGCATGTTTTATAACATGGTGCAGATATCTTATCACACCCACTCTTCAAAATCCAAAAAAGCTGTAATGCTAGAGATGAAAGAATTTCTAGTACTAATCGTCTCTATTAATTCATGTATCTGGCATGAAATGATGGCCCCATCCTTTGCCATAGCTGCAGAGATAAGCTATAGCTGATATCTCCCATTAACCTATAGCTGCAGACTGCTGACGTTTCCTGCTATTGCTGCAGAGATAAGCTACTGCATGCGCTGACACCTCCTGCTATAGCTAGAGAGATATTAAGCTACGGCTGCCGTCTCATGCTACAGCTTCAGAGATAAGCTCTCGCTGACATCTGCTATAGCTGCAGAGATAAGCTACTGCATGCGCTGACATCTCCTGCTATAGCGGCAGAGATAAGCTATTGCTGACGTCTCCTACTATAGCTGCAGAGATAATAGATTGCTGAACTTTCCTGCTATAGTTGCAGAGATACCAAGCTATTACTGACGTCTCCTGCTATAGCTGTAGAGATAAGCTATTGCTGACATCTCCTGCTATAGCTGTAGAGATAAGCTATTGCTGACGTCTCCTACTATAGCTGCAGAGATAATAGATTGCTGAACTTTCCTGCTATAGTTGCAGAGATACCAAGCTATTACTGACGTCTCCTGCTATGGCTGCAGAGATAAGCTATTGCTGACATCTCCTGCTATAGCTGCAGAGATAATAGATTGCTGAACTTTCCTGCTATAGTTGCAGAGATACCAAGCTATTACTGACGTCTCCTGCTATTGCTGACGTCTCCTGCTATAGCTGTAGGGGGCCCACCTGACGGCAGGAGTCACATGAAGGTCAGGTAGTTGCCTGTTTGTAGCTGGCGGCTGAGGTGGTTTGTTACCTGGGCTGGTGGAGTGTGATTAAGTGGCCTCCCTGGCTGGCACCCACCCAACTGGTCATGCACGATACGGCCTATAGCACGCACAGGCCTCCCAGCCTGGCACATCCTACCAGACCACAGGCACTGCAGGCTTGTAGAGGCTATATATATATATATATAAAGTAAGGCCAAACAAGGGGTGTGCTTCCGGAAGGGTTCCGGAAGCATGATGTTAGAAAATAGCTAGGTAGATTTGAATCTTAACACACTATAAACAAACAAAAACTAGGTGCTGCTACATTAAACGTATACATTAAAAAGTTGGTGTAGGCCTTGTCTTTTTTTTAGGTAGGGTAAGCTGGAACGCACCTATTATTTAGACCTGAGGGCTGGATAGTGTGATGATTTGTAAAGGAGTGAGGCGTGATGGCAATGGTTTCTCGCCTCTAAATAATGAATTGCAGAACCGTTCATTTCATGTGCTTCCTGGTTTGAGAAGCATTTACACCGTACAAGTATATTCCAGAGAGTATGTTAGTGGGCTGATATACGCATTGTAGTAGAAATAGGCCCGTATTTACTTTGTAGACTATAGTAGGATAGCAACAGAACAGTCATCGATATATTGTATATGTATGGGCTTTTCTGTAACCTACAGAATACCTTTAATTTGATCCAAAACATGCCTATGCATGTATGGTGCAGCTTATACGAGAGTTTTTAATGAGTCGTGAAATTTAATTTCTTCAAGTTTGAAGCTCTGAAGTTGACAACCATCTTTCAAGACCATTTCTTAGTGGCGGACTTTTTGAATAGTAAATTTAGTATTTAGGTAGACTTCAAGTATTTGTAGTGTCCAACCTAGATGATTAAAACCACAGCCTTAAAACGGTAAAATATAGCTTGAAGGGGAAAAATGGTTCTAGCTGATTAAAAATATGGTTTAAGATATAAATCAATATTAAATTCGGGTATATGAAAAGAAATAAGAGATAGCACAACGTTGCATGGGCTACAACGGGTTTCCCCAGTTAGATTCCCGTTAGCTCATTACGTGAACTTTAAACTGTTTGGTTGTCTAGGCTTGTACTGTGTGCATTGGGAGAGCAAAGTAAACAAGGGTTTACTGACCTGGTTTGACAAATAGCGTGGCTCTCGCTATGAATACAAGTATAGTGACCAAGCAGTGAGAAGTGGCTATACCCAGTCTAAGCGATTATGTGGATCATTTTACCGAATTAGCATGAAACCCATACATGAATAGTTCAAGCTTCCCTCTCACCGCTAACATGCCCCTGGTTTATTGCACTGCAACAGTACTAGTCCGGTGCCTTAAGGGAAAAACCATTATTTTCCGGACAAAAGTACCAAAGTTGGTGAAGATATAGGGAATGATATACTTTTCAACATTTTTTCAAGCATCAAGAAAAAAAAGTACGGGAACACCCATTTTTGGCCATTTTTCAAAATGGCCGCCTTTTGGCAGATAAAATGAATTAAATGGTTAAAAAATAGAAGGAATCTCATCTCCCACATCACAGATATTGCTCCTAGAAGGATTGTGACCATACCTATCCCCCCTATATTGAACCCAAGGAATCCAATGGTCTCATTGGTTGGTTGCTATGATAAGTGGTTGCCTAGCAACGGCCATTCTATTTGTTGATTTCCTTAGTAACACACATTTCCAGGATCTTCAGCTCGGTTTTGACCATACCTATCCCCCCTATATTGGACCCAAGGAATCCACTGGTGTTATTGGCTAGTTGCTAGGACATTTGGTTGCCTAGCAACAGCTATTATATTTGTTTATTTGCTTAGCAACACATATTTCCTGGGTCCCCAGCTCGGTTTTGACCATACCTACCCCTCCTATATTGGACCGAAGGAATCCATTAGTGTTATTAGTATGTTGCTAGGAGAATTGGTTGCCTAACAACGGCTATCATTTTTGTTTATTTGCTTAGCAACACACATTTCCTGGGCCCTCATCTTAGTTTTTGACCATACCTATCCCTCCCATATTGGACCCCAGAAATCCATTGGTGTTATTGGTTTGTTGCTAGGAAAGCAAGTTGACTACTTTAACTTACAGGGATGTAAGTCAGGGCAGGGGGAAAACAGGAAGTCGGACCAGGCCCTTCCGGCCAGCAGAACAGCATAGGAAGGCAACCTCAATACTCCTGTGGCCCTCCCGGCCTCCCCTGCAGTCCCTCCCGGCCAGCAGAGCGCTCCCAAGACGGTCTCTTTGACCCTCCTGGAATACTCCCAGTGAGTTGGTGGGAAGATTCCAGGAGGGTCAAAGAGACCGTCTTGGGGGCGCTCTGCTGGCTGGGAGGGACTGCAGGGGAGGAGGGGAGGGCGTCAGGGGGACAGGGGGCCTGTCCTTGGGGTGTTCTGCTGACAGGGAGAGGCTGGGAGGGACTAGGATTATGGGACGAGGTAGAAACGGGACTTTTTCTCAATGCTAGCACAACAAAGTACATAAATATAGAAAAGTTTCATGAAAGTGATATTCCAGGAATTCCTGGAATTCCAGGAAGACTTACATCCCTGAACTTATATCCCCCCCCCCCTTATTGGACCCAAAGAATTAATTTGTCTTAAGGGTCCCAGCTGGCACTCTGGGGCAGCACCTAAATAAACTTGAAGAAAGTGCTGCTGACCCAGATTTGTCCCACACAGAAAATCTAAATGCCCTAGCCCTCAGTCTGAAGTGGCTATCCCAGGTTAGTCATAGGGTCTTTGGTCAGGCATGACAGTATAGGGAGCCAAAAAATGACTAACTTGGTTAGGCTATAGAAACTCAGAGATCGGTTGTATAGGGAGTCAAAAAGTATTAGTGCAGTAGAATAAACCCGTTATTACCACTGACTAGAGGAGGGGCTGTATATGGGGTACACAATGTGCAATGATATGTATCATGTGGGTACCTTTTTCTTCCAAACTGATTATTGGCCAGGTCCACAGAGTTGCCTGGGCATAATGAGACAGTGTTGGGTATGTAAGCTAAGTACTAGCTCATAGACCATAGGAACAAAGAGCATAGGGTCCAAAACCCTTTATACCAGTGGTCTACACAGGCTGCATGTGTAACTCAATGGGCGGTCCATGCGCACACACTTCTCCAAAATAGCATATACCGTATTCAACGTAATAAGCGCCCTCCCCCAAATAAGCGCCCCCCCCCCTTTTGGGGGGATTTTTAGACTACAACAAAGGCTCAAATTTCACGATTTTGGAAACAATTAAACTCTTAAGTACTAAAACGCCATAAAAATTATTTTATAAGCGCCCAAGGCGCTTATTACGTGGAATACGGTATATATACAACACCTCTATAGGACCTATCCCAGCATGCACTGCTCATTCTGGTCTGCTGCACACTTAAAGAACAGCAATCAGAAGGTTTATATTGTTTATAACACCCCCCCCCCCTCCCTTTCTGCAACAGGTAGTGGTGCAGTGGGTGCACCTCGTTCACCTGATGTACAATTAGCTATAGTAGGACGACTTTGGCACTAAGCAAGGCCGTCACAGGGTGGTGTTTTTCTCACCTACAGTGCCTACACCCTTATGTACAATTACCTATACGGGACTAGCGCATTAGGCTATGGGGGCCGCCATCTTGGCTCAGACCAATGCATTGTGGTTAGGCTCCCGACTTCAGAGCAGTGCATCATGGGAGACTTTCTTATCAGTCCCTTTGTTCAAGGTGTGAGGAGAGGAGATTAGCCTGATAAGGAAATGGAGTTTAGCCCCTGACTACCTCAGGTACCAGGATGTGCTAATCCCGTATAGCAGTAGGATGACTTTGGTACCAAGCCAGGCCGTCACAGGGCGGTGTTTTCCTCACCTACGGTGCCTACACCCTTATTTACAATTAGCTATAGCAGGAGGATGACTTTGGTACCAAGCCAGGCCGTCAGAGGGCGGTGTTTTTCTCACCTACAGTGCCTACACCCTTAAAGGCGCAGATCACGGTACCCCTCCAGCGGCAGTCCAAGTGGAGTCGGGACAGGGCGTAGGCACTGTAGGCTATAGGGTGTTCAGGCCATTTATACATATTGCAAAAAAGGTGTGTTATTCATGCATACTTTATAGAAGAGATCTTAATTAAGACAAAGTCGAAGGAATTATAATTCTACCTCTACTAGAACCCTTTCAAATTGATTTATGTTTGCAATAAGTAGAGTGTTTTGGTCGGACAAGAGAGTCCTCTCTCTGCATGCAGTGGGTTGGGTCATAAATAGCCCTCCCCTGCTAGAGTGTGATTGGTATTGATCCAGTTGCAGTAGGGTGTCTTACATATGGAATCTACTACTTCTCAGTAAAGGTGGCTCCACATATGTGTAAATCCGGGAGCTTATTATATTTTAATCACTTCAGTATTCAGGTAATGGATGGTAGACATATGAAGAGTTTGAATGCAAAACGACATAAGCGCCATGATAAAAAATAGAGACAAAAATTTGACAAAAACGAAGATAAGGGAGAGTGAAATACAATCTTCAAACAATCTTTCTAAGATTTACTATTTTTCATATCATTAGGACCTACTCAGTATATGCTCTGCTACCAACATTTAATAACTTCCCCCAGGGTGTCTGTACAAAAAGTACTATACTAATTCTGGGATGGAGATATGTCATTTTGCATCCAAACTCTTCATATATAGCATGTAAATATATGTGCCTACACTTTTATACCCCTCCATTTCGAAGGTGATTTCGCGTTTTTCATGAGATATTTTGCTGTAAATTTAGTTCTGAGAGCCCATTCAAAATGTAGGATATATGTAAATGTAGCCCTATATTTTAGCATTCTAATGCAAGCAATGCTAAATTGATTACTCAAATAGCCTCTCCCGGAAATTTGATATAGTAGAGTGTGTTTTCTGAAAGGCTTCCTAATTGCAGAGCCAAACCAGGGGACCTGTACACATCACACTGTCGACCTAGTTCTCATTTACTCATTACTATAAAACTTTTATACAAAATGTACATTTATAACCTACAAAGACTGGACATGTAGCTGACTTCCATAGCTGTCCATTGGTACCCATGTATACATGTATTGAATATATCTAAGTATTATAAATGGTAATTTTAGTTGGAGGAAGGGGGAAATGCGCAAATGTCTGAATGGCCTACTGTAGGTGAGATGGCATGGCTTGGTACCAAAGTCGTCCTCCTGCTATAGCTAATTGTACATTGATTTTTGATAATAGACACAACTAGAATGACAGAACTTAAATTGACCATACTCGATGAGGTAAGGATATTCTTGGTCATACTGCATGTCGCGTTTAACCCTTTGAGAACAGCATCATGCCTTAATGCATCATGCCCTTGGTCATCAAGATGCATGAATGCAGCCCTGGCGAGTTCCTGGTGAGTAACTCGCCAGTGCTGCATTCAAGCATCATGCCGACCCTACGGGGTTAAGACACTCTCATAGGGTCGGTATGGGAGGGAGGGAGGCAGTAGTGTATAGGTGTGTGGTGGAGGAGGGTAGGAGCAGGGTTGTATGTAGCAGATGACAACTACCAGTAGTAACTACCATGGTAACAAAACTATTGAGATGCATAAATTCAGAAATGTCATCCTCTGTATCACCAGATAGTGGACCTGGTCCTCATACCTTTGGTGTGGTAATAACTAATATAAATATCTCAATCAATAATCCTCTATCTCAATCCTCATCCTAATCTTTGCATTCTCGTTACTGGCTGCCCTTATATTCATATATTTGTGGATATTTTTCCTATAACATTTAAACTCCAATGCCTCTGTACTTCCTTCTATGAATGTAATGCTTTCATAACATCTTCACAAATAGTTAGAAACTAGAATGGCAACATACCAATAAGGGGGGGGGGAGTCATGGTAAATGCACAAAACAGCATACATGAAAACAAGGGGGGGGGGGTCAAGAGCCATTTTAGCATACTCTATATGTACACATTTTCACTCTTTTTGTGAGAGAAATGAAGCCATTCAAAGATTATTTTGTGGATAAAACTGACTTGAATTATTGTCTGTGGAGGTAAACCAAAATCTGTTTGTTGTCAAAACTTTTTTTCGGGGTGGGGCCTGGGGGGAAGGGACAATAATTACATCGCAGAAGAAAGAAAAGAAATATTATATACCAATTACCTCATGTACATGGCAGATCACCCGTGCGGCTTATAGGATCGGCCTAGGGTCAGGGTGTGGCTTATACGCGGGTTTTTACTGCTACGGTTTAGTACTAAAGTCACCATAACCAGAACCCTTGTCCAGCTTATAAGATCAGTCTAGGTGTGGCTTAAATGCAAGTTAGGCTTATATACAAGGTTTCATTGTAGATTGACTTCATTGTCAAAGGTTGTGGGCAGAGCCCAAGGCAATGCTCATAATTACATCGCAGAAGAAAGAAAAGAAATATTATGTACCATGAAACCTCATGTACATGGCAGATCGCCCGTGCGGCTTATAGGATCGGCCTAGGGTCAGGGTGTGGCTTATACGCGGGTTTTTACTGCTACGGTTTAGTACTAAAGTCACCATAACCAGAACCCTTGTCCAGCTTATAAGATCAGTCTAGGTGTGGCTTAAATGCAAGTTAGGCTTATATACAAGGTTTCATTGTAGATTGACTTCATTGTCAAAGGTTGTGGGCAGGGGCCCAAGGCAATGCTCAAAGCTGGTATGACTTTCCACTCTCTCAGTATTTGTGTCCCTTAGTGAATGCCCCTGCATCCAGTGGGGGAAGGATGTTCTGTCTAGAACCTAGTATTATAAGAGTTATAAACTATATCAAATATTTTCACTTCAGGGGCTTGAGATGTGGCGGGGGGGAGGGGTACATCTGCAATCTTTAGTAAAAAAGAGAGCGGGGGGGGGGGGTCAGTTGCTCAAAGGGAGGGGTATCACCCTTATGAGTACATAATGCAACGTGGGGGGTGGGGGGGGGGCTATTTTCTGGGGAGAAATGTATACATACTTTATGGAAGCCCCCTAAGGAACATTCTAACATATTTAGAGGTTCTGTATACCAAGCTGTACCTGATGAAAGATGAAAAAGAACCATTTAATATGTAACCAAGTATCCCAGCAATGAACTGATAATACCAATAATGCTAAATAAAAGGGATAGTTAGGCTAGGCAAAAATGAGCTGAGGACCCGGGAAATATGTGTTGCTAAGCAAATAAACAAAAATGATAGCTGTTGCTAGGCAACTAAATGTCCTAGCACCTAACCAATAACACCAATGGGTTCCTTGAATCCAATATAGGGGGGATAGGTATGGTCAAAACTAAGCTGAGGATCCAGAAAATGTGTGTTGCTAAGGAAATCAACAAATAGAAGGGCTGTTGCTAGGCAACCACTTATCATAGCAACAAACCAATGAGGTCATTGGATTCCTTGGGTCCAATATAGGGGGGATAGGTACTGTCAAAACTGAGCTGAGGACCCAGGAAATATGTGTTGCTAAGCAAATAAACAAAAATAATAGCTGTTGCTAGGCAACCAAATGTCCTAGCAACTAACAAAGAACACCAATGAATTCCTTGGATCCAATATAGGGGGGATAGGTATGGTCAAAACTAAGCTGAGGATCCAGGAAATGTGTGTTGCTAAGGAAATAAACAATTAGAAGGTAACTTTTTTTAGGTTGCCTAGAAACAGCTGAAAAGGGGTAATCCACCAATAGGATTTCTTGATGCTTGAGATAGAATTAATCTACACCTTTTTTTCTATAGCTGGGAAAAATTTGGTGCTTTTGTCCGGAAAATAACGATTGTATCTTTTATATCCCTTAAGGCACCCAACTATACGAGGGAAACTACATGTAGACCCTTCGTGAGAATGTCGCTTTAAGGAAAAATAAAATCTGTGTTTATAAATTAGACCAATGCATGTATTGAGATCCTCTTTTTTGTTCTGAAGAACAATTGGAAGGTATTTCTCTAGATTTTGTATTAACAACCCAGATCTAATAGTAAAATCTGGTTACTTATAAGACCAATCAATTAGCGAGAAGTGAGTGTTTTTTAAGTCGCCCATTGCGAATGAGAATGCCTGTATGTAGTGTTACTGCATACATGTTTATGTATAGGCCTCACTGTGAATACCCAGGTATAGTTAGGCTCACGACTGCCACATACCGGTAGGAGGACAAAATTCCTTACCGAAACATCTCGCGTACACGAATCAGATCCTGCTTTAATTTGATACCAAATATGCCTATATGAATGCAACTTAAACGAGGGTTCTTTAAAGTATAGTATAGTACTAAAGTCCATGTCCCATGTCGATTTAAAATAAAGCTGATGTCGCCATATCGAGTTAAAGAAATGCCCATGTTGCCATATCGATTTTAAGAAATCCCCTATGTCCCATGTCACCATCTACTTTTTCCTCCTGCCCATGTCACTAGCCCCTAAAACAGCCCATGTCGCCATCGTAGTAGCTAAGTAGGGCGGCAATTTTTACCTACCCTCAACACCCCCCCCCCCCCAGGCCTGATAGTCTTCACGTTTTTCCTTAGATCTCAATTTCTTTTTATGTTGCAAAGACCTGTGTTCACCTATAAAGTGCCTACTGACCAGTTCACTACTCAGCATATCCCATACCACTTCAGCTAAGCCCTCTCAGACCCATTATCATGTTCCTAGTCACCTGCATATCACTCATTCATAGCTGAATAGAGCAGTTGGGGTCCCTGTTATCATAAGTCACTGCCGATCTTGTCCCTGATCCCCATAATCGGTTAAATCCTCTTTCCTGGTGTCCGAGGCAGTGTTTGCCCAAGCTCCAAGTGGTCTTTGTGGCCACTCCAGTTGGCAGAGTGCCCGGGTAGTCAGGTTGGCAACGGTCACTTAAGTGTATTAACAACACATACTTTACGCATGAAGAAGGCTTTCACTGATTGTTCAAAGTGTAAGCTTTGTTGAAGACTCAGAACCCATCTGGTGGTGCCAAAAGAGAGAACATGGTTAGGGTTTTGGTTGGACCTTGAAGGATAGACATTAGTTCGGACATCCTGGGGCGAATACATTACCCTAAAATTACAAAATGATCAGGATTGAAACATTAAACGAAAATCGTACATCAAATGGATACCGCCATGGGGCGGCGGAAGGTGGATAAATTGGGGGGGGGGGGGTGACTCGTTGGAGTTACAAATCTTGGGGCAATTTAGGGATTTGACATTTAGATTGGTGCATTCAGAGTAGTCGGAGGCGTAATACTGGAAGTTTACATTTAAATTGTTGTGTTCTGAGGGTGTTTGAGCTTGTCATTCAAGAACGTTTTGGGAATTTTTGTCTTTAGATTGTTGTATTCTAAGAATGTGTTCTTTTTGCTTCCCAAAACTTGGCGGGGGAGGGGGAAACATACTTTGCACCCTCCCCGATCTGACCCCAACTAAAAACAGTTTCACAGTACAATATAGCTGCAACAAATAAAATGCCTAGTATCTACATCAGGGATGTAAGTCTTCAGAATTATGTCTGATTTCAGATTTTTAGTGAATGTCAGAAAGTCCCTTCAGAACCTGTTACATTTCTCTTTTCTGAAGTATTTTCTGATGAAACATATTCTGGATGTATTCATCTCTTATACCTTTGTTAAGTGCATATTGTTACCCTATAGCCATGTCCACAGGGCCACTGCAGTGTTCAACGAACAAATTCAGAACAAATTCAGACAGGATTTCAGAAAATGGGAAATATGAAAGCTAAATCTAAGGAGTAAATGAATAAGGAGTAAATAAGTGTAGTACATGTTTGTCTGATTACAGGTGGTTCGTGCACGCGTTAAGGAAATGATGGTCCAGCGTTACAAGATCATCGCCATTGTGCACATCGGCCAACTCAACGACCAAGGGATGCGGATGGGCAGTCGGTGCCTGTGGGATCAGGGCCAGGATACCTTCGCCACATACGAGTTCCGAAACAACTCGCTCTTCGCTGTGGGAACTGTTTATGGAGTATATGCTGAATAAATCATAAACCCAGTGATTTCTCACCACACTGATCCTAGTCCCGAAGATATTTGCTAAAAGTTTGACTTTGGGAGTATTGTCGTTATTTTAGTTGAGCTGTTATGAAGTCCGTCCCTAAGTGATTTTGTTATTTGTGAGAAAAGAGAAGAAGAGGCTACCCATTATTGTTTAGACAGTGTGGGTTAAAAGAATGGAGACATATACCGTACACTTTGTAGTTGAGTACACTTCTGCATTTTCATTTCAGTGTATTTTCCGTTTGTTTAAAAGACTTATATGCATGCATGTATTTCGTCCTAAAATGATATCATACTGTCTCCTGTGTTTGGTGGAGGAGCTTAGAGCTATATAAACTAATTATGTATGAAATATTTAATATATTAGATGTCTATAATACATGAAAACTGTCGTTGATGGCTGTCTATGGAGAGGGTATGTACCAGTTGGGCATTGTGTGAAGCTAAAGTATACACTCTTTTGTCTTTTGGTAAGTATGCTGTTATGTATCGCTGTTAAAATCGTTATACGTTTTCTTGGCAGTCTATATACTGCATGTGCTTTTGTACATACGCGTATACAAATGTAAAGCGTTACGTCATAGGTAAGGGAAATGCTATTTTATCTACATATATATTCCCTGAACCAATCTTTAACTCATGTTCACTGTTGAAATATACTACCATTTAATCAAAGTAAATCGAATCACCCAAAACGAGGTTGAAAACGATTTTGTTGCTGAGCCCAAATATGTCACTTGACATTTTATGCCTATTATGATATCATCCAAATATTACTGTATGCCGCACTGGTAAATCTCAATTTTCATGAAAGTGGAAAACTTACTCATGTCGAATGTTCAAATTATGACTTGTGATCCTGTATGCTATATAGTATAGATTTTGCAGTGTATTCCAAAAATGTATTCCATATGATACATTTGAAGTATAGAATTAGAATAGTCTGGTATCCTACCCAGTGGTCACAGAACATTGAGTCAACATTGATGAATGGTTGTCAATGTTGATTCAATGTTGCTTCACCGTTGATTCAATGTTGAACTGAATTTTGTGCCCGCTGGGTAACCCCCTTTCGTGGGATTCCATAGCGGGTGTCGCATTGGGACATTGGGACACAGGCTAGTCGATCAAATAAAATCAAAAATAATTGTGAAACACTCAAATATATTCCAGAGAGGAGGGCCATATTGCCTAAAATTCCAAACTGAACATAATCCTGTGTATTGAATCGCATGAACAGTATTTTTTTTTGAGATTTTGAAAGAATATTTTGCTAATGTTAGCAATTTACATACATGTGCTGTTCGCAACCACATTTAAATACTGTAGATCCTATGGGATTTTCTGTAGACAGTTTAGCACATTATACTGCTATATGTAGACCGAAAACCTTACGTCACCGTCATCATGAGACCGACAAAAAATACATCACATGCATGTATATATTTACATTGATGCCAAATGTTGAATTTAGTCTTATTTATATACACACCATGACACTGGCGATGCAACCTTTTCAGAGTTAAATATTTTCAGCTGTTCTAGATAACGATATGTGGACGTATCGTACATGTTCATATCACTTGTGTTAGATCTGTGTTATGATGTTAATCTATATCATAACTGCCAAGTATCACCTTTACCTCATCTTCTGACTTAACTAAGCTGAGAAACTAGGGGAGCTTGTCTGGGAAATTTTGGTTCATGTTGAAGAACCGTCATTTGTGAGTCCCTTCTGTCGACATTTGTTTTCTTATCATCGGTTTTCTTGAAATGATCATAACATCCTGAACAGTTGCAATATATTTGTGATATAAGTGTATATTATACTATCCGAATAAACGAAATGAAAACAAATCAACTTGTTCTGCTTTTGTATTCTTTTCAAGGTTCCCAAGATCTCGGATTAAAATTCCCCTATCCCAGTGTAGGGGTTGGACCTGTCGAAATGGCGTTGAACATTCATTACTCACTCACTCAGGGGCGGGACTTAACAACAATTTGATCGATACCCTGATGAGTCTATGAATTGAACTTTATTTCTAAAAAGATAAATTTTTAAACTTAAATTTCTTGATACATATACTTTCCGAGCTATTCAGACTGACCCTAGGCTAAATCTTACAGCCGTGACGCACATATGATGGGGGGGGGGACTCTGTAGACCTAAAGGCTTACAATATGCCCCCCATAATAAAATGGCTGCCGTACGGTACTTGTAAACCAAGTGCATCACTTTAGAAAATCTAAAATTTGTAGTTTTAAGGTGGAAAAATATGAATCATTTGTTGGGAAAATGGGCATAATATGCAATAACATCATATTGCATGCAATACAAGGCTGAGCTTCACAAATACTTTGTGTACTTCGTGGCCTCCAACTTCCCTCCACATAAGGATCTCATCTCCTTCCCAACACGGTTAATTATTAATTTTCATTGATAACAATGGGAGTTCATAAAATAATAGAGCTTTATTTACAGCCGTGATACAATCTAGAATAAGTTATCATACAATTATATTGCGGGTACATGAGACACCATGCAGTTGCGATCAGATGGCTAGTCGCAGGTTGGCTTAATCTAACCCATACAATTCAAGTTTCAAAATTGTAAGTGATATACTATAAAGAAATGATTTTATACATCTGTGCACTGATGTGTTGATTTAAAAAACACAAATCCCTTACCTATATTTTATATCAAGCTATATCAATCCAGTGGTTTCTAGTTTGGTACGGTTTCAGTAACGGTATATTTATTATAGAATTTCTCTTTACTCCATCACTCCGTTAACAATTGTTTATTTCTTAATGCTGGATTTCTCCACACCCATATTGGCCTATAACGTATTGCAGGCAACCAAAACTATAAAGCCGATAATGTCTTACAACTAGTTAATGTAGACCTGCAGTCTAGACTATTTCATAACCATAACTATGCAGCAAACTGCATTGGGCGGTCACACATCATAGTGGGGGTAATGGTCACTTACAAATAATTCATGAATTATTTAATTTAAACATGTTACCAACGGGTTTGCTCTAAATGAGCAGGTGCGGGCGCAATCCTCTCCTGGTAGGGCAAATGACCACCGTCATCTCACAGTGAAATACCAAAGGGCTTATGACAGGGGCATTTACTATTAACTCCAGTTTTCATGCAATTCTATAAAACAAAATATCATTAATTTTGAATGTTGGAGCCTCTATACAAGACTTGTAAGTGTTCTTTCTCACTATACCTCAATATAGTTTTTGCTTATTGTTTCCTTTCTGCAACAGGCATTTACTGTTAAAAGTTAAAACTTTAATTTACGGCTTTCTTTATCATATTTATATTTATTTTCTTATTTTTAGAAAAAAAAGGTAGCTATTTGATTTAAGCTTTAAGTATGGAGGCATATATACCCTGTTCCCTCTTAGGATAAAAACGTAAAAATAGTTGTCATTTCCCCACCCTGTCTACGAATACAGCTTCTTTGTGCATGTGCATTTCGATTCTTGCAATAACCATATCTACAACATTACAGTAAAATACGAACCGGTATGTCAGTTTTCAATTAACGTTACACAATCAACGTCCTTTCAGAACATTTTCGCCTCCAACGCACTTTCATAAAACTCAATACATGCTGTTGCTGTACTTGCATTTTCGAAGATGACCAAGTCAAATAAATACAAATATAAACTCAAAAATGCACACAGCGAAAAAATGTTTTGAACCAACTATAGTGTGAAACATTTTCCTAGTGTGGGAACTTCTTTTCCACCACATTTCATCAATTGAGAAATTAGCACATTTATGCAATAATTATAGTCAGCAAAGCACATTCACGTGTATGGCCTACACTCAGTGTACATTATAGGTTAGGTAAAACAACACAAAGCCGCATACGAGTCGACTGCTTTAACGCACACATTATTTATGTATTTGAAAGGACCTTTAATTTCAATCCTGTTGCAGCATACCACGTGGTACTCTCCTATCAAATAAACGGGGGGAGGAGGTATGCTTTGCCAATTGGAACACAATTATATAGGGGCAGCAATGTGGATCAAATTATAGTCATTATAGATAGATATTTTTCCCGCCTTCCTTCCGAGATGCAACTTCTTGGTAGGAGACCTTAGAATTTCCGTCTACTTTTTGCAGAAAAAAGACATTGAAATTGAGTCAAGAGTGTCTGCAGTACACGAACACACTTGTGAGTAAAATGATGACGTCAGAATGTGTTACGTGAAGATGAAGGTAACCAGCTATATTCCGCCCCGCAATATTGTACCATGCAGCAATTGACGCAAAGTATACTGGATTTTGAAGATATTTTCTTTCCAGAAAACTATATTTGTACATCCTACTAAAAGCCAAAGACCATTTTTCAAAATGGCAATGGGAGACAATGAGAGGAAGTAAGATATTTTAGAAAACGTAACCACCAGTTCTGTCTCTTGTGTGTCCAATATGAATCGATAGTACATCTAACACGTAATGTGTAGTTTTGCAAAAGCCTGATATTAAACAGTGATGTCCTTACAATGACAACTTGGAAACCGGTTATACAAACTTGCGTTTCCTGTATCTTTCCATAACGGAAATTCACCATTCCAATTTTTACGCTATATTTTCTTACGCTTCATTTAATCACACAATCAACACCTTATTGCGACAAAAAGTGTCAAGTGAATCCGAATGTGATCCTTACATTCGAATATATGTACATAGTAATATAATGCAAATAGTTTATACATGTACACAATTGTAGGAATTTGTTCGTAATTGTGAGTTTGGACTGATGATATCTAAGATTCACCAAAAGGCTTCAACAGTCTTCTTGCTTTTTGCTAACCATATAAGTTACAATGTGGGTGACACTTTTAGCATTTTCTTTCAGAAGATCGAACCAGCTAGCAAGTTGATATGATATGTGACGCGTACGGTTATATTATGGGTGACTTAGGGATGTATATATATAGGTAACAAATGTACAGAGCAATGTGAAATGAGGGTGGTGTTATACAAATGAATAGGGTAACCAAACCTGTGTAAATTAGGTACAATACTTTATACATTTACTTTTGATTGTCATAACCACCACCACCCCTACCCTCATGAGGTTATGGATCGACAATGTAAGTGACATCATACAAGTATTTACTTTTAAGTGATACATATACACTATACATACTGTTCTTGGGCTGGACTTTGAATAACAAAACACAATGTAAGCACGTATGAAAGTACCATTGTGAATAAACCAACATTGCCAAGGTGCAAACCCAAACCAGCGTAACAAAAATAGGTATCAACAACACAGTCCTTATGACATCATTCCAATCAAGGAACAGGGCAACATCATCAAATCCAGGTGTTCTGAGTATGACATAGGTGTTCCACTCCCCAGTCACTGGCTGTTGGAGATGTTGAAGGTTTCCTTTTCTATCAGTTCAAGCACACTGCTGGCGAGTTGGTGCACCATGGCGTTGGTGTTGGTGCTACTGCCCAGGACAGCGAGCCGCTTCACGCCACCTTCTGCTACCAGCATCGGGCAGTAGCGCGGTCCTATACAATAAATACACATATATTCAGAATATTACAGTTAGGAAATACTCCCAGAATCCTCTCCCTATGGTAGGCACTGTGTGATATTATAAAATAAGCTCAAGGAAACACTGAGTTTTCAAGGGACCGACATGTTTCGGCTTATTGCAAGCCTTTGTCAAGGTAAATTTATTATAGACAAATCAGGACTGACTAGCCCTTGGGAGCCTTGTTCAAGCTCTCCACAAGATATTGTTCTAAAATCAACAATTAATTAGGTCAAATGTCACCATGTTAATATAAATGACTCCCAAATGTGGAGTCTAGGACAATGTGAGGAAAATGACTCCCAAAGTTTGAGACCCTATTTAGTAGGCCTATAATGTAAACAACAACTAGAATGTATGTACAAGTATAGTACCGGTATTATGAAACTTCACATGCAGAGAAAAAAATTCAGAATGGATAAAATGCATGCACCGTTTTCTTGAAAATGTGATTAGCTCCCATGCTATAAAAAATACCTCTCTCATATTGTGTGTGTATCAGATAAACTAGAACTAACAACCGATTTTCCTCTCCATAAATTTGGCAATTTAAATCTTATTCACTACAGTGGGCTTGCAATGTATTTTTCAGGATTGGTTCAGACATGTTTCTGCGAAAAGGGGACATCCTAAGAAGTTCCCTTCATCAGTCTGATTGAACCCATCTCTTTAAGTATCTATTCTATGATAAATGCAAGAGTATGTTTTTAATTCATTTAAAGATGACTCACCATTTTTGGTGCATACATGTAGGATGGCCCAAACAGCCCACAGTTGAACCTCTGGTGCATCAAGTTGTTCCAGGAGCGGGAAGAATGGACTGAATGACCTATTGGATAAAGGAAGTATAAACGTCAGACATGTTAACTGGTTAGCTGTCGGGATATCAGAACTATGAAATAATTATTCTACATCTTTCGTCAATTTGTTTTCTGTAGTAAAATATCATTCTCAAACATATGATAATCAATCAATCAATGTCCTGGAGTGATTGAGCGTAGAGAAAGTGAGGTTCAATGTGTGTAACGTGGATGAAAACAACTGAAATATATTTTCCTTACCGATATGCAACCATTTCTCCTTTTGGTTGTTCCCACTTCCTCACTGCTTCTCCCTATTGATCAAGCACAAATCCATGGACACATTTAATATATCGATTGCTTTGATATCATTCGATGCACTTCATATATTACAAAAAGTTTGTTTTGTTTTGTCAATTAAGATCTTTACCCCAACCCGCTTCTCACAGATGTCCCACTCTCACTATTCTACATATTCTAAAGACAACTTAGTAAATTGTATTCGTATTAAGTGAAATTCGCTTGATGAAAGAACCTGCCAGGTTGCCTAGGGAATTTGAGTTTGAGACAGAATTTTTCTTTCAATTGTTGTTGTTAAAATATCTATATTTGGCGAAATAATTGTATGACATGGGAAGCGTTTAAGTGTGACATCAAGGCCGACATCAAAAGTAGGTCATCCAGGGAGATATGGTGAAAGTATAGTGAAGAAACTAAGTTGCTTTGAATAATATATACCAGAGACACATGCTTTAATATCTAGCACATACCAGGTCGGTCAGGACTTCTTGTCGAGTCATGGCTTCAATGTTCCACTCCCCACTGTTACTTGTCACTAGGTGTGAGATGATTCCGGCGGCGAAGTAACTCACATCTATTTGTTTGGACTTCAACAGCTCTCTGCAAATAATGATAATATTGGACCATTGCTGTAAAACTAACCATTGAGACGCACGTCCATATACTGTAAGGATTTAATCAATCATCAATATCGTAAAACCATATCTACTGACTATTATTGTTAGTGGACGGGTGTAATGTATCTGTAACTACCTGACATTGATCAACACGTCATCGCGCATCAGGTGCTTCTGAAGGAACTTCACTTCTGCCAGATTGTTCTGAAAGTAAGTAATGAGCTATGTTTAGTACAAAAGAGGTGTGGGATTGAACAGCCTACTAGTATCCTTCAGGCTGATTCAGCACTGATCAACCAATGGGTCTTATAAGCAAAAGTAACGTATCCTTAAGTCTTTAATCAAGAATGGATATTAAAGGTAAGATTACAAAATGTACAGCCTCTGACTTTGTAGAAGTGTGAGATGGTTGTTGACTAGGGGTGTGTGTACTCATTCACATGTATGCATGTAGCAATAGTTGTCAGGATATATATCAACTTACAATCAATCCGAGCACTTTGGTTTCCACTTGTATCCGCACATCATCTGCAAGACCTTTGTACTCCTACATTAAGTAAAATAAAGTTCCAGATTAGTTTTCATACCCCACAGTCGTGATTCCTTTCTTCACCATTCATTTTAATTAAGAAGGTGGATTTATCAGACAGAAAACACTTTACATTTATATCAACCCTTTTGATATATATGTATTGGGTATGATACATGCAAAGTTATAGAATATGCATGTATATATGTCAGTTTATTTTGTCTATGGTTATAGTTTCAGATAAATTAACACTAAGCAGCTGCCAGGGCAGGTACCAGCACAAGAAATCGAGAGTTCATCAACTTTGGCAGATATAAAAAATACACCCACCCTCCTCCTGACCCTCACCCCTCCAGGGCACGTGTCCAGGGTAACTTAAACAAATGTAACAAACAACCAGCTTTAAATAAAAAAGGCATGCATTTGTGGGTTGAAAAATGGGTAAGTGATGCAATTTACCCTCATGACGTCTAGAAATAGCTCGAGGCCGCCTTCGTGGAGGAAGATCTGGCAGGTGGACGGGGACTCGTCGGTCAGGTTCCACAGAGCAGACAGTGTGAACTTCATCGTGATGTCCACCAGGGTGTTCTCCATCTTCTCCTTGACTATAGCTAGTAGCTTCTTCATGTAGTGTGTCTTGGTACCCAGGTGTGACGTCTGCTCTGTAGGGATCTGCAGAAAGTACAATAGCCTACTGTAACACCATAAACCCCTTGTATAACCCGGACTCCCATCTTTAAGATAAGGGTTGGTTAGGAGTGTACAGTACACAAGTTACATTAAAAGATGATATCAATACATGTATATTGTTTTCACTACAAAAGTCAAAGATTTTAAATTCAACCCATTTTGTTGAATAGAAAATTACCCGAGCAACTTACCAAGTTGTGAAGGGGAATTGAAGTTCTAACGAAGCCAAGAGGCACTATTGAGTGCTTAGGGGAACATGGGAGAAGACACCACCGGAAGTAGCCAGTTGCTAGAGCGCGAGCAACAAAAGGGGATACACTTTAAATACTAGTAATAAGTCTATAAAAATTACCTTATCAATACTCAACCTTTTGTTTTAATTTAACCCCTTTCAAGGAGGAAGCCAGGGGATGGTAGGTGGGCCCATGTTCCCCTAAGCACTCAATAGTGCCTCTTGGCTTCGTTAGAACTTCAATTCCCCTTCACAACTTGGTAAGTTGCTCGGGTAATTTTCTATTCTAACTCGCCCGGCACTATTTTCGTGCCGGGCAACCTGGGAGAATTTCAAAGCGTTATTAAAAGTGAATCCCCATCACGAAAGGAACACAAAACACTTTTTTGAAATAAATGAATCACTAGAAGTGGTTTATTTTTAAACATAATAAACACAATCCTTCCTGTAACTCGAACATCTTTGGTTGTAACAATTCATAATATTATGCACACTGTTTGCAGCATTTTATGATTCAAGTATGTTATCACAGACATCTTGCTCAACCATATTTTATCACTCTGTGTACCAGTCTTATAACAATATCACATCCCATCACCTGTACTAACAGTCTTGTAAAGTTCAAGCTCACTGTTATCACAATAACACAATTCATCCATAATTATCAAGTAACATCTCACCCAGATCCACCTGAGGATCCTCTTCCAATGGCTTCTTATAATGCTTGGCCATGGTTTTCTCTGTCCTCCAAGACCCATACTTCAAAAGCACATTGGTCGCCACACCCAACTGTGCCCCTGAAGATACACCCGCACCTCTAGTAGAGTGGGCACCAAACTTTGTGCCCACCCCACTAATTCTCAAGACCGATACTACCCATCTACTGATAGTATCCCTTGACACCGGGTCATGTGGGCTCCTGAAGGACAGGAACAATTGCTTGTTCTCTCCCTCTTCTACTAACCTTAAGGGCTTAGTTTTCTCCAAATAAGCCCTCAAAGCTCTGACGACACATAGTCTCTTTTCAGCATGGTAGGGTTTTAACACTAACTTCTCCAAACGCTCGCCTGTTCTGGCCGTTTTCATGAGCTGTGTTAACACAAATACAACTTTCCCTTCATCATCTTGCTCTATGAAGTCAATGTTCAATGCCATAGCCACTTGGCCTCTCTGCCCTGTAGTAAGCAATATCAAGATCAACACTTTTTTGCCCAACTTTTCCAAGGACATTTCTGCATTTACTCCCCAACTTTTCAGTACCTTGAATACTTTACCAACATTCCAAAACTTCGTATACTTCGGGCCAGCTGGGTTTTCTAACCAAGCTGCTCGCACCGCTCTTCCTACCCAATAGGAAGCCCCCATCGTTTCACCAGTATCAGTTCTTGGTAACAAAATAGACAATGCACAACGAGCACAATTGATTGCTCCTGAAGAATAACCTTCCTCTGACAATGATCGAATGAAAGCACACACTTGAAAATTGGTTGGATTCCTATAACTAATTCTCTTAATCAAACAGAATGTATCCCATTTTTTGGAATATGTTGCATATGACTTTCTAGAACTCTTTTTCCAACTTTTAATTAGAAACCTAGCTGTCTTTCTATCACAACCTTCTTCATGAATCAATCTTTGTTCTAGAATAGCAAAGCAATCAGGCCTATGCCTCTTTTGAACCTGCTGTCGTAGTCTGGATTTGGCAGAATGTTCCTTCGCTTTCTTCCGATTTTCATTTGTCTCTTTGCCTTGGCCTTCAACCTGGTGTACCAGGCACTCGCTGGCCAATCTGGCGCTATCACAATCATTCGTTCTGGTTTTTCTTCCTCTATCTTCCTCAACACTCTCTGTAGCAGGCTGAAAGGCGGAAATGCGTACGCGTCAATATTGGACCATGACATACCAAATGCATCACCATAAAAAGAACCCGGATCCGGTCCCCAAGATACATACCGTAAATTCTCGCGTATAAGCCTAACTCGCGTATAAGCCGCACCCCTACCTCTGACAAATTATATAAGCCACAGAGGGGGTCTAAATATTGCGATTTTGGTACTGTAGTATACTAATATAAACTCTCGTATAAGCCGCACCCTATATAGGCATGTTTGGTATCAAAAGAAAGCGGAGTCTGACTCGCGTACAAGCCGCGGCTTCTACGCGAGAATTTACGGTACATGTCACATTTCGCATTCCTGTATGACGCAAACAAATCCACTAAAGGCAGGCCAAATTTTAAACACACTTGTTTATACACCTTCTCACTCAAAGCCCATTCAATATTGTCTTTGAAATTTCTGGATGCCCAATCTGCCTCTACATTCAACACACCCGGTAGATAAGAAGCTGTGACCCATGAGGATGTGTCCTCAGCCCAGCCCCAAATCCGTTGGGCTACCTCATTACACACTGTAGATCTGACACCCCCCATCTTTCTCACATACGCTAAGGCTGTAGTGTTATCTGTCTCAACATGTACATGAACACCCCCTTCTTTAGAAAAGGTTTGGATTCCCAGATAAACTGCCTCCAATTCCAAAGCATTAATGTGCCGGATTTCATCCTCATCCCACCTATCTCCTACTGAAATCCCTTTGCAAACAGCACCCCAGCCTTCCTCACTGGCGTCTGTAGTCAATCTAAGATCAGGTGTGTCAGATCTCACCACTCTCAATGCTGTATCAATATTATCCAACCACCAACACAGATCCATCTGTGCAGCCCAGGACAATGTCAACTCAGCATCAAAATTTCCCAAAGAATGTCCCAATGCTTTGTTTCTAGATAATTCTAGCTGTTTAACATGAGCCATCCCATAGTCCACACCTGGAGTGTATGCTATGAGAAGTCCCAGTACCTCAGACACTCTTCTCACCGTAGGTTGTTCTTCAATCAACAATTTACTCACTTCCTGTTTTACTTTATCCACTTTATCTTGTGTCAAAGTTACTTGTAACATTGATGAGTCAATAACAAACCCCAGAAACTTCAATTGATGACTTGGCATCAATGCTGACTTCACAGGATGAATTACAAACCCCGCATCATCCAGTATGCGAGCTAATACATTTACCGATCTCCAACATTCATCCCATGAGTCAGCCATGATGAACAGGTCATCAATATATGGGAAACACTGTACACCAACCTTCCTCGCTTCCACAAACAAAGGTGTCAACATTTTTGTGAAATACCTTGGCGCACATGCTAATCCATTAGGCAAACATGTATACTGATACAACACACCATTCCACCAGAATTTTAGATACTTTCTATCTTCTACCCTAATAGAAACAGAATAGTATGCGTCCTGTAAATCTATGGAACTCATGTAACAGTCAGCCCTTATCATCTCCAAAGCAGTACCTAACGATGCCATCTTGAAATGTTCATAGACCACAAATTTATTCAACTCCGTCAAATCCAAAATAATACGTACTGTATTATCCGGCTTGGGTCTAGTGAATATGTTTGAGATCCATTCACCTTCCTCATGCATGGTTTCCTCCAAAACACCTTTTTTCAACATTTTTAGAATTTGAACGTCAGCTCTTTGTTTATCAGTTTCAGATAATCTATACAGATTAGGTACTGAACATTGTACTGGTATTTCTACAAATGGTATTTCAACCCCAAATACATTATTTAGAGTCCAATCATCATCCGTTACCGTTTCCCAAAAATCCATACTATGCCTTATCTGACCTCCTTCAAAATTCTCTGATAAATTGTTACATTCAAATTCCAAACTGATTTGATGCTTACCAACCTGTGAATCCTCAGCTAGATTCACCTCCTTCTGTTGAAGTTGTGCTTTTCTTGAGGATGAAGATTCTGCAGAGGGCTTTGCTGCTGCTGCTGTTGCTGCTGCATTCCTCGGCCTCTGGGCCCTCCCCTCTGCCCCCGGCCTCGATTGGGTAGAGAAGGTGGTTGAAAACCCTGCTGATTCTGACGATAACCCTGATTGGGATAATGCTGTTGTCTTCCACCTCTAGCTCTTCCTCCTCTGTTCTGGAATCTGCCCCCACGACCACGTCCTCGTGTACTCGATGGAAATCTCTCTCTCTCCGGAGCCAAATCCTTGAACAGTTTCTTGTCTTTTTTCACATCGTCAACAGTTTCTTGAACATTATCTCCCAGCAGATATTGTCCTCCCACATCAGCATGAGCCACCGGATAGAGCATATCAGTGTCCATATTATTCGCCAATGCCTTTCTCCTACGTCTCACCAATGACGTGTTTGCATAGAAGATGAGTCTAAGTGCATCCGCTGCCTCAACTCCAGCTGCATCCAATTCCATATCTTTCTCACCTCTCTCAATCATAAGCTCACAGACAGGCAATAATGCTGTTACAGCTGCCAACAAGAAGGACTGCGTTTGTTGCATATCCACATCCGCTTGTTTAGTCTCATTGAGCACTTTGTTACTCTTATAATAAGGCCTATTCATGCACCTCCGTCAGATTACTGGGTGACGGATAATTCTCAACCAACTCCTTTGCAGCGTTCAAATCTCTCGTCTTCTTAAACATATTCACAATATATTCAGCCAAACCTTCTTCCACTGCTGGCGCCGACTTTTCATCATTCACCTCAGCTACAGCTTTCTGTGCACTTCTTGCAAAACCACCGGCTTTCCACTGCTTCATGGCCGACTCCTTCTTCTCTGACACCCCAGGTGTCTCAGCAACATTTTCTTTTCCAACAGTCTTTTGTTTTTTAGCCGGTGACTCCTGTACTTCCATATTAGACATCTCAGACCTTCCTTCCCAGTCTTCATCGTACACAAATGACTCCGCATAAACCTCACCGGCTGCCTCGTCCGTCCCAGGCGGGGCCGGCTCCTGCCCCATCCTAGGCCGTTTGACAGCTTGTTCCGGCCGGTTGACAGCTCGTTCAGGCCGGTTGACACCTCGGGTACGGTCGACCCCAGCCGTGCCGACACCCACATGGGCCGGTGACAGTATCGGCGGCTCGTCATATGAATCCTGACTCGCCATAGCTGTATACTCCTGACTCATGTAATCTCGTTCATACTCATCCAGAGCATAAGCTTCATCATATAACTCTCTCTCCTGAGCTTGAAGCTTTCTCAATCGATTAATCCTCCTTTGTGCCACTAACTTCTTCTCACGCCTTAAAAACTCCTCGTCAGATATTGACGGCATGTCAGTGTCCTCCTCTGACAGCTCGTGATCATTCTGAGCCGACTGTGACAGCACCGACGTGTCAACATTTTTCGCCGTCAACTCCTCAACAATCGTTAAATCCTCATTTACTATGGATTTTTCTTGAGTCCTCTTTCTAGTGGAAGGTTTCTTCGCCTTATTCACCAGCTTGCCTGTATTAGGCTGACTCTCAGCGGTCTCAGCCGACTTCTCTCCTGCACCTGACATGGTGAACAGGTTAGCTTGTGTTGACACACACGGATTTCAGTTTATCTGAAAAATCCAAATTCACAAGAATTAGAAAAAATTCTTTCGGCACATATGATGTATAACATCCTAATTCATCTCAAACACCTCTTCAAAGTTGACTAAAAGTCAATTTTACCAAGTTTTATCGATAAAAACTTACCTCGACGCTCCAGTCCGACTACTCGTGTTTGGTGTGCGCGCGCAACTGGCTACTTCCGGTGGTGTCTTCTCCCAGGTTGCCCGGCACGAAAATAGTGCCGGGCGAGTTAGAATGTTGACCTGTCGAGTATGTGTGTGGTGAGGCCTACCTTAGCAGCGAGTATGGAGCAGATGGCGACGGACATCCTGTTCATCGAGCTGTCCTCGAATGAACAGAGGCAGTCCATCACCAACTTGGCACATCGGAATCTATCAAACGTCTGCAAAGGAATTATTACGAATATTATCAGCATTTTAAAGTTCTCGTTTTACATGGTTTCATAACACATACTCTGGAAGTCTAATGCTTGGTATCATTGGAAATAGTTATCAATCGTTTATCAGGGATGAAAGTGACCAATCTCAAAAAGAATTGAAATGTTCATATTGAGGCCCCTGAATGAAAGTCCTCTATAGTTAAAGTACAGGTCTTTGTGGCATAAAAAAATTGAAATCAGGGGAAAACTTGAAAACTTTCACCCCTGATTTATTGACCTACAGTGTGTAGTCTAGAGGTTTAATATTCAGTCTGGTGTGCACCAGGACCATCTTAGATTGCTGATAACCATACTACAGCTGCCATACTACATGTACATAGAGGGGGCTGGGAAACATCTACTATTTTCATGGTAACCGTGGAATGATGCTAACATCGCGCAAGGTGATCGTAAAACAGATCAACAACTATGTAATACTCACCACATCTTGTAGTATTCTGTCACTACACAATGTCAACAACGCATTCTTCTGGAGCTGTAATAAGACGAAAGGGATCCTTCATTAAAAGACCACTCATGTTTATTGACATTTTACTACTAATTTTTTTGGTTATTTGGTAACTCTCAACCCGCTGAACCAAGAAAGGACGCTACCATCATCAACAGTTATGGACCACACAAAGCGGGGAAGCTGACATTTAGCATTTACTACCGACTATTAGTATTTATTGATGATATCCGATATTTTCCATTGGATTTCGCGCAGCTTTAATATTTCCAGCAATATGTCTACCGGTGCTGATTGCGCTGGCCACATTTTTCAATACCTTTTCTTTTACAAATTCGTTTGATCCCAAGGATCGACCAACCTTTATGTTGCTGCTAGTTTTTTTTTAAAGTAAAATCTGTAGACCAAATTATTATTATTTTGGTGTGACTTTAATACCTGTAGATGGTTGGGGAAGTTCTGCATGGCGTCCATGGTGAGGTTGATGATGCGGGCCAGGTGACTGGGGTGGATCTTCTGTCCGAGCTCGCCCTTGGTCAGGTTGTACAGACAGGCGGTGGCCGCCATCTGGACACCCAAGGCCTTGGGGTGGTTCTGCATGGCCGGCAGGATCAGCTGTAACCAAATATGGTATCACTGGTTATCATTGTTTTAATCAAGTTAGGTCCTGGAATGTAGATTGAGCTCACCAGCAAATATCAGGTCTATTAATATGGTATGTCCGTTCTTCAATCATCATGTATCATACAAATAAATGGACACAATTAAATCTCACGACGGTGGGATACATTTAATTTAGCTTGGTTTTCGACTCATGTGAGTAGCGTCACAGGCATATGGTCAAACATACAGATGCTTGTGCTTGTATAATCAGCATGTAATGAGAACATCGACTCACTTTGATGATGTCCACTCTTGGGTCACCAAGGTTTTGTGTTATCCGGAAGAGATGGTACAGTGACCGCTGCACATACACGAGTCTAGTTGAGTACCGCCGTAACGACTCCAAGATCTGCGTCTCTGTCGCCTCACCCGTACACTACAGGAAAAAAAGGTTAATTTTATGTTAATTCTGGTTCAGTTAAAATGATAATTGCAGCTTGCCACATACCTCAAATCATAACAATATAATATATGCCGGTATTCTAGTGTTTAAAAAAGTTACCAAGTCCTTATAGCACGGCATAGTTTTTTGCTCAAAACCCCTTTCAAAGCTAGATGCACCGGACAATAGGGGAATGGTATGTTTCATAGGGACATTCAAATTTGCTCTTTTATTCGACTATTCTATTATTCCAAGGTTAAAGATCATTGAGTTAGTATCTACTGATTGGAGATGTAAATGACATAATAATGCTGATTTAGCGCTGAACTTACCACCCATGATGACCTCTCCTCGGTAAATAACGGCATTTCACAAGCGTCGGTCAGTGCTAGTCCCAAAAACTTAATTTGAGGATGACTCTCTAAAAACGTTCTGAAATGTAAATGTTAAACATATTAAGAGTGAGGCTTATAGATTTCATATGGTCTATAGAATGCGCTCATGCCAGGAGGAAGTGTTACATGGATGACGTGTGCCACCCAATTTGCTGCTGTAAATGCCGCTACAATGAACTTGCAGTGGAAACCAAATGTGTCGTATCATGACAGAGGTAGCTGACAACGATCATACATCTATGGCCGATGCGACCAGAACTTGAGTAGCAGATCCTATCCATGTGACACCCTTTTAGTTTACTGATTTCAATGACAAAACAGTTTCTGAATTTCATGAAGGAATACATATGAATATATCAATAATGTCTATCTGTAGAAAAAACAGGGGGTTAGATTGTGATGTTACTGACATGAATGCGATTTTCTTTTCTATTTTCAAAGCATTGTAACTTAAGGAGCGGGCACAAATGATGTACAATTATCTTTATCAGCATTATGCAATGTAGAAGTTATTGAAAGTTATTGACAGCTTTCCAGCGATCTAAAAATGCTATTTTTCAACAGGTCAGACACTATGTAGCTACTTACTTCAATGACTTCTTAGCAATTCCTTCTTTGCCCGATATATCAAGTGACGTTAGATGCAGTAGACTGCCCGTTTGAGCCAGGAAGTCCTCCACTTTGAATTTGGTGGGCTCGAAGCCACCGAACGGTTGTATCGAGTAGTCGTCGGATACATCCAGATAACGAAGGTTGTACAGGTCGGCGAGCACCGAGACAAGGTCTTCCTTGTGAGATGCCCTCAGGTTGTACATAGACAGGTATTTCAACCGTTTCTTGCATTTTCGCAAGGGAGTCAAATCGTCTATGGGCGTCCGTGAAATATCGAGAATCTCTAAAGCAGGCAGGTCTTCGACGATGATCTCAAGGCCATGCCGGTTGAACTCGGTACAGCTGACATTCAAGCTCTGCAGGTTTTTAAGTTTCGAGAGGGAGACCACCACTGAGAACTTGGCACTGTTCATAAACAGACAGTTGGTCACGTTGAGTGTCCGTAGGTTGGCCAGGGTCCACTCCCCCAGGCAGCCAATGAGGTCATTAACCGTGATTTCCCTCAGGCCGGTCACCTCCAGCTCCGTTAACCGGTGTCCCTTCAACACGCGCAGACCCCGCGTAGTGAGGTGAGCGTTCTTGATTTTCACCCTCTTCAGCTGCACAACACTGGCATCGAAGAGGGCCATGATGTCCTCGGTAAGTTCACCCCGCTCACTGAGCAGGGCCAGGAGGGCATCCGAGAGGTGACTATGAAAGAAGATGTCCCGCGTGCGGAACTGCATGGCCGGCTGGCCATTCTCCGGACTCTCTGTCGTCTCACAAAGAGCCTCGATGTTCTCACAGATGTAATCAAGGCAGACATCCTGGAGGCTGTTTGGACTTTCGTACATTATCACAACATTCCTAAAAGAGGAAAATGATTGAAGATATTAGAGCAGCTGACAATATTATGATGATGTAAAATGTTATGTACACTGCTGCCAATGTCTAACATCCACAGCAATACTACTATTCTTATGTTGACGTCCTCAATACTCATACTTAAGTAATTTCTGTCATTTATATATAATATCCCCGTAAATTCTCGTGTAGAAGCCATGGCTTGTACGACATGTGGCATTTAGGATGGTCCCGAAGTCTCGGTGCGGCGTATACGAGCGTTTTAGCAAGTATCGTACAGCATTTATTAATGATTTAGCAATTTTCAGACCCCAGGTGCGGCTTTTAGGATTGTCCCAAAGTCTAGGTGCGGCGTATACGAGGAAAGATTTATACATCGACAAGAGAATTTACAGTAGTCGATATATTGGAAGCAACCAGAAGTAAACTATTTATCTAGGTCTTATTTGATAGTATGCACGGTTATGCATGGTTAATTCTAGTCACACCCCGAATAGGTCAACATACACATGCTCGTGGGGCTGGTGGATCTAATTGTTGTTCTAGATCTACTATCAATTATATCTTGTCTGAATCATAGTGGATGTATATATTTTTATAAACTCTATAATATGTTGTCTAGTAGGACTACCAGTTGCATTATGTTGGCGTATTCTAAATCACTGTACTGTGTACATTTAATAGTAGAGAACATCGGGAGGCAGTGAACCCAGGAGGCAGTGAAAAGCACACTGGAGGACTGCTTTATGTACTCCCTGTATGGGGTGCCGTTGGTTCCTAAAATCGTCAATTCAACATATGTCTAATAAATTAGACATATGTTGAATTCGAATTCAACATATGTTGAATAAAATTTGACATATGTCTAAATAATTTCACATATGTAGAATTAATTTCACATATGTAGAATTGAATTTCCAATATGACTGGGCAATTTCCACATATGTGGATTTCAATTCCACATATGTAGAATTGAATTCAACATATGTTAAATTGAATTTTACTTATGTAGAATCAAAATACCAATATGTCTAATTCTACATATCAAGAATTGAATTCTACATATGTAGAATTCAGCAAAACATATTAGAAATTGCTAAACATAATAGGAATAGCAGAATTTTACATATGTTGAATTCAATTTTACATATGTTGAATTCAATTCTACATATGTAAAATTCAATTCAACATATGTAAAATTCAATTCAACATATGTAGAATTCGAATTCCACATATGTACAATTCAAATTCCACATATGTAAAATTTGAATTTCACATATGTACAATTGAACATATGTAAAATTCGAATTTCACATATGTTGAATTCGAATTTCACATATGTTGAATTCGAATTTCACATATGTGGAATTCTAATTTCACATATGTTGAATTCGAATTTCACATATGTACAATTCCACATATGTAGAATTCGAATTTCACATATGTTGAATTCGAATTTCACATATGTTGAATTCGAATTTCACATATGTTGAATTCGAATTTCACATATGTTGAATTCGAATTTCACATATGTACAATTCCACATATGTAGAATTCGAATTTCTCATATGTTGAATTCGAATTTCACATATGTTGAATTCGAATTTCACATATGTTGAATTCGAATTTCACATATGTTGAATTCGAATTTCACATATGTAGAATTCGAATTTTACATATGTTGAATTCGAATTTCACATATGTTGAATTAGAATTTCACATATGTTGAATTCGATTTTTACATATGTAGAATTAGAATTTCACATATGTACCAGCACATATTAAGAATAGCTTTTCCCGCCAAAAAGGTTGTCACTCTCATATCACAGTCTCCCTCTCACCATTTTCTGCAACTGCAAAGTAAAGATCTGCTTGGAGAGTGCTTTACCCAGAATGCTTTGAGGAGGAAGTGCCAAGATGTTGGTGAAGTAAACAAGGCCTGGGTTCTATCTCTGAACACATGAAATACTGCATCATAACAACATTTTCAGAGGATTTTCACATTCCCAACGGCTTTAGGAGGTAGCAATTGGTAAGTATACATGTTGGAGGGTTGTTGACATTTCTAATCTTGAGTATAGGGTTGTATTACCAATCGAATCGAGCGTACGCGTGAGCGATAATAAAGACCGCTAATGGCGATCTGTTGCTACGAGTAGAACACGCTGCTCAAGAGCTATAAATCCTTTTTTGGCATGTGTTTCTAGCATTAGCGGTTCAGGAGTTACAGGGATTTTAAATATCTGAGAATATTTTTACTGTCATTGACATTTTGAGGGATGTCAATATCCCAAAAGGGTGCTGTCAACTGTTGTGTATTGGTATGTAGGCTACTACTTGGAAGTATAACCCAAACACAGCTATGGTGAATCCAGGGCTAGGCTATCCTATAGGGCTTGGGTTTTGGGCTGTCTTAAAAAAGCTAATGTCACTGACACCATTCTGCAGAATTTAATGACATTTTGGGTACAGGAGAATCGTTCTCTAGCTCTTAGTTTTAATAGAGATGTTAAACTAGTGGTTCATCAACTGGGCTTTAGGGAGTGCTCATTTTTTAACAACAGGGGGGGGTGGTGAATTTGGGGGGGGGGGTAAACAATTTGGACCCCATGACCGGGGGGGGGGGGGGAAATTCAGACCCCTCTTGGGGGGGGGGCCAAAAAAATTCAACCTGTCTTGAGGGGAAAAGCCCGCGCGTTACTATGCTACAAAGGGGCGCGAACGCGCGCGATTTTCGGCCTGCCGGGGGGGGGGGGAAAAAATTTCGACCCCTCTAGAGGGGGGGGGTGAAAAAAATGTGAAAAAAATGTGCGCGCTCCGCGCGAAATCTCACCGCCCCCCCCCCTGTTGTTAAAAAATGAGCACTCCGTTATACTTTCACTGAGTATGTTTCAATGTAGATCTATAATGTTTTTCTCCCGAAATCTCTCTTTCCCAACTTATTTTCCAACTTTGAGCTATGAATCCAAACCTCCTCCCTTATTCCTGAACCGCTTATCCTAGGAAGACAAGCCAAAAAAGCATTTAAAGCTCTAAAAGAGCTCTTTCCGATCGTAGCAACGATTCATGTGTACCGGCCCTTATTATCGCTCACGCCGCCTTTCAATTCCATAATGTCAGTGACACTGTGACTGCTTTTCAGTGTGAGATAGTTTGGGTCTGAACTTCTATGTATCAATATATACCAGTATGTATGTCATGTATTTGCAGTAAAATTAATCTCAGTTGATTTTCCAACTCTGTAATTGTAATTCAGTTAGCCTGTTTTGACAATGTGTATTGGGTGGCATTCTGACAAAGTTATGACGACCCCCCCCCCCCCCCCCCGCCCTAAGCCAAGGCTTATACGTAATATACGTGTATATATGTACCTCAAAAATTTGAAATTATTCTACCATTCTCATCCATTGAGCTAGACAAGGTGTTAGACCACCACTGAGAGTCCCCAAGTGACACTGTGAAAAAAATTTATAAGAAAAAATATGGATTTTTCCCATTAAAGGCACATTGTTTATATTTTCAATAAACTACATAAAAGTGTGCATATAATTCTTAATGAAAGTAGTACAAAGTCGATTTTTGGTATCGGTGCTATTTTTCCTGTCCCAAAAAAGGAAAAAATGCAAAACTCTAAATTGCAGCATTTTTCTGCATTTCTATACTATTAGTCATACTATGAAGGAGGGCCGGGGCTAATATTGAAACGCTTCTCCCTTACTTAATACGAACTATATAGTGAATGTGAAACTTGCATAATGGTTCCCCAGACACCCTCTACGCAGGTGGAAAAAACAACCTTGAAAATTTTTTATTTTTCACTAAAAGGGCATACTCGATATGATTTCACTAAAATAGGGCAAATTACATATATATCCCTTAAAAATCATACCAGGGAGGTCATATTTGGTGCAATTTCTAGTTTTCTGACGGGAAAAAGGGGAAAAATAAAAACATGAAACTTCTACCTTTTTTTCCATTTTACACATAGGACCTATAAGATCACGTTTACGTAACGTCACGTCACTGGTAACTGGTAATACTGATATAATACCCCCCAGGTGGCGTTCTGCATAATGTCCTGTAGACATATTTCATTTCATTCAACAGACATGGTTTAATAATCTCCTTTTTGCTCTTGAATTCAGGGCTACTTACTATAAAAGACAATAGCACTGCAACATGACAGCTAATCTGGTTAACGATCTCCTGAGAGCAGGGATCGATGCCGCTATGCCAAACACTACAGCACCCAACGAAACAGCCGATCCAGACTTTCAAAGTAAGTGAAGCGTGAGAGAAACAACTTTGAGTTGTTGAAAAAGACAGATGTGAAAGAAGGCTGTTATTATAAGCATATGTCATAAAGTATTATGGTAGATTCACAACTTCAGGTGTGGGTCTGTCACATGGTGTATCTACCCTACATGACATATCTTGAGATTTGAATAAAAAGAAATGATTGTACTGTAAAAAGATTGTTTTTAATTCCATATATATTTATATATATATATATATATATATATATATATATATATATATATATATATATATATATATATATATGGCAAGTGGGTGCCATTAATCGTCACGTTCGAACCTAATTTAGACCATGATATTCTGAAAGAGGAGGAAATTCTGGTCCTGGTGGTATATTTAATTTCTGTCCTAGGGCAATTAGAAATCGATCTATAAGGGGTTAAGTTGACAGATCGCCGGGTAGGCTAGGGATGACTTTAGGGCGGCGTGGAAAACGCTATGCGACATCGTCACGTTCAAACCTAATTTAGACCATGTTGCTGTAACCTTAGCTTGATACTGGTTAGATATTCTGAAAGAGGAGGAAATTCTGGTCCTGGGGATATATTCAATTTCTGTCCTAGGTCAATTAGGAATCAATCTATAAGGGGTTAAGTTGACAGATCGCCGGGTAGGCTGGGGATGACTTAAGGGCGGCGTTCGAGCCTAATTTAGACCATGTTCCTGTAGCCTTAGCTTAATACCGGTTAGATATTCTGAAAGAGGAGGAAATTCTCATCCCGATAGTATATTGGGATTTTATTCTAGTCCTACCGGAAGCTCAGTTAGGATGGGTTAAAGTCGCTAAGTTACTTGGGGGTAGGGTTTGGAAATGTGTGGGAAAAACGCTACTGGAAGTCACATTCGGACTTAATTTACTCACTGTTCCTTTAGGATTGGCTAAATGAAAACAAGCTGTGTGTAAAGAGAAGGAAATTCTGATCCTGGTAGTATATTGGGGCATTACTCTAGCATCATTTTGGCCCAATTCGAAAGGGGTTTGGGGTGCCGACTCCTAAATAATGTGCTCAAGCCCATATACTGGAGCTACACCCCTGCCAATCCTCCTGGAACTCATTCCCTTCCTATTAGCTAAATTCCCCTACAGTCTGCCCGGGTTTTATCCACCAGTGTTATGGCAAGTGGGTTGCCCTGCCTATTTGATAGATATAAGTGTATGTCTGCTAAAGTTCATTTATAAAATGATAAATCCATACATTGGAATTTCCAAAATTTGACTTAACCATATTCTCCATATTTTAGCTGAAACTCGGCAGCAGCCCAGTCTGCAGGGTCTGATAAGGAACACGCAGATTCTGTTCCGACGCAATGAACAAGGAAATGATGAAAACAACAGCAACGGTGAGTGCATGGAAAAAAAGTTCTATTAATGTTAGAAAACATTACTAAAAGATGGATTTGTAAAAGCATTTCATCAGACATTGCTTCACGTGTCTAAATACCATAGCTGTATAGCATGGGTACCACTTTCTCAGATGGGGGATGCGGCTTATAACCATGGGCGACTGAAGGTTCAGATAAAAACTCTGCATCCAGAAGCAATAATTTGTTCTCACTGTTAACTGATGGATACTATTTCTATATTTCTTCTCAGCGGGTGCACGTAAGAAGCGAAAAAGAGGAAGGAAGAAAGGAGATACCTACAAGGTCCAGATCTTTCTAGTACAGTCCCCCTCACAAGTAAAAATGCCAGTTGGCAACCATAAGACCTTCCTACAGACAAATGGACTAGGTAAGTTTCATTTAATGTTTCTTCGTATAGTAGGGGTTTCCTTCACTTTCTCATGTATTGCCATCCCTTGGATAAACAGCTGTTGGTTGCATTTCAACAAGGGGCAATATTCCGGAAATGTATATCTATTTAAAAGTTATCACATATTTATCTCATCTTGCATATAACCTGCATATCTTGGGTTTCATGTACGGTAGTTTATTGCTGTAGTATACTTATAACATTTCTGTCAGTTGCTATAGTCATGGGTGGTATCTAAATAAGGTTGTATGAGGCAATTCATGGTAATATAATTGAATTTTGGCAGTCTATTAACACATGGATTTTTTCAGGATATGCCATGCAAAATGGCCGTAAGGATATAAACCTTAGTAGATCGTGGAGTGAGGAGAAGTTGGAGGATGAGATCTGTAAGCTGTATCCTAACACACAACTCCACCGGGTCAGGTTCGACTATTGCAAGGTGGAGAAATCCAAGCATATTACGCCACTGCCTGCAGACTGCAGAACAGCAGCCTCAATCTCTGAGATCGTCCATAAGGGCAAGCTGGTTTTAGTTCCGAGCAGGGAGCTGGAAATTGCCGATGGAGAGGTAAACTATCTGAATACATACAATCTACATTCCGTAAATTCCCGTGTATAGCCCGCATCTTGCGTATAACCCGCACCCCTAACTTAGGAGAATGCTATAACCCGTTTCTGGGTTTGAAAATTCTTTTTTAGTACTGTTTTTTAGTAATAAAAACCCTGTTTTTTGCAGTTGCTCACAATGTATCATGTATTTAAACAGAACCTTTAAGGGCAAGCAATATTTATATGAAGTGATAAAAGTAACAGAACAAATATTGCAATCATCTTTATTCAATTTTTCTTTATTAACAAAGATCTTTATAATCTTTAGGAAAATCAGTGGCAACAGACAGGGACTCCAAACATTCACTTCTTGCGAGGTAAGTACTTTCTATGATTTGTGATGTTAATCTATCTCAATGGGAACAAAGAATCACCAATGTAAATGGCTTTCCAGGGAAAAGTATGTAAAGTTGCAGAAATGACAATATGGGAAACTCTTGTGGAATTTGAGTAAAATTGATGCGCTGTCAAGTTCTGTGACCAGGACCAAGTAGATCAAACAGTAGACAGGTCATACCACATGACCATCTGCTTGTGCGCATGGAGTTGGGTAGCCACTGTGATCCAGGCCCTTGTGCTGGATGCACACACATATATTCCATTCCATCAGAACTCCACTATTCACCTGCATTACTTCACACTTAAAACTATTAATTTATTATAGGTGATGCCCCAAGAAACAGAGGCAGAGTCAATTTGGGTGTCAATGACACTTTGCCTATTGCCAACCATTCCTCACGTACGTAGTATATTAGATTAATATAAAAACAATGACTGGGACCCTTTCTTAGAGGAAGGATAACAATAAAATTCATGTCCTTACATAATAAAGTTCTATTTTAACTAAGTGCTTTGGTTCAGCAAATATATTTATCATATTGTGGCGGTAGCGGGGCTACGCCCCGCAAGTTCTGGAACTTGTGGGGCGGTAGTTCCGCGGGGCGGCGCGCTGCCTCATATAAGGCGATGCGACGCCCCGCGCTTCAGTATCCCATAATACTCAAGCTTAGGAGACGGTCGTGTCTCGGAGTACTCGCTAGTACTAGTATCCTATTTAAGATCCATAACAACAGTATTTTCTAACTAAAGGAATATATGGGAAAACATTTGTACAACCTTTTGTTTTGTATCTGGAAATTTGTTACAAATAAATTTGTTATAGCAGTCTTTTACTGTAATACTGCAAAGTCTGGATGATGTGTCATGCTGCTAAAAGAAGATTAAAGCAGTATGCAATGGTTAAATTCTAACTTCTGATATTTCTTCTTGCAGAAGGCGCTCATACAGTAAGAGGTGGAGTCGGCAGAAACAGATTGCCTGTTCAGATTGTGATTCCTCCATCACCCACCCGTAAGTGTTATTTTAACTCTGGGAACTTATCATAACTAACTATACTTTTATAATACTATTTAAATGTAAGGAAGAATGGTGAAAGTTTAAAATAAGTTATTTTAGGTTAGATCTACCTATCTTTGGTCTGGTACCCCATATATACCTGGCATATCTGTGTTTCTCAATGTCACACAAAAACAAGTTTAATGTGCTTTGATAGCTGAAGTAATGAGAATAGTTCAGATCTTTAATAGCTATATTTCTGATTGCTTAATGTTAAATAATGTAACACAGTGGCATGTGAGCTGCATCACACTCTTCAAAGGGTTAATTTTTTTTTCTTGATGTAGATGGTGATCTTGAGGACAGTGACGGAGACAGTGTGGACAATGACGGAAACAGTGTGCAGAATGGCACAGTCAGTGTGGACAATGATGGAGTCAGTGTCGAGGACAACCCTGTCAGTATGGACAATGATGGAGTCAGTGTCGATGACAACCCTGTCAGCGTGAACAATGATGGAGTCCGTGTCGATGACAACCATGTCAGCGTGGACAATGATGGAGTCAGTGTCGATGACAACCCTGTCAGCGTGGACAATGATGGAGTCAGTGTCGATGACAACCCTGTCAGCGTGGACAATGATGGAGTCAGTGTCGATGACAACCCTGTCAGCGTGGACAATGATGGAGTCAGTGTCGATGACAACCCTGAGGACCCCAATGTGCATGCTGGGAATCAATCTACACGTAAGTTACATTTATTTTATTCATGAGATATAGCTGAAATAACATATTGAACTTTTAGTAAAGGCTGTGAACATTTCTATCATTAGTGAGTACTATCTGGTGTATAACTGTAGACGGCAACTAGACTTTAAAGAAATGTTATAAGCCATACCACATTATATATCACTTATGAAACTAGAAGTTAGAGCTGCGGCTCATACGTGAGTTAGGCTTATACGCAAGGATTTATGGTAGTTTGAATAAGCATTTGTGAATTTAGATGGTACCAATGAGGCTGCACTCATACAACACCTACACTTACTGTACATTATTTATCTTCTATTTTTATAATTGTTGGCAGCCAATCACCCGAGGACAGATGCGCAGCCTGGAGGAAGAATATCAGGTAAATGCCATTATATTAAAACCTGGTCTATAAATAACCTGCATCTTGATTATGAGAATATCCTACAAGCTGCACAGGAGCCTTAACCCAGTTAACGAGAAACATTTGGTCAACTCACCAGATGATATTTTACCCTGAGTGATCCCAGGGAAAAACTCACGTATTAGCCGCACCCCATACTTTGGCCTTTAATAAGGCTTTTAACTGACAGCTAATAATACATTATGTACAGAACTTCCCTTCAACATTTACATCCTGCTGCATTAATCTATGTTTTCAGGTGCTGAACGTTTCCGAAGAACTGCACATAGACGATTGGGTTCAGAGGAAAACCCAATCCAAATAGATTCACCCACTCGTAGAACGGAGTCGTATGAGGAAGATGATTTTATGTCTGCCACCGGGCCACCAACAAATACTCTTCCAGTAGAAAACCGTATGGAGCAGTTGCTTGGTATGCATTTTTATGATAATCCTACCATCACTTGTTTCAATATTTGTTAGACTATTGGAAAACATCTAAGTATAACATATAAGTGCTCATTTTTTGCGATTGCACGTTAAAACGATATGCGTCTTGGATACACAGGGCCTGCAGATTTGTTGACTGACATTTTCCTTGTTAAACCAGTGTATTCTGCCTGTTTAATGAGAAAGCTATTTAATTATAGTGATACGTTCATAAATTTCCAGCTGAAGCCCAGGAGTTCCTGACACTGGTGGAACACCATAAGGTGACTAGGACACCAACAGAAGTTGTAACTCAACTGCACAACATTTTCAGCGATGAGATGTCATGTTACAAACATCTAAAGATAAAATTTGAAGACGAAGCAGGGCAAGATGAAGGTGGAGTCATAAAAGAGCTGTATTCAATATACTGGAAACAAATGATGAGCACACATTTCACTGGTGAGATTGCTAAAGTTCCCAGGGAGCCAGCGAATGATGACGAAACAACATGGACCATAATGGGGCGAGTGCTGCATCATTCCATCGTACAGACCAAATCGGTTCCACTAAAACTCTGTAAAACCTTCGTGATCAATACGCTATTAAACAAGGAGCCGGACGAGGAAACCATTATAGAAGATTTTCTCCTCTATGTTACCTATGTAGAAAATCGATTGTGTAGAAAAGCACTGAATCTGGTGAAGACAGGAACTGAGTTCCCTCAGGAACTGATTGACAGACTACTCTATTTCTTTCAAAGGTATGCAAAGTTCAGTTGCTCAATAAACATCCTTCCTCTTCCCGACCCTTTTGGTGAATTTTCTATACCAGTGTTTATTTGTCATAATGGATGGTGTGTAGAAGGCCCCTTGCTAGCACCACTCGTCTAGATCACGTAAATATTACGTAAAAATGACGAGAAGCACGTCAGTTTTAGATGACAACGATGTACGTGAATCAGACTCAGCTTTCTTTTGAAACCAAGCATGCCTATATAGGGTGCGGCTTATACAAGAGTTTTTATAAGTATACTACAGTACAAAATTAACAATTCTCAGATGGCCTCTGCGGCTTATAGGATAGCACCAAATTCGGGGTGCGGCTTATACGCGAGTTAGGCTTATACGCAAGGTTTTACGGTAATAATATTTAAGCAATTTATCTATTGAATTGACTAAAATATTGAGCTTTATATTTTGATTCTTGCTTGACTCATTCAGTTGATATTGCAGGTTCCGTAGGCGTGTCCTGCCGAAAAGGGAGACTTTCGGCAAACAGCTCCTGGCTCTGGCTCGGAGTGAACTGATAAGAAAGCCAACCTACGAGGCAAACAAACTGAAAGAAGGTGTGCCTGCTGTGATGAAGGAAGTCCTGTGGAGCAAGGTACAGGCTGAAGACATAAGGGAAATGTACAGAGCGCTCACTCCTACTGTTGATGGTGTCTTGCGGAGGCTGGTTCACCAGCCTCCAGAACCGTTCCTCACTGAAATCCAAACCGACCACCTCATGTGGTTAAGGCTTGTTATAGAGAATTTGGATCAGGAAATGCTGGAGAATTTTCTCCAGTTTATGACAGGCAGCCCAGTCCTCCCCTACGGTGAGGATTCATTCCTCACCATCAGTTATGAGGACCCGCCCATGGGGGAAAACGGGGCTGCGCTTCAGGTTGGGGCTTCAACATGCAGCAACATGTTGAAGATTCCAACAGGTTGGACCGAATACGGAGGTTTCAGGGACGATCTCGTCGCTGTCCTGAAAACTGATGAATGCTGGAAATTTTACACAGCGTAATCTTAAAGCTGCACAAACTGATCTGCCATGCTGTTCATCTTGTTCTTGTACCAGGGGTTAATGGATACTTTAGATGGTACGGTATACCATATCAAGTCACAGTTGTAATAACTTGTCACCTATAGAGAGATACAGACAAGAACTACCTTATCATCAGCCCCATCTTGCCTTACATGAGCTTCATGTTTATATGAGTGTAGTTATGGTACTATTGTGCTATATTAGCAGCATTAGATATGTGCCCATGGTAGCATGTGTGCCAATAGAAATGAAAAGGATCTAATTTTACAGTAGTGTAAGATTACTGTTGTATGTCTAGTCAATGACCTAGAGTTACAAGTAAACTTGTTCATGTAGAACTAGTTCAGTTATCATAGAAATGTAAACTGATTTAGTTGTAGTTAAACAAACATGCTTTCTACCTTGCATGGAATGATTGTCAGAACACAAACTCAAATTAACTTGCGGTCACTATAGTCATGTATCATCAAGTGAAAGTTCTCAGAGAGTGGCTGAACGGCCTGAACAGCTCTACTCTCAAGGTATAAAGGTGCTGTAAGTGGGAACTGAGTTCTAGTCTATGACCTAGCTACAGGTTGATTTGGTTATACATAAGTAGATATCATATATATTGTTAAGTAGTTTTGTTATACTTAAACAACTTAGGTGCTACCCTATGTTATGACAGCTAAATATGCAACCCTACAGTGACAGCTACATGTAGATGCTGAGAAGTAAATCCATACTATTTTATCATTTAGCATAATGCTTAGGTGCTATGATATAAGCATTATATCTTTAGAGGAAAGCTAAGGTTCCTACCATTGTTGAATCTCAAACTGCACCAAGATGATTATCATCTTAGTCATTTACCTTCAAGATGAAATTCTCAGGGAGTGGCTTCACCGCCTGAACAGCTCTATTGTCAAAGTATAAAGGTGCTGTCAGTGGAAACTGAACTGGTTTGCAGCAACCTTTTCTCCAAGGGGTAAAAGCTTGTAAACCAAACTCTTCCTATACTGTTCTAGTCTACTACGTAGTTAAGTGTAAGTGGTGAGACTGTCCCTTTAAGGTGACTTTTGGAGTACTGGTTCTTGACTTATTGCTACAGGTTGATTTGTGTATCCATAAGTAGATATCATATGTAGTGTTAAGTAGTTTTGTTATTGTTGTCAAAGGTGCTACCCTATGTAATCACAGCTTAAGATGCAACCCTATAGTGACAGCTATATCTAGATACTGAGAAGTAGATCCATACTATTGTATCATTGTAATGCAGAGGTGCTATGATATAAGCATTGTATCTTAAAAGAAAAGCGAAGGTTCCTACTTTTGTTGAATCTCAAACAGAAAGACGATGATTATCATCTTAGTCATAGATATCAGATATATTGTTAAGTAAGATTAATAGAGTCAAAGAAAGGTGCTACCCTGTGTGACCACAGCTTAACATGCAACCCTATAGTGATAGCTATATGTAGATGCTGAGAAGTAGATTCATACTATTGTATTGGTTACTGTTCAAAATGTACTAGTCTTGTTCTCATTGTATCGATTGTTGGCTCACTCATCAAGATAATCTGTATGCTTTTGATAATATGAGTCCTACATAAAAAATCAAAAGGTCTTACTGAAAGAGTATTGAAGGTTTACACATGGCACTACGGGTACACATTTATATGAGGATTATTTGCAAACATTCAGGAAATGTACATTCATGTTTAGATTATACCTAGATTATTGTGTATCAGCTGAGTTTAACATAGAAATGAAAGTCAATTTCGGTTTTAATTTGTCAAAGTGCAGCTTTCATGCATATTGATCTCATATATACATGTATATGCGAAATTAGGTAGACATAGATATGTTTTTGGTTATAACCACATATACCTAATGTTATGTCATGTATCTTAAGTACTATATCGTGATATAAATCAGAAATGCATGAGCCTGATTTATTTATTAGAAATAAAAGACACAATAAACATCAAACACTTTTTTCCCAGTTTTATTTTCATTTGTGTTCATGAGCTATTTCAAAACCGAGTTCATCGGAAGTATCCCCATCATGGTATACCGTACCAGAAGTCTGTAAGTGCAACAGAGATTCATGCTATCTATTCAATATCTAAATGTTAGTCGCCTACAAATTTAGAACTCAATCAGAAGTATCCACAGCATGGTAGGCTTCACTGAGAGTGTTGTACCTAACCTCGAAGTACAATCAAGTGTCCCAGACACTGCACATATTTGTCTTTGTTTGTTGCATTGGATTCCAAGATGTTAACAATTTCATTGTCCAACGGTGGAGGTGCATTTTCCTCAGGGGCTACATGCAGAGGAGGATCTTCCCCAAGTTCCCTAACCTTTTCCCGGATACGTGCCTCCAGTGAACCTGCATTCCCAAAGAACTCTTTCACTGCAGTAGTGTTTCTGTTTCGATTCATGATCATTCCCTTTAGCCATGTCTGGAATGGGGAGTGCTTGGTCGACTTAAGCTTGTGCCTGTTCCATCCATTCACAAAGCCTTGTAGTCTTCTGTTTATAGCAGGTTGATAGACGATGTGAAGCGCCTGTATGTGAACAGCATTAGAAGGGTCAAGGATGCCTTCATCCTCCATGTCATAGAATTCCATGGAGAAGCTCTGGGTGGCCTGATAATGGACATCCCTCCACAGCCGCTCAATGCGCTGATTGTGCACACTCTTCCCAGTAATATGGCTGCCACGTCCCTGTCCTCGTAGAAGATGCATCAGTGCTGCGACAAGGATATTCTCACCTGAATTTCAAACAAGGAATAAAAATGATAGACACACCAGATAGACACATTTCTTCAATAAAGTATTCCAAGTGTTACAGTTACTATATTGAGTGGTCGCTTTTGTGGTCCCATAATGCGTAACCAAATGATACTTGTTATGTATTTGATGTTTAAACTATCTTTTACATACTAGATTATCTTTATGGTACTTTAGTAGTTGAAAGTTTAACTGTCACTACAATTGGGAAGATAAAGCCTTACTTCCAGTGTAAAAGAAATCTCCAAAAGGGTGGGCTGCTTATTAGGGTAGCATCCTAATTACATTGAATGAAATAAATTCAGTTTTTCATTATAATAAGCAAAAAATGGCATTACCTCCATGATCGCTTCTGACTCGAGAAGGAAGTCCATAGCTGGCAGCGGCTTCAGCAAAGAAACTGACTACTTTGTTAGCTTTGTTTGATGTCGCACAGCAAAGGTAGACAATAAACCTTGAATGACCGTCTATGGCTCCATGTGTGACGAAACCCCATCTAGAAGTAAATAATTGTGATGAAGTAAAAATATATGTTTCATTTCAGCATCAAAGCATCTAAATTGTACACATTTTTTAAACTGATGGTATATGCAGGTATTGAAACCACCCTGAACAAATTGCCCATGATTTATATCAAGCATTGCTTACATGAGTAGTTGAACACCATACCTATATCATTAAAGCCATGTTATATGTTGTTGCGGTGCTCATTTTATATTGTAGGCCAAAGCTTCAGACCATCTGCATAATTCTTAATCAAGTATGATTAGGTGAACAGTTAAGACATGATGCGGACAACCAATAGCGATAGTAAAGTATTACATACAATAAGCATTTTGGAATAACATAGAATTACACACCGGATTAATTTCATGTGTGCATCCATATGCCACAGACTGTTCGGCCCTCGAACTTTGTAAACTCTCCTCTTTACAGACTTTCCCCAGCGAGTGGCAGTGCCTACTGGATCAACTTCTGCAAGGATAGTTCTCACTTTATGCCGGGGGACTTTGATGTTTGCACCTTCGAGGTAGCCATTCATCATCTATAGAAATAAATTAGGAAAGACAGTTTGTAGGTATCAAGTATAACAAAGATAAAAACTATAAGGCTAGTCGATACCATTCAAAACAGATCCATTGCACATCTTTCTGCCCATATAGCTAACATAAGTCAGATCTCATATTGGATGATATTATAGGTACATGAACTATTTGGATGCCTTGGCTTAAAACTACTTTCTACTCTGAAACAGCTATAAACCTAAAATTATGAATGTGGTCACACACTAATATTAATATTACAACAGAGCCAGTCCTTATAAATTTGAGTAATATGATACAGTTACACAATAGTATGTATATCATACTTTACTGAAAAAAGGATTTACCAACCTTGCTCCCAGAATTAGTATACTTGTTGTGCAGGCCAGTAATATTCTCGGTGAGTTGCGCATCAGATATGGTAGTGTACTTCGCCCGTAGCTTTATGCCAAATTTCATCAGTTTTTTCTTAATTGTAGACTTTGGTATGTTCAATATCTCAGCCATGGTTGCCGATGTGTAGTGTGCGTCAGCAAGATGCTGCAGTTCTTCTTGCTTTACTGGACAAGGTGGCCTTCCTCTCCCTATACAGTTATAGAATATGTTAGTATTTTGTAAAATGTTTTGGTTTTGGAATACAGTAACAATAGATAGAGAATAGATGAAAAAATTGACACAGTAACGCCAGATTTCTGTAATATCAAAGCAAAGGAATTGGAAAATATTATCAAACTTTTACAGTTTCTCAATTACTTAAATATATACAGATTTTGAAAAAATAATCAGAAATTGCAGCGTGGGCAGAACCCTGCTTGGTACAAAAACTAAATGGTCTAACTTGCTTGAACTATTTAATGATTAAATCAATTGCTCTATTCTCGGATTATTATACAGGGGATAATTATGAAAGTGTACTCACTTTTGTTAGCATTTCCATGAACTTGGTTGGGAATGGCAGCATTGACAGGCACCTGGTTGGGATTGGCAGCATTTCCAGGGGCTTGGTTGAGGTTGGCAGCATTTCCAGGAACCTGGTTAGGATTAACAGCATTGAGAGGAACTTGGTTAGGATTTGCAGCATTTCCAGGAACTTGGTTGGGAATGGCAGCATTGACAGGCACCTGGTTGGGATTGGCAGCATTTCCAGGAACTTGGTTAGGATTAACAGCATTGAGAGGAGCTTGGTTAGGATTTGCAGCATTTCCAGGAACTTGGTTGTGGTTGGCAGCGTTGTCAGGAGTTTGGTTAGGATTTGCGGCATTACCAGGAGCTTGGTTATCATTGATAGGAGCCGTATTGCAAATTATTTCAAGGGAATTCAATGTGTCATTCAGAATATTGTATCTTGCATCTGTGATTTCAGTGGATAATCTAGTGATATTTCTTCTGAGAGATTGTATTCGTATCAGAGCTGTTTGTCTGTCCTGCTGTTCATTTATAAGGCGTCCTATGTCTTCAAGGGTCGACCTGACCCGCCTCAAGGCTGCACTCAAGTCCATTTTCACTGCAAAAAAAGGCATTTGGGTTGTAGTGGGTTTTACATGTCATCATCATTCATGGTAGGTTGTTAATAACTATCAATTCAGTAATTGTTTTCACTAATTGGATAATATGAACAAGGGAAAAGAGACCTCTATGTGGGATTTTTAGTACCAACTTTGGCCACCAGGGGGCTTAATGTGGCCAAAGGATTCTACAAAAATTGATTTATATTACATTTTATACAACAAACATGATTTTGATTCGAATTCAAAATTCAAAATAAAAAATATTGATGGGGAGGACTAACTGGTTAGTACTTGTATTAATCCCCAGGGGGAAGCACCAGCCTTCCCACCGTGATGCCGTAACACCGTGACGTCACTGCTGGCCGCTACTACACCAGATATGCACAGTTAAAAGTTATCCTCAGTACATAGTTCTATACTGCTATAATGATAACATGCCAAAAATATGGGTACTTTATTCTGAACTAGGCTTTAACATACTGGTATGTGACTGGCATAAAATGAGTGTGAGAGACAGACACAGGGGTGTGAGAAAGTATGGATAAGAAAGTGTTGTGTTTGCTGAAGAGTACAATGTGAATACAATCCTCAATACAGGTACTTACCAACTGCTATGTCCTTAAGTCCTTGGTATGATATAGAACCTCAGGAAAGGGTGTTTTCCATCAGTAATTGGTGTGTGTGTGAAGAGAGGAGCCTGCCACTTGTTTACTTGGCCTCCATCTTGGAATCTTTGGTGCTATGCATTCTGGGTTGTAGTGAACAAACACTCTCCAAGCAGATATTGACTCTACTCTACTATACTATTAGGAAATAAAGATATTGAAGACTCTGCTGTGAGATCTTTTGTACTTTCAATATGTACCGGTACATAATAAGAATTCGAATTCAACATATGTGAAATTCGAATTCAACATATGTGAAATTCGAATTCAACATATGTGAAATTCGAATTCAACATATGTGAAATTCGAATTCTACATATGTGGAATTGTACATATGTGAAATTCGAATTCAACATATGTGAAATTCGAATTCAACATATGTGAAATTCGAATTCAACATATGTGAAATTCGACTTCAACATATGTGAAATTCGAATTCTACATATGTGAAATTCGAATTTCACATATGTGGAATTGTACATATGTGAAATTCTAATTCAACATATGTGAAATTCGAATTCAACATATGTGAAATTCGAATTCAACATATGTGAAATTTGAATTCAACATATGTGAAATTTGAATTCTACATATGTGGAATTGTACATATGTGAAATTTGAATTCAACATATGTGAAATTAGAATTCCACATATGTGAAATTCGAATTCAACATATGTGAAATTCGAATTCTACATATGTAAAATTTGAATTCTACATATGTAAAATTCGAATTCGACATACATATGTGAAATTCGAATTCTACATATGTGAAATTTGAATTCTACATATGTGAAATTCGAATTCTACATATGTTGAATTCAATTCCACATATGTAGAATTAGTCACTACATAACGGGTATTGAATTCTACATATATGTACAATTCAATTTCACATATGTAAAATACAGTATTTCCAATATGTTAGTGGAAATTACGATATGTAGAATTGAATTCTTGATATGTAAAATGTAATTCCACATATGTAAAATTGAACTGAATTCCCAATATGTCCAGCTTCATTTAACATATGTCTAATTCTAATTCACATATGTGAAATTGAATTTCCAATATGTGCTGAGGAAAAACACATATGTGAAATATAATTCAACATATGTCGAAATAGGGATTTTAGGAACCAACGGCACCCCATACTCCCTGTATATGCAGAACCGTGACACCGATAACAGCCAATAAAACAAGGGAAAACGTTGCATGATTATCTCAGGAGATAAGGGAGTGAAAGTGAGGGGCAACTGTCAATTTCTTGGTTGGAGGCTGCCTATGCGATAGGACCTTGCCACAGGACGTCTGACACTCAGTATCACTATACTATCGTGCTTGGGCAATACATTACATGTATAACACTGACAAGGTAGCCTTGAGTTCCCCTGTCATTTCCCTAACTTACTCTAAAAAATCGAATACAATCTAAAAATTTATGCCTTTCTTTTTTGGTATCTCAACGATTTTTCCTGACAAAATATGACATTTGTTGTGGTGGGTCATTTTGCCTTTTCTTTTATGGAAAATTTGTTTATGGGCAGGGTTCTCCTCACACTGACTGCAATCTATCTATAGGTTTTTGAATTTTTTAAATCCATCAATGAGAACCAAAGTTATTCACATTTTAGCATTTTTTTCAAAAATAAATATACACATGTATGGTCATTCATATTTTAGCTCTTTTTTTTCAAAAATAAATGTATAGTTATTCGCACTGTAGCCATCTTTTCCCTAAATAAATGTGTCAATTAGAGTAGAGGTTATTCCGATTTTAGCCCTTTATATTATGAAAAATTAAGTATAAGGCCTTCGGTATGTCGGCTCGCCAGGTTTTTACGGTGTGAATTTTGAGTCTGTGGAGAACCCTGTATGGGGCATTTTTTAAAAAGTGCGTGAGGTATTTCAAAGCTGATAATAGGCTTTAAGCAGCTTTTAAAGTCTTGAGAACTGAAAGTCGTACTCAATATATGTAAAATAACTAAATTTATCAAAAATCGTACTTAGTACCCCAAAATCGTACTAAATCGTACTCACAATATCAAATCGTATTCAAGGTCGAAATGGGGCCAAAAAGCGTATTAATACGCCAAAGGCGTACAACTTGGCAGCCCTGCTATAAGGCGTGTAGCTCGTTGCATTATCAACCAATCAGATAACACCCTGCATTCCCTGCAGAATTCTTAGGGGGCATTATGTAACAGCTTGTACCCATTGTGATTGCTGTATCAGTGCTTGTCTCGCCGGTACAAGCTTAAGTAATGGAGCCGCCCACAGGACGTCCAGCCTGACCCGTTATACTACCCTCCAACCAATGAGTTACCACTTGCCCTTCACATTTCTGATTCAACATACCCGGTATTTAGTTCCCTATCTCACCTTGCCGCAGGATGCAGCATAGGCTGTGGCATGCTACCGGTACTGCTGCAAAGTGGTACGTAATTACACTGCGGTTAACATTGCCTTTAAATAATTTGCCTTTTTCTTCCTAAAGTTAAATATGCCTTTTCCTTTTCGATGAGACTACCCTGACTTAAATAGTGTTGCTGAAAACTGTTCATGAAGGAAGGGTCGATATCCCCTGGATTTAATAATTACTCCCTCGTAGGTTATCTCATCACAACACAGGTCACATTTAACACCATACTGTTACGGGTATTCAACTTTGCCTAAGCCAATGGAGTGGTCAGGGAGGGGGGGGGGGGGGGTAGTGGATTTGGGGGGGGGGGGACCAAAAAAATTTGGACCGTTTGAAGGGAGGGGACCAAAAAAATTGGGACCAAAAAAATTGCACCCCTTTTAAGTGAAAAAGCCTGCGCGTTACTATAGCTCAAAGGGGTCGGCCGCACTCAATTTTAATTTGCCTGAGGGAGGGACCAAAAAAATGTCGACCCCTCCGGTAGGGGGGACCAAAAACAATTCGACTCACTCTCGCGAAAATCCACTGACCCCCTCCCTGTTGTTCAAAAATGACGACTCCCTAATCATAAATTGACTAAAATGAGTACTAACTTCACTTATAATTGGAGTATCTAGAAATGTGTGCTAAAGTGATAGAACTGGCTGTTACACTGGTGGCACGTGTTTGTCGCAACGCTAACCCTGCCAGCTGCCCCCCCCCATGACATTATGAATGAACACTCACTAAGGTTTAAACCGTGTGATAACCAGGCAGGGTTATGTTAACTAAGGGCCGAGTCATTTATTGCCAGCTAAGGGGGCCTTAGTGGCCAAAACTGGAAAAGCCTCCATGCTTGGGGGCTTCAAAACTAAATACGGTCTATTCAAATACCGTACCGTCGCGAAAAAGCGCCGGTTTCAAAAGAGCGCCGGTCTTGTATAAGCGTACTGTACAGGGGTCTTGAAATTTCCCTTGAGCACTAAAATAGGATCTCGTATAAGTGCCTGTATTGTGGTTAATAGCCCCGCCAAATTGAAGAGCGCCCCGGCGCTAATTCGCGACGGTACGGTAGTCGTGATGATGCGTGATTCCACAGTGACAGGCGCATGCCATGGGGGGAGTGGAGGCCTTCTTTAAAATCCGAAAGCAGTGTGGGGAGGGGGGGGGGGGGGGTAGACCCAGCTCGGGCGGGTGGACACGGGTGGGCGGGTCTGAGAGTGTGAGACTAGGGGGGGGGGCTAGTGTCGAGATAATTTCGGTTTATAATTTGTGGAGGCGGGGGGTTCCCTTTTTGGGAACCCTCCTCCCAGCTAGGCCTAGTAATAAATGACTCGGCCCTAAACTATGGACCTAGGGCTATAATCATAGTAGTAGCAGAGCTGCCAACCTCAAAACTTCTAAAATCGTATTTTTTAGGTCATGTTTTGCCTGAAAAGTGTACTTAGCGTACTCCCTTCACCCCAACATCGTACTAAAAGCGTACTTTTGATTTAGAATCACTATCATACAATATAAATAAAGCATGAGGTGGCCTGTGTTGTGAGATCTTACACAGGCCATGTGCCTTCTTCACAGGCCACATCGGCATTCTTTTCATATGAAGGGGTACAGATTGTAATACTTCTTCTAGTTTGAAAAAATCGATTTGAATATGATTAAATTCACTGAAAAAATGCTTATAAGTTGGATGAACCTAACTCAGCTGCTAATAGGAATATTTGAGAAATTCTTTCACTGTCTGAAATTTGAGATCATGGCTGACCATTGTGGCCGATGTCTGATGGCCTCACATGTCATTTCGGCAACACTGTTTATGGCCAAATCCGTCCTTATTGAGGTGAAAGAAATGTCTAGGACCAAAATGTGTACTCAATAAATCTGAAATAACAGCTAAATTGATCAAAAAGCGTACTGGATACCTGAAAATCGTACTAAATCGTACTCAAAATGCAAAATCGTATTTTTCATCAAAAAGAGGCCAAAAAGCGTACTAATACGCCAAAAGCGTACTACTTGGCAGCCCTGTAGTAGGGAACTAGTAGTAGTACTACAAGTACTAGTAGGTAGGCAAATACTATATAGGATATAGAGTTACCGTAATAGATATCCTGTGTCTGTGAGTCACAGGCCTACGGCTACGCCTACGAACCTTCATTTCTGACTCATAATTTTATGTTATACATTTGTATCTTTAATCAAGGCCATTCAACTCCAAGGGGACTACATGTAACATTTGATAGATACACAAAAAAGAGGGTAATTAGGTTAGAGTATTGGTAGAGATCTAATTGGTCAATGGGCTGAGTCAATAACTCACTTTTTAGTTATTAGCGGGTGGGGTAGGCCTACTACTACTAGTACTAGTAGTACTACTGAGTGAACGACTGACAACAGTCAACACTGTCAACAATCAATCATGAGAGAACACACCTCTCTGAGGCTCTGATACAACTTTGGACTTAGGCCTACAATCTGAATATACACGCTTAGCATTCTCTACTGATCGTGTCGTGATCATAATCATGACCCAGCTACTCGGTCCACATAACAGAACAATTAACTTCAACTTGATCCAATTCGGGAGTCGGTAACTGACAATGTTTTTGCCAAGATTAGACGTGGGCGATAATATAAGAAAGTTAATGAATGACACAACATTTTTCCATTGAATCTTTACATCCACCGAGTAATAAGTTTCCCCAACAAGTGTACTTACCCTTAACAACACAGGGATGTTCACGTACTGGATTTCCCAGTAGATTACACCTAGATAGTAGATGATATCTTAGCGAACTAATTGTTCATTGCGCAGAATTTTCTTAACTGCACAACTCAGCATGCCAGCACCAAACATCCGCTATTGATCTACTGCAGAAACACAAGAGGGCGCCACCGCATAAATTTCGCGCCCGTAGACGCTCGCTGTGCAACACTCAGGGTTCGCTGGTAGCGCGCGGCTGCCGGGTAACCTTGATGCTGATTCTTGTCATATCGCGCAGAACCAGCTCCAGTCAACCCCATGCTACATCCTGATTGGGCTATCGGTTTGTTTAAGCTCAAGCCTAGATTAAGTTTGGCCTAATTGAGCGCTCAACGCAGCAGCTCGGCGGCCGGTACCAGACACACTGACACACTGACACAGCTAGGTTTGGCCGTGGATGCGCGAATCTGCGACCTGGGTTGTTTTCTAGACGACCGGGTACAAAAATAAAAGCGACCTGGCGACTTTTGGAAAAGATTTGGCCGTGGATGCGCGAATTCCCCCCCCCCCCCCCCCCCGCCCCCCCCCCCGTCACAAGCAGCCGATGGTGCACTCGTGGGGAGACCGGCCGCACATGCAGACTGGCCGGCCTCTACCTCAATTGGCACCCGACCGTGCACTCCTCGGGAGACGTGGTCCGCACGGCCTCCATGGGGGGAGGGGGGGGGGGGGAAATTATTTTTGACATATTCGATTTACCAAACGCTCACCCACCCCCCCCCCCCCCCTGCCAATGCCATATATAATGAATCCTCCCTTAGTGACATATGGGACATGATGAATAAATAGATAGTGACATGGGACATGGGACATTTCTTAAAATCGACATGGTGACATGGACATTTCTTAAGATCGACATGGCAACATGAGCATTTCTTAATATCGACATGGGACATGCATGGGGACCCCTCTATCCACAATCGAGCCCAGCACCACTAGGCGAATTTGCCCCCCCCCCCCACCCCTAGGCCTAGAGTCCATGTGGAGTAGTCTCAGAGTACCATGTAGGGAGTAGTATGCTCAGAGTACCCCTCTAGGCCTATAGCCTTTGCAGGCCTATGTGGTAGAGTAGTCTCAGAGTACCATCAGGGGCGGATCCAGGATTTTGGAAAATGGGGGGGGGGGGGGGGTGGTATGATAAAGGCAATGTAGGCCTACTGGGGGTGTTGGAAAATTTTATATTGAAATGTACAGAAAAATAGGGTGAGGACCCACGCCGGGTCCTCCCCGCCCCTAAATCCACCCCTGACCATGCATGGAGGGAGTTGTATGCTCAGAGTACATCTAGGCCTAGTCTATGTGGTAAAGTAGTCTCAGAGAACCATGGAGGGAGTAGTATGCTCAGAGTGCATCTAGGCCTATAGCCACTGTAGGCCTATGTGGTGGAGTAGTCTGAGAGTACTATGTAGGGAGTAGTATGCTCAGAGTACCTCTAGGCCTATAGGCTCTGTAGGCCTATGTGGTGGAGTAGGCTCAGAGTACCAGGGGAGGGAGTAGTATGCTCCAGAGTACCTCTAGGCCTATAGCCTCTGTAGTCCTATGTGGTGCAGTAGTCTGAGAGTACTATGTAGGGAGTAGTATGCTCAGAGTACCTCTAGGCCTATAGGCTCTGTAGGCCTATGTGGTGGAGTAGGCTCAGAGTACCAGGGGAGGGAGTAATATGCTCCAGAGTACCTCTAGGCCTATAGCCTCTGTAGGCCTACCGGTATGTGGTGTCTCAGAGTACCATGGAGGGAGTAGTATGCTCAGAGTACCCCTAGGCATAGAGTCCATGTGGAGTAGTCTCAGAGTACCATGTAGGGAGTAGTATGCTCAGAGTACCCCTCTAGGCCTATAGCCTTTGCAGGCCTATGTGGTAGAGTAGTCTCAGAGTACCATCAGGGGCGGATCCAGTGTTTTGGAAAATGGGGGGGGGGGGGGGGCGGGGGGGGGGGGGTGGTATGATAAAGGCAATGTAGGCCTACTGGGGGTGTTGGAAAATTTTATATTGAAATGTACAGAAAAATGGGGTGAGGACCCAGGCTGGGTCCGCCCCGCCCCTAAATCGACACCTGACCATGCATGGAGGGAGTTGTATGCTCAGAGTACATCTAGGCCTAGTCTATAGCCTATATGGTAAAGTAGTCTCAGAGTACCATGGAGGGAGTACTATGCTCAGAGTACATCTAGGCCTATAGCCACTGTTGGCCTATGTGGTGGAGTAGTCTGAGAGTACTATGTAGGGAGTAATATGCTCAGAGTACCTCTAGGCCTATAGGCTCTGTAGGCCTATGTGGTGGAGTAGTCTGAGAGTACCAAGGGAGGGAGTAGTATGCTCAGAGTACCTCTAGGCCTATAGGCTCTGTAGGCCTAGTGGTGGAGTAGGCTCAGAGTACCAGGGGAGGGAGTAGTATGCTCCAGAGTACCTCTAGGCCTATAGCCTCTGTAGTCCTATGTGGTGCAGTAGTCTGAGAGTACTATGTAGGGAGTAGTATGCTCAGAGTACCTCTAGGCCTATAGGCTCTGTAGGCCTATGTGGTGGAGTAGGCTCAGAGTACCAGGGGAGGGAGTAATATGCTCCAGAGTACCTCTAGGCCTATAGCCTCTGTAGGCCTATGTGGTGGAGTAGTCTCAGAGTACTGTGAAGGGAGTAGTATGCTTGGAGTACCTCTAGGCCTATAGCCTCTGTAGGTCTATGTGGTGGGGTGGTCTAAGAGAACTATGGAGGGAGTAGTATGCTCAGCGTACCTCTAGACCTATAGCCTTTGTAGGCCTATGTGGTGAAGAAGTCTCAGAGTACCATGGGAGGGAGTAGTATACTCCAGAGTACCTCTAGGCCTATAGCCTCTGCAGGCCTATGTGGTGGAGTAGTCTGAGAGAACTATGTAGGGAGTAGTATGCTCAGAGTACCTCTAGGCCTGTAGGCCTATGTGGTGGAGTAGGCTCAGAGTACCATGGGAGGGATAAGTATGCTCCAGAGTACCTCTAGGCCTATAGCCTCTGCAGGCCTATGTGGTGGAGTAGTCTGAGAGTACTATGTAGGGAGTAGTATGCTCAGAGTACCTCTAGGCCTATAGGCTCTGTAGGCCTATGTGGTGGAGTAAGCTCAGAGTACCAAGGGAGGGAGTAGTATGCTCCAGAGTACCTCTAGGCCTATAGCCTCTGTAGGCCTATGTGGTGGAGTAGTCTCAGAGTACCAAGAAGGGAGTAGTATGCTCAGAGTACCTCTAGGCCTGTAGCCTCTCTCAGAGTACCATGAAGGGAGCAGTATGCTCAGAGTACCTCTAGGCTTATAGTCTATGTGTAGAAGTCTCAGAGTACTATGTAGGGAGTTGTATGCTTAGAGTACCTCTAGGCCTATAGCCATGCCGCCAGGGCATAGATCAGTAGTCTACCATTTGTATAAGTTAAGGCCATGCCCCTCGGGAATAGATCAGTAGTCTACAGTTAGTATAAGTCAAGGCCATGCCCCCCGGGCATAGATCAGTAGTCTACCACTTGTGGAAGGCTCAGCCTCATGACTTTGTAACAATTGGATCGTCTTTGACCAGGTGACGTCTTTGACCGGGTGACGTCTTTGACCGGGTGACGTCTTAGACGGGGGGACGTCTTTGACCGGAAGGCTAGAAAAGGCAATTTCTTTCTTTTTTTTCCTTTTTCCTATATCTCTACTATTTGAAAAAGTGCATGCCGATGGTTATTGCATAATATTTGGACCGTGCAGCTCTTCAAATGCAAGTGATGTATTTGACCGGGCAGAGAAATAACATATTGCTATAATGCAGGTAATAAGGCCTACATATAAATATAACAGAAATCCCCCGGTCAAAGATGTCACCCAGTCAAAGACGATCCAATTGTTACAAAGTTGTGAGACTGAGCCATAAGTCAAGGCCGTGCCCCCGGGGCATAGATCGGCTATGTACCATTTGTATAATTCAAGACCATGCCCCCAGGACATAGATCAGTGGCATACCGTTAGTATAAGTCAAGGCCATGCCCTGGGGCATAGATCAGTAGTCTACCATTTTGTATAAGTTGGGGCCATGTCCCCGGGGCATAGATCAGTAGTCTACCACTTGTATAAATTAAGGCCATGCCCCCGGGGCATAGATCTGCTATGTATAAGTCAAGGCCATGCCCCCAGGACATAGATCAGGAGTCCACCATTTGCATAAGTTAAGGCCATGCCCCCGGGGCATAGATCAAAAGTCTACCATTTGTATAAGTTAAGGCCATGCCCCCGGGGCATAGCTCTGCTATGTACAGTCAGTATAAGTCAAGGCCATGCCCCCGGGGCATAGCTCTGCTATGTAGGCCTACAGTTTGTATAAGTTAAGGCCAAGCCCCCGGGGCATAGATCAAAAGTCTACAATTTGTATAAGTTAAGGCCATGCCCCTGGGGCATAGCTCTGCTATGTACAGTTAGTATAAGTCAAGGCCATGCCCCCGTGGCATAGCTCTGCTATGTACAGTTTGTATAGGTCAAGGCCATGCCCCCAGGGCATAGATCAGGAGTCTACCATTTGCATAAGTTAAGGCCATGCCCCCGGGGCATAGCTCTGCTATGTACAGTTAGTATAAGTCAAGGCCATGCCCCCGGGGCATAGCTCTGCTATGTACAGTTAGTATAAGTCAAGGCCATGCCCCCAGGGCATAGATCAGTAGTCCTCTACCCGGGGCATACATATGCTATGTACCATTTGTATAATTCAAGGCCACGCCCCCAGCACATAGATCAGTGGCATACAGTTTGTATAAGTCAAGGCCATGCCCCCAGGGCATAGATCAGTAGTCCTCTACCCGGGGCATACATCTGCTATGTACCATTTGTATAATTCAAGGCCACGCCCCCAGCACATAGATCAGTGGCATACAGTTAGTATAAGTCAAGGCCATGCCCCCAGGGCATAAATCAGGAGTCTACAGTTAGTATAAGCCAAGGCGATGCCCCCAGGGCATAGATCAGGAGTCTACCATTTGCATAAGTTAAGGCCATGCCCCCGGGGCATAGCTCTGCTATGTACAGATTGTATTAGTCAAGGCCATGCCCCCAGGGCATAGATCAGTAGTCCTCTACCAGGGGCATACATCTGCTATGTACCATTTGTATAATTCAAGGCCACGCCCCCAGCACATAGATCAGTGGCATACAGTTTGTATAAGTCAAGGCCATGCCCCCAGGGCATAGATCAGTAGTCCTCTACCCGGGGCATACATCTGCTATGTACCATGTGTATAATTCAAGGCCACGCCCCCAGCACATAGATCAGTGGCATACAGTTAGTATAAGTCAAGGCCATGCCCCCATGGCATAAATCAGCAGTCTACAGTTAGTATAAGTCAAGGCCATGCCCCCACGGTATAGATCAGTAGTCTACCATTTGTATAAGTTAAGGCCATGCCCTCGGGGCATAGATCAGTAGTCTACAGTTTTTAAAAGACAGCCCTTTTTAGGAAACTAGAGAGGGTTGGGTTGCCTGAAACACACCTTGTTTTGTAGTAAGTCAACAATTTCTATTTGATCCCTTCTGTACCTCAAGTACACAAGGCATTGCCCTTCTCTACTTCAGATACACAAGGCACTCCTTCTCTACCTCAGGTACAGAAGGGACCCCTTCTCTACCTGAGATAGACAAGGGACCCCTTCTCTACCTCAGGTACACTTGCGGTGCCTTCTCTACCTGAGATAGACAAGAGCCCCCCCAATCACTGAGGAGGGGGGGGGGCTCTACATCAGGCGCGGATTTAGACGGGGGCGGACCCAGCGTACGCCCCCCCCTAATTTCCTGTATATTTAAATGTAAAATTTTTCAAACCCTCCAGTACATTGCCTATTTCACGCCCCTCCCCCCTTTCCAAAATTCCTGGATCTGCCCCTGTACATAGGCTTTAGGCCTAGAGCGGTACTCTGAGCATACTACTCCCCCCATGGCACTCTAAGACTATCGTAAACTGAGGTGACTTTGGCTCACTTTTGACATATTTCGTTCCATAAGTTTGTGAAATGCCAGTATTTATAAGACCATGTTAGGGCCCCCCCCCCCAAATTTGTCAAGACCTGTGATATAATTACACTATTTCCAATTTTTACATCTCCCACATAGGGAAATGTGGGGCCAGAGGGGCCTTGGCCCCCAATCAGAACTAAAGGGGGTCAAATACTACTTTTCTATACAATCATATATAAGTGTGTATATGATACATCATGCATAAAAGCTGGTATGAAAAGTAGTTTGGGATGGGCCCCCCGGGCCCCCCAATGACAATTTGCTTCCTACGCCTCTGCTTAGGGTGGCTTCTCTACCTGAGATAGACAAAGCACACCTTCTCCACCTTCAGTACACAAGGCCCTGCCCTTCTCTACTTGAGATACACAAGGCACGCCTTCTGTACCTCAGGTACACTTGCGGTGCCTTCTCTACCTGAGATAGACAAGGGACCCCTTCTCTACCTGAGATACAGAAGGAACCCTTTCTGTACCTGAGATACAGAAGGGACCCTTTCTCTACCGCAGGTACACTTGGGGTGCCTCCTCTACCTGAGATAGGCAAGGGACCCCTTCTCTACCTGAGATACAGAAGGGACCCCTTCCCTACCTGAGGTACAGAAGGGACACCTTCTCTACCTCAGGTACACTTGGGGTGCCTTCTCTACCTGAGATAGACAAGGGGCACATTCTCTACTTCAAGTACACAAGGCCCTGCCCTTCTCTACTTGAGATACACAAGACACTCCTTCTCTACCTCAGGTACACTTGGGTACCTTCTCTACCTGAGATAGACAAGCCATTACCCAGTGAACAAGAAACATTATTTTAACGTTCTGAAACGTTTCCACAGAGTTGGGAATACAACCTTTGTTTTAAACGTTATTTTAACATTAAAATAACATTGGGAAATAAACATTGTTTAATTGCATAAAATAGCATGGTTGTATACATAGAGTTACCATTCATGATATTAGGAGATGAATAACCATGTATTGCTAAAGCCATAGAAAGCGTTACATTAACGTTTTTATAACGTTTGTCATTCTTCCCATTTATCTCACCAGAGGTCAGTTTAGTTGATAATGCTATACTCTACTGCAGCTGGGGCGTTATATCCATTATTAATTGTGCTTTTATTGTAAGATATAGACAAATATGTATTGGCACCAATACTGGCATTCAATATTATATCTTTGTGAAAATTTATGCTATTTACTGATGTTTGCCTTGCCAATTGTATGATTTAGGATGACCTTGTTTGTAGAATTACCAAATGCATATAGCAGTGCTGCTTTAGAATTCCTACATCATAATACCACAGGCTGTACCTGAGGTAGAGAAGGAGTGCCTTGTGTATCTCAAGTGGAGAAGGGCAGGGCCTTGTGTACTTGAAGTAGAGAAGGCGCCCCAAGTGTACCTGAGGTAGAGAAACATTCCCTTCTGTATCTCAGGTAGAGAAGGGTGCCTCTACATGGGTTAAAATCGACACGGGCGACACAGCAACATGGCCGTTTTAGGCCTTTTTAAAAATCGACGGACACAGGAAAATTGGGGATAAAAATGGACCCACAAGGATTTTTCTCTATGTTCTTATATACCTAAAAATCGAAAAGATGACACAGTTCTTCTGCTAAAAATCGACACAGCGACATGGTCAAAATTGTGGGTACCCATGTAGAGGCACAGAAGGGGTCCATTGTCTATCTCAGGTAGAGAAGGTGTCCCTGCTTTTGCTGCAGACCGACTCGTTTACATATCGTGGACCCGGGTCGTGGACCTGGGTGGGGCTCCGAGGTGGGGCTGGTAGGGACTGTGGGGTTATTTCAATGCACTTTAAGTGCATTCAGTTACACTCATGTTTATCTATTTCATGGTAGGCCTGCACATAGTAGCCCCATTGATTCAAGCAAGGGAAGCTGTAGCATGTAGCCTCAGTATGCCTAGTGCATGAAGGCTATTAGTTGAAAAGTATAAGCTGGCCTAGTCCTAAGCTAGCCTGGCCTAGGCATATTGGTGCATCTAGGGGCCCTTAAATTTGCAACTAAAAACGTTGTTGTTGTTGTTTTTAAAGAAAGAAGACACAATGTTCAGTTGCCTATCAAAGTGGAGAATATAACTTCAACAGGCTTCGACAGGCTTCTATTCCCAACTCTAGATGCGGATGAGACTACCGCAAATTTTCGGCTAAGCCTGACCCTGGTATAATTAGGCCTCAGCCTCAGGCACACCCCTGACTACCTGAATACTTCTTACTGAAGCTTCACCTGGTGTCTTCTCTTTAAGACAATATGTTGCTCATTCGGCGTGGGCTATGGGCCTGCACTAAGGTAAAATGGGGAAATATCGCGCATATAGGCCTATAATCCTGAAAATATGCCTAAATATTGATTGCAATCACCCAGAATACCAGAAAGAGAGTTGGCAACCATTTTTCAAGTTTTTGTAGATATTTTATGTGCCATAAATATGATAAAGGCAAAACGTGATTATATTTGTATAATATAATAATTATTACTTGCTCTTAGGGCATGGTGAAAAGAGGTTCTACCTAAGTTTTCTTCAGGGTTATATCACACATCACATGGTTAAATAATATCACGCACTAACACTGAGTCAATCAGAGTAACAGGGGTTATGTCACACACCTGAAGGTCATGACCTTTATTTCATAAGGAAAAATGCAAAAACATATTGTAACCAATTATACTATTTATTCCATGGTTCTGATGTTATCTAAACAAATCTGTGATCCCCTCCTATACAATTTGAACTACGCTTTCATTAGGTTCTTTTTAATGTTATTAAAGTATATAAAATTATTGGAAATTAGCTATAATTGAATAGGGGAGACCGGGGCAAAACGGACCCCCGGGGCAAAACGGACCCGACCCATAACTCAGTTCTCAGCTATCAATTCCATATTTTTGTCAAATTGGCTCATATAATTGATAGAAATAACATGTTTTTAAAAAAAATGTTGATGCTACCTATGGTATTCCGGATTTTATAAAGAAGAAACTGAAATTAGAGACTTTGATCTAATTTTGCAAAAATCAGTTTATAAGCTTCTGAGAATAAAAAAAGAGGTATATGTTAATGTTTTATGGCTAAAACAATAATATTTTATAGCTAAAATATTGTGTAACATATTTGCAAAGTCATTGGAAAAAAATAGTACCCTACAGTTATTTATTTTGGCAAGATCATTTTTTCACATATTTTTCATGAAGCTGGGGCAAAACGGACCCCCCCCCCCTCACAATCATAATCCCTATGGTGAAACCCCATAGAAATGATCAAAACATGAAAAAATAACCATGCTTGGCCTAAAAAATAATAAGAATGATGAGACATGCTTATTTGAATATAAAATTATTTCTTATAAGCCAATTTTTATTTTTGGGGGTATTTTTGGGGTTTTGGGAAATTTTTCCTGAATTTGGGGGAAATTTGATTGAAATGCATGATATTCAACGGTCATAAAAATCAATTAAAATTGAAAAATGTTAGATAATGGTCATGCATGACAACAAAGAAATACCTAAAGAACTGAGTAATAACATAGATAAAAGATGGGAGCAAGAAAATTATGAAAAAAGATAATAATTCAAAATTAAGAAATTTCCAGGGTCCCTTTTGCCCCGCCCCAAAAACCCTTTTGCCCCGGGACTTTTAGCCCATGACCTTCGTAGGTCAGAATATGTTATGATATCCCACTATGCTATGAATGATACCAGCACAATAATAATTATTTTCATGGATGGTATACTTCTATGCTTTGTTATGAAAAAATAAATGTTTCAATTCAGGGGTTTACCTCTGAGATATTGGCCATCTTCCCTTAAGGGGTCCGTTTTGCCCCGGTCTCCCCTACCATAGGGTAATATCGTGCACCTGCTACTTTCATGGCCCCTACAGGGTAGCAAAATGTAGTTACAGCTTATTTTTTCATTTGATCGAATTCTTGACAATTTATTATCTCTAAAACAATTTTAAAAACTTTCGTTAACCCATATACCTCTCCTGTGACGTCACAAACAGAAAAGTGTGTGATAAAACCCCATGAACGATATTGCCCCGTTTTACCCTACTGGTAGTACTATGCAGTAAGGCCTATGGCCAGCAGTATCTTCCATTGCTATCTCTCTATGGGGAATTCATTATGAGTGGCCACATTACGCTTTTCTACACTTTATAAATGGGTCAGGGCTTTTGTACATCTAGGAGTCATACCAGCGTAACTATACTATCAGGCATTTTAAGTTTATGAGTACGATATTATATTTTGGAAATGCCATGTTACCATAGGTAGGCTTACCATAAATTAATAGGGCTTAGTAAAAAATATGGTAAATTCAAGATAATAATAAAAGTATATGAAACAAACCCAGATCCAACAACAGCATTAAATTGTAATATGTTCTTTAATATTTTGTTCACAATGGCGTGTATGTTATTAAATTCTTCTCCATTACAGTGATTCCCCATGTCCGTTATACGTTCGAGTTCCGGTCAACTCGTCCACTCACAAAAGTCGTCCACTACAAAGCCGTCCACTCTCTTGACTAGGAGAATTGGTGGATGAGTTTGTAGTGGATGACTTGGTGAGTGAACGAGTTGTCTGAACATCACCAACTGCAGGTAGTACTTAAAAAATGAATTTAGGCCTCAGTCACAGCAGCGATTAAAGTGACTTGTAGTAAGATGGGTAGACCATCATCTGCAATACTGTAAAGCAATTGCCCTAGACGTCTAGAAACTTAGTTCTTTCTCAGGTGTTCTGGACAGTCAGGCTGATATTCTGGTGCTGTCAGCATGACAATATCCAACTTCAGGAGGTTACTGTAGACACGTGATATGGTCGGGAACTGTGTCATATCCACCTTTACCCTAAAAGTAAAAATGATTGTTATAATATTCTCATTTTCATTAATGACTGTTGGTTGGTGTTTGTCCACTAAAAGGCTTAACACATGGCTCAGGTTTGCTCTACCTATTATGAGAAAGTCAACTAACCTGCATGGTCCCCCGTTTGTGGACAATTAGTTTAATAGATATATTATCAAATTATTTAAGATATATAATCAAATTATTGAACCTTTCTTGGTGAGACCTTGACATGGAATGGCAATATGCACTACTGATAACAGTACGTAACTATAATATTACCATCCTTATTTGACGATGTGTTTCAGGTTCACATTGGACATAATCTATTAAATGTTTGACTGATTGCTATACTGTGTTTGATAACAACTGACATGATAGATGAATCCAGGTAATTATTACAAAGAATGGTCTATGGCTGTATAGTAGGAAGGAGCAAATAGTAGTAGAGGGTTTCAAAACTAACCTTATTGCATTGAAGACCTGGGGGACAAGGAAGCAGTCCACTATGGATATCTCACTACCCATGGAGTATATGCCTGCCGTTGAACTCAGTTCCCGCTCCAAACCTGCAACATTATTTTTGTTGTCAACCTCAGGCCCGGGCATAGTAGTCAGGTCCCTTAAGGTAAAAACAGTTATTTTCCGGATAAAAGTGCCAAATTTGGAACAAAGTTAGCAAATGGTATAGGATTCAACTTTTTTCCTTGGTCCAAGAAAATTGATCACTGGAACACTGATTTTCGGCCATTTTTCAAAATGGCCGACAAAATAGCTAGCTTATTTTCTAAAAGATGATTCATGAAATTATTTCCCATCCAGTTCTCTTTTTCTTTGACTGTATTACAGCATTTGAGTGAAAATCCAAGTTTAGGATTCAGGTGATTTGCATATTCAAACAAAATGGCCGCTAAATTCAAGATGGCAGCCAATTTGACCAGCTGAAATTCCCCGATGCAGCATGTTATTTCTCCCACTGATATGTTTGTGAAGGTTTTGGACATGTCTATTCTAACCATGCTTTCCACCCATGTTTCCTACAATGATAAACCCTTGTTTTTTTTGTTAAATTAGGGTCCTTATTTGCATAATTCTAAAGACAATAATCAAGCAAGTATCATTATACATATAAATAGCTATAATATGCGACAAGCAGAATACATTTTAAACCAATGAAATAATGCTTTCCCTTCACTGTGGAATTCTTAGGCTGCAACAGGTATAACCATCATGACAGCTGTTACTAGTCTTTATCTCTCCAGTACCAAATCAAGTAATGGCAGCGCACACTAGACAATAGCCTTGGCCCCTAAACAAGCAGCTTTTCCTTGATCATTATATATATATATACAGTGGCAGGATGGCAGCAGAGTGTACAGCAGGAATAATACACAATCTTGGACCTTTGTATATGACTAGTTAGTATGATGTATGCATAACTTAATAACTTGTATATGTAATATCATCACGCTTTATTTTACAGTTTAATGCCAAGTTAACCCATGATTGGGAATCCAGCTATAAGTTTGAGCTTTCCACAAGCCTATCAGAGGACCATCGTATTCAAGATAATTGAATCTATGAAATGAGTGGAAGACAGGAATCCCCTCTTAAACATAAAATGGTTCTTCAACTTCCCACACCACATAGGCATCAATGACGTGGCAGGAATTGACAGTTGCAAAATGTAGGGGTATTCTTTAACTTCACTCTTTAATCACTCCTGCAACTGGAACCTGTACTGCTAGCCCCTACCATATGCATACCTGTACTCAAGTCTTAACCTCTCTAAAATCATTATGTATTACCTCTGTGGATATGGCATAGTACAATGAACAAATGTGTAGGTACATAATGAGTTAAGTTAATGCCACTCACCAGTAACCAGCAAAACTCTTGAATCCTAGATTGATATTTCCCCTTTACTGTTTATTTTAAAGTATGGAGAATTCAGACTGATTTCCGGCTGAATAAAAGGCTTGCCTGTTAAGGTCTGCATGTAATAGTGGAGGCATAACACACCATCCAACCTAACCTAAAACTCTTGAATCCTGTTCTTATGGTTAGCATGGCCTTGCATTAAATGAATAACCAATATTTCTGGGATTCATGTATATACAGATCTTAGGTCCTCCCCACAACGCTAGTGCAAATAGTCTCACTCATCTCATGATCCACTGCCTATAAGATCAGATCAGATTAGGGGGCCAGTGACCCCTTGTATTCTGAGGACAAATTACACTGCTAGTGACTAAAGAGATGGTGGGGTAGCATACACCGACAGTGGTACCCCTATCTTCTAGGCCCTAATGCAATTACAATCAAAAGGATGCTGGAGAATGGCACTGGTTGTGAGCATCTACTGGCCAGTACAACATGACCCACCCAGTGAAGAGCAGGAACTATGATATAATCTTTGTGAAAGGCTGCACTATCTACTTGAATCATCAATAGCTATCATCACTGGTACTGAAAATGAATAGGTGAATTATAAAATAAGGGATCAAGAGGTTTACCTATCTGGAGGCATTTGCTAATCCACCAAACTTCCATCCAATCCCCCTAAAACCTCCACTCACAGGCGACAATATGCATATAGCAAAAACAATAGAGCTCACAAGATATAGAAATGTAATAAACCCATCTAACCCATACACTGATGGAGTAAGTTGTTCATTGTGCATTGTGCACGGGAAACACGGTTGGCTGGACCTTCTTGCAGGTCGGAGCTTTAATATACTGTAAGAGTGGAGATCGGTAATTAACAGTACCCGGAGCCACTGTTCCTTGGATTGACAACATGATGATAGTTACCATTGGACTAATAAAATATATACATACAATGCTCCATACTTCTCGGAACATAGCATCAGTATCTAAATATATGCACATGTGATTATGTACTGGATATACTCCTGGGGGTCAAGAGGCAATATCATTGATATAAGCCAAGGCCGAAGGCCGAGGCTTATATCAATGATATTGACTCGAGACACCAGGAGTATATCCGACATACAGCCCGCTTTCATAGATTGATTATGTAAAATAGCCTGATTACAGCTCTTTTTCCACACATGTGGCCTAGGAGGATATCCTGTATAACCCTCCTAGGAGGTTATATGATCATCAAACATATCCTCTGTGTGTTCTCATAGAAATACAATGATCAGAGCACATGCTTGAAGAGTGTAGCCTCATTCTGATACAGCATAGCCATACATAAACTAACCATGAACCAACACTCACAGGTGGTCTCTAAGGTCACAATCCTTGAATACATGGCACTTCTGGTTTAGACTCCCAGACCCTGGGCACGAATCCCATGTGGAGCAGAAATTTTGATATGCCTGATACACATTTTTTATTTCTTTGACTATTCAGATATTTCAAGAAAAAAAGAAAAAAAGAAAGAAAACGGGGGTGCGGGGGCGGAGCCCCCGAATTATACAACAGCAGCACCAACATAACAGCACTCTTAACTTCATCTAATGGGACAATACCTCACCAACATAGGCCCTAGTTAGCCAGTTGGCTTTTCTGATATTTCAAGAAAAAAAGAAAAAGAAAAAAAAGAAAACGGGGGTGCGGGGGCGGAGCCCCCGATTTATACAACAGCAGCACCAACTAAACAGCACTCATTACATTGTCTAATGGGACAATCACTCACCAAAATAGGCCCCAGTTAACAGGCTCAAACACATGTGGCTGGTTGGTCCTGCTGCTAGCATATAGGGTATTTCTTGTTGGCATTGGGACCAATTGGGTTCGAACCCCTCAAAGTTTTTAGATAACATTACTCATTGAGCTAAGAAGGCAGAAGCACTACATATACTATTGGCTGTTTAGTATCATTGCATGAGTCCCAGTGGAGCAGTCGGTTAGCTGTTGGGCTCAATGTTCTGAGGTTGTGGGTACGGATCCTGCTAGATTCCCAGGCTCTCAAAGAGAAAAAGAGCTCTTAAATATAACCACCTCCTAGGGGTGTATATGCCTACGAGCCATTCATGCAAATGTTTACTGGAGATTATTAGCATTAATCCTCCCCCCTCTCCAAATCGATTACATCAGTTAGTAATGCAAGGGACCATGTGATAGTCCCAAGGAATCTTTTCTAAAACACCCAAAGTACCATATACGCCTAAACATCCAATTTCCAACCACCAAAGCACCATGAACTGAGTAAAATGCCGGTTTTAAGAAAGTGACCCACAAAATGTTCTCTGTAGAGTGATTTGCTAACCTCTACACAGTATGTCCATGAGCTGGTTGGACCAAAATACTGTAGTCTAGCTCTGGTTCTGGTTTGATCAGCTGATATAATTATGCAGGCATGCTCCAAGGGTCTCACCACCTGAACAGGCCTAGACCTAGTCTAGTCATTCAAAGGGTGGCAGGGCCTGTGGCACTAGGGCAAACTAGCTATCAACAGTACAATACCAGCAACAACCCTCAGGATATGGCAGCACACAGCCTGCAGCCAGGTCACATCATGCCCCTTGGGGATATTCCATCTGGTGTTCAAACTGGAACCAGGTCCAAGCCTAGTCCACTGTGTTGTAGTAAACTAACCACCTGAATGCAACTAGACTGGATCGGTGAAGCGACCCGAATTTGATGTCAGTTGAATTATCGCTATAATAGACAAAAGTCCATGCTAAAACATGACACATGACTATTAGACAAATTTAAAACCTCTTACACAAAGCTCAAAACCAATCACTGATCTAAGGAGGTGATAAACGTACAATCAGCAAATACATAGTATACAAAAAAGAAATAAACCATTTACAGTTTTATAACATTTCTGTGACTTTTAACCTCTTTTATTAAGTCATGCTCTTTAATTAGAAAGCTTAATAAGGAATTTCTAGAATACAATATTAATCCAAAGCAGTTGCAAATGTTGAGGGGTTTCAAAAAAGCATTCACTCATCTTTTTTCAGAATCTTCAATTTTCAACAATTTTCCCAACTTTTTTCAAATAAAATGATTTCCTTCCATAAAGCAGCATCAACCAAGACAAAGATTTTCTAAAAGAGTTAAAAGTGTTGATCAGAATTAACCTTCAAACAGGTTTGCCCTTGTTCAGACAAAAAACAAAAACAAAAATAACACATCCTAACTCATGTACTGTATTGATTAGACCTTCTTTGGGTAGCCATCTTAGATTTGGCGGCCATTTTGAATTTCGAATTATTTCAATCTATTCAGGTATGAAGGTTTATATCATGTAAAATTTAAATCAAGCATTTTGTGTGTTTTCCAGCAGAATTTGTATTAGTATCTTTCATGTTCATCATTGTGCTAGCTTATTTCAGCGGCCATTTTGAAAAATGGCTGAAAACAACTGATCCATTCATCAAATTTCTTGGACCAAGGAATAAAATTATTCTCCATATTATTCTCCACACCTATGCCAAATTTGGCACTTTTATCCAGAAAATAACTGTTCGGGCACTATTTGACGCTAAGGGACCTAACTATAGGGTACATGGCCAAAAACATAATGGTCAAAAACATAATATAGTGGAGACCTCAACCAAGAGGGGTCGCCATAATCTCTAAGTACAATAAGCTGATTCATGTTTGATGTCTAAATTACAATAAAACAGTCAGGGTGTAGCTTTTACGAAAAACCTCGAGCCCTTTGACATGGATAAGGTTCAAGTCGATGGTATACTAGGGTCCCTATTCGTCGGTTCGGGAATGAACATGTGGAGTTCAAAGGATGAGTCTTATATCATACTCGGTTGGTGGGGGGGGGGGGGGGGGGGTGATGGCTTTTCTCCATTCAATCAATATCAATTTTAATAATACTTTATTGATATATGGGTACTAGGTACATTCATTATGCTTATTATGTATGTGCATTGTACCTACCGGAAACATAATTGATTACCTTTAAACCCTTGGGTTATCACCTCTTCCGCCCACCTTAGTCCATCAGCTTCATTACCAGAATATGTCGACACTTTATCAAGGATGGGTTTAGCTTGAAGTGGGCCAATGATTGAGTTGACAATCTCGGCAAGTCGCCGAGCCTTTAGTTATAAAAATAGACCAATCATTATGTCATTTAAATGTATTCAATAACTTTTTTTTAAACGTTTTGAATGGAGATTTATTGATCCTCTCACAATATACAGAAAAGTGGTAGGTTGAAGAACAATAATAATCAAAAATATCAAACAATATCAGTTTCAACAAGTGCACACAAGATAAGACAGTGTAAAGAATGAAATATGAGTTGAGAAATAATGATAAGTGGCTATACACGATACAGGACGAGATCGAGTAAGTAACAGAGTAGTGACAACAACAGATTGGGCGCGTATGTAATATAAAATAAGTCATTTGCTAAGCTCCGAGAAGCTCATATCGAACGAGTTGATCTAAGAAGATAAGTGGCGATAGGGTTCCTAAACAATGAGGATAGGCAAAGTAATGCCCATTATATCTATTTACAGCTACTTTTATCAGTACTGTTCCACAAAGGAATTATTTCACATGTATGTAAGGATCTGGAGGGATCAATACCGAAAATTGCTTGCCAGAAGAGAATGAACACTTGCTTCATTCGTTTGTTCGTATGACCCAACAGAACCACAACTATAATGTCAGAGAATAAATGATTTCCACCAGACGTCTAATATGCCCCACAGACTTAGTTATGTTATCTGGTTTGAACATACATCATGCATATCAGGCCTCAATATTTAGATATATACATATATTCAAATCAGTATTTGACTACAAAACTCCAGCTAGTACCTCGATTTACAACACACTGACCACAATGACAGCTACCTATAGGTGATCCTAAACCAGAAATCTCCCATGAGGTAAGTTGGATTTCAGGACATCTCCGTGATTCTTAACCAGCAATCTCAGAGTACGCCGTAATCTAGCAAATAGCTTTGAGATGATTACTAACCATCAATCTTCCCTAAGACACTGGAATAAATCGTCATCTAGAAGAGTGAGGGTCTTAATGTGGCGATTCTTTTGTTGCCTGATGTTCAGAACACCTTACTATAATATTAGTAGCCTGTAACCCTACCATTAAATTCTGGTAGAATGAAACTGCAAGCGGGAGCCATATGGCATGTTATTAACCACATCAACACAGATTCCGCAGCCTTATATATAAACACAGGCTGGGGCAATGGTGACCCAGAAGTGGGTCCTATGTTGGCCAGCACACTTGGCGGGCCCTATGGTGAGTGACCCAGTGGTGGGCCCTACTGAAACATTATGTATACATGTATATATACTACCTTTATATATACAAATTTCACTGTGTATTGTACTGTAACGGTATAAGTATATATAGCACCATTTTAAACATAACACAGACAGGGAAAGGGGCATGGTGAGAGAGGGAGAAATGTGGTGAAGGAGGGGGCGTGGTGAGGGAGGGAGGCAGGGTGAGGGAGCGGTGGGGTATAAATTAGTTATGAATTTCAGTGTCCCAAGTTATGTGTTTATAAGGTGCTATATACATAAAGCTTCATTGTCGTAAGTTATACATATTTTATGTTTATAAGGTGCTATATACATACATAACGCTTCGGTGTCGTAAGTTATAGCCCCTTATCAACATAATAAATTTATACCTCAGTATATTGAAACCTTATGTATATAACTTCTGCACATAACACATTCATAACTCAGGTAGTGAAACTTTATTCATACATGTAGCACCCCTCACAACGCCCCTCATCACCCTGGCTCCTCCCCTCTCCCTCCCTCCGTCCCTCTGTCTGTCCGTCCGTCCGTCCGTCCCTCGCTCCCTCGCTCCCTCCAGTATTCCTCCCTCCCTCAGTCTTCTGCCCTCCTCCCTCCCTCACAGAGTATCCTTGCTTATGTATATCGATACACGTTTACAAGTTATGGTTTTATCCCTTTAGGGCCGACCAAAATAAATGGTTTCTGATGATGGGGCCGAGATATTTTGACAGAAACTTTCCCTGGGCCGAGCCTTAATTGCTAAATCCCATAGAGTTAAGATGACTATAGTCGATGCTCGGCCCCCCATGGCATCGACTATGCTCGGCCCCCCATGGCATCAACTATAGTTGATGCTCGGCCCTAAAGGGTTATGCATAAGAATGTGAAGCAAAATAACTTCCATGGCTTGTTAGGCCTATATTCCGGATACCGAGATGGTACACGGAATTTAGGCACCCGGTCTTTAGGCACCCTGCCCTCAGGCCCCCCTGATCACAGGCACCCTGCCCTTAGGCCCTCCGGATCTTAGGCCCCCGGTCTTTTGGCACCCTGGCCATAGGCCCCCTGGCTATAGGCCACAACCTCCTCACATCCACTACCACTTCCTCACATCCACTACCCCCTCCTCACGTCCACTACCCCCTCTCCGGCCTGTAGGCACAAATCTCACGTCCATTTCATACATCCGACCCTCCTCCCTCACGCCCAACCCCCTCCCTCACGTCCAACCCCTTCCCTCACGTCCAACCCCTTCCCTCACGTCCAACCCCCTTACGTCCAACCCCCTCACGTCCAACCCCCTCACGTCCAACCCCCTCACGTCCAACACCCTCACGTCCAACACCCTCACGTCCAACACCCTCACGTCCAACACCCTCACGTCCAACACCCTCACGTCCAACACCCTCACGTCCAACACCCTCACGTCCAACACCCTCACGTCCAACACCCTCACGTCCAACACCCTCACGTCCAACACCCTCACGTCCAACACCCTCACGTCCAACACCCTCACGTCCAACACCCTCAGGGAAGGGGGTGGATGTAAAGGAAGGAGGTGGACGTGAAGGAAGGGGGTGGACGCGAGGAGCAGGTGGACGTGAGGAGGGGGTTAGTGGTTTTGAGGAAGGGCTAGTGGACGTGAGGAGGTGGTAGTGGAAGTGAGACTTAAAAGAGGGATCGGACGTGAGGAAGAGGTAGTAGACGTGAGGAAGAGGTAGTGGACGTGAGGAAGAGGTAGTGGACGTGAGGAAGAGGTAGTGGACGTGAGGAAGAGGTAGTGGACGTGAGGAAGAGGTAGTGGACGTGAGGAAGAGGTAGTGGACGTGAGGAAGAGGTAGTGGACGTGAGACTTAAAAGAAGGAGTTGGACGTGAGATTGGTGCCTACAGACAGGGGGGCCTGTAGTCAGGGTGGCCTAAAGGCAGGGGGCTGCAAAACCGGAGGGCCTGTGGGCAGGGGGCCTGTGTTCCGGGGGCCTACAGGCAGGGGGCCTATAGTCAGGAGGGCCTATATTCCGGATACCGAGATGACTGGTGTTATAAACATAACTGAAATGTCACTTCCAGGGCTCCATAATACGCAAGTTTGATAGAGTTTAATGTGTAACTCACGTGAGCTCTTTGGAGTGGGTCAGATGGCAGAAGCTTCTTCCCAGGCCTTGTTTCATCCAGGTATTCTATGATTGGCATAGTCTGGGTGATATTAGCACCATCTATGAACATGGTTGGGACTTGACCGGATGGGTTCCTTGCTCTATATTCATCTGAATGCTGAAAATATTATGATAATTATTTTCCATGCTTTCTCTTTATATGAGATAGCGTGATCCAAATAATAAAATTAATGTCGGTCAGAACAAAGCGAACTTTGGATCATAACGCAGGTATAAAGTGTAAGGCACTCATAAGCGTATGGTATTTTATATGTTGATGATTTGATTTTGATGTTGTGCCGGTTGTGCTTAGCCCAATGTAAGGAGGCGGTTATTTCGCATAGGGCATGAGACAGCCCATTGAAACTTACCTGCATCCCAGAAAAGATGTCTACTCCTCGGTATTCATATTCAATCCCCTTGTAAGCTAAAGCTAAAACAGAAAATAACACAATAACTATAGGTGGACCATGTGACAAAATGAAAAAGGTTGTTTTAACAGTTGAAATATGCCTAAATACTTTATAGATTGTTGTTTATGACTGCACGGACATAAACAGTACGAAGGGATTGCATGTCTATACTATTGCTAATGTGGGTGTTATTCTTAGTATCGTAATGCCCATGAAGACTACGAGACAATAATCCATTGCAATTGCATTTTGCATTGCCTTCCTGATAAACAAACGGCACAATTTTGACTGTCGATATAAAGTTAGAGGCTTGAACTCAGTTCCCAGGATGCATTATAAATAAGGTGTTTATTCTATGAAGTCTATAAAGTCTTCTTAGTGCAGTGTGCTGATAGGATCTCAATCTGTTTGGTGAATTTTAATTGTGCTAACTTTAAAGCAAATGGATCAGGAAAAATAAAATGCTTCCAGCATTCTAACCAGCATAAAAATACACCAACAAGGTAGCACCATCTGTGGTGACACACCATGTTATAGTAGACTCTGTTGGTAAGGTCAGCAATGGACCTTTTAAGGCAGGAGACTACTCGGTGCTGCCATCCAAGAAGGTGCTTCACAAGGGCTGTAATAGATCAATCTTTATCAAAGTATTTCTAAGCCCCTGCCACTCATACACTAAAAACCCAGAGGAAGGTTCCTAGTCATTATGACGACCTAGGTTGTCACAATGACTAATGGAAAGTGCTCTGGAGAATGGTGTATGAATATAGTCTCTAATTAGTTCACCTCCTAATGAGAGGCATCCCTTTCACATATTTGGTTTACTCTTGATTAAACTAAGTAGCTTTACTTGTTATAAATAAGTTGCGTATGGATGAGAATGTTGGCTTTAAAGGTATAGAGACTACTCTGCTCCCTGTCACCAGTTAATATCTCATGACCGAAAATTTACTCCAATCCATTTCCCCTGGGTGGCAGCACGCGACAGGGCATGTGCCATGTCCAACACCCAGATATACCCTAGGTTGTCCTAATGACTACCCAATAGTGTTGAGAGTTGTCATTACTGATGACTTTAGGTCTTCAAATTTACAATACCTAAAACAACAACCTTAAGGTAGTCATTCGGACTACCCAATCCATGTGACTAGCAAAGGCCGTTATTATGACAATTTTGGTCTATATGGATCAGATATGACTACCTTACAATGACCACCTAAGGTTGTCACCTTGACCACCAAAAGTTGTCAATTTTGGTATTGTCAAAATGACGACCCTGGGGTTTTCAGTGTAGATTTGACTTACAACCATCCTATTACCACACTGGTCATAAGTATAGTGATCAGTTGTAAGTTGGGTCCAGAGCAAGTATTTCACAAGCAGTTATGAGTGCATTCTACACAAGCTTCTGCCACTGGTAAGGCAGTTACAAGTACAAAAAAGTATTTATAAGGCTCTAAATATGGGGATCTCTTACCATCCCCTATTTTTGTTTTTTCCTCCAAAAATGAATGCCTTCTTATTTTTTCTTAGCCCACATGAAGAGGATGTAGGATATAGTTTATGTGCCGTTTTGGGACTTTCTGCTATTTCCAATAATGTTTAATAATACTACAATAAAATAGACTCATGCTCAAGTCCATTCCAAAGAGTGGTACTTTCGAAACACTTTGTATTTTCCTAAGATTACATTCTATTTGCACCATTAGTATGCAGAATAGATCGATCCATAAATTAAACTCCTTGTGAAACACATTCCTGGTGTCCTTTGACAACACTAAATAATCAAACCCCACCAGAATATAAATGATAGCTGGAATTGGAGGGAAAGGGTTATAAAGTCATGGGATACAAATGAAGAAAACGTAGGTTTGAGTGTGCCAACCTATTTAGTAGCTTTAAGTGGGAGCTACAGGGAACAGCGGCTGCATGGCCCATATGTCTGCTCATGTAACCGAGTGTATAGGCCTAGGTATATCCCCCTGCACTTAACATTGACCGTTCAGCTTGATTGAGTTATTTGAAATAAACTAATTCTAAAACAAGTTAAAATGTCAAGTTTCTAATGACATGATATTGTTTCATAGAGAAAATGAAAAAGATGTATCGTAGTACTTACCAATCCGCACCCTCCAAGATACTCCGCGATAAAAGCTGAAGAGTATTGGCTGAAAATATAATAATAATCATAAAATCCCTAAATTGACAGCCTCTTCAATGACACTTCTTTATCAATCTAACACAGGGTCTTGGGTTAGTTGCTTTTGACATGAATCGTCCTATCATTTCACTCACCTTTTCCAGCTGATGCTGAGCTCCAGTTACCTCCATATTGATCAGATGAAGACTACAGTCAGAATGAACCGCTAATAGTAGCCTTGACATATGCTGGTTGTCACAATGGGAGTATTGCATGCTAACACAAGTTGCATGCGTCACTAAGGAATACTTACAGGCATGCATACTCTTATGACCAGCACATATCATAATGTATTTTTACTTTGTCTATATATGACTATGATGTATCTGACAGTATGCCTCTATATACCATGTTCATAAATTGCATTTTCCATTTGTGTTTAACATGAAACACACTCTTCAATTTCAAAATGTTGCATAGTCCGGGGAGGGGGGAGGCGTTTGATGATGGGTTTAATGTACAACAGCCCTGCCACTATGTACCCTCCCATCAATCCGAGACCATAAAGAGATTACACAAGATTCACACACATTAAACAAAAATTTGAAAGATAGGGGCCATTTGAGACATAGGGACATGTCAGGCCCCTATCCTACAGGTCCATAAGTCTCAAAAACTCTCCCTGGAAGGTGTTTCACAGCGGCCTCAATAGAATATTGCATTATCAAGTGTTTACAAAGGGGGACTGGAAGGTGTTTCAAAAGGGCGCTATTAGAACAGAGTAAAACAAAGTGTTTCTAAAGCGGCTTCACTATTAACAAATTCCTACTAGTGATCAGAAGGCACACTGCTAGTAAGTATATTCCTCACTCATAAGTAGGTTTAAAAACAAGTGTTTCACAAGGATTTACTAGCAATAAGTACTAGCGGTGACTGCAATCCGACGCAACTTACGACCAATGGATTAGTACAGGGATAACCACCAAAATTCTCCACATATAGGTTCTTGGAACAAGACGAGATATTTACGAGCGGTTTGCCCATACAAGGAATAATAAACCATACTGTGTAAGAATAACTTTACTGTTTCGCGTTTGCTTTACTAAATAGTGTATATTTTCCGTTCAAATTTTACAGTGGTACTTATATATATATATACACTACCATACTGGGGAAAATAAATTGAAAAATGTGCAAAAATAAAGAAAAAATTACAAACGTGTGATGGTACATAGCTCCACACGTTTGGGGCCTTTTCAACACTTTATTTTCACTCGTAAGTTGCGTTGTATTGCAGTCACCACTTGTACTTATCGCTAGTAAATCCTCTTAAACACCTTGTTTTAAACCTACTTATGAGTGAGGAATATACTTACAAGTAGTGCGTCTTCTGATCACTAGTAGGAATTTGTTACTAGTGAAGCCGCTTTAGAAACACTTTGTTTTACTCTGTTCTAATAGCGCCCTTTTGAAATACCTTCCAGGGTGTGTTTTTGACTCCTAATCGAACGTAATAAAGGGGGCGAAATGCGTCATAAGGCGATGCTTCTATGTGTATCGAATCAAGCTATTCTGTTATTCGATGAGACCTATGTGTAGGCTTAATTGTATACAATTTTCCATGTTGGTACAGTAACAGAAGAGGGTCAAATATCATTATATTGTATCCCTATCAACTATTGATTGAAGGGCTATTTAATCCTTCTATCTGATCCTACTATACCGTTGTATAGAAAGATATGTATGTGGGCAGAGGTCCACGAGATCATAATAATTATGGTAGCTAAGTGAGAATTGAATGGAAGGCTAATGTGAGGAAATTCGGAACAAATAGAGTGCATCGCTTTAATATTATTTATTTCATGAAAAGTGACAACGGTCCTATTCAAGCATCAACTTGTTATCATGAGAAGGGTTTGAAAGCTAGCTTGATCCCACTGAAAATGATAATCAGGGACATATTGCATCTGACATGCCATGGGTCTCAAGGGCTGCCTCCACCAACGTCCCTACATCTGCCCCTCCACTCAATCCGTCCAAAGTGGACGAGAAATGGCCTATCCGTCCAGTTCCGTCCATCAAAATGTCCTTTTTTGGACGCATTGAGTGGATGGACGGATGGCTGGACGTTGGTGGAGGCAGCCCTTTATAGGACACCAAGATGGACAACTTCATTCGTCTCTGGTATACTGATAGGGTTATACAGGCCCAACATGGCTTTCTAAATTACTCATGACACCAATATATACAACATCGGCTTAAACGCTATTTATAAGGTTATACGGTATGACAAAGATAAACAGATTTCCCTCTAGATAATTGTGTGCCAACTCAATTTTCTTGCTGTCTGCAAATATACAGCATCGTATGCCCTTTATGGTAGTCTCCTCACTCCACCTATTTCCCAACCTACCCGATGTAACACTGCCCTAGTAAATCCAATTTAGCTAAATGCTGTTATTGTCCTGGTATAGGGTAGGTTCACCTGAAGTCAGCCTCATACCCCAAGTCGGCCATCTTTCACTGATAATTGCCAGTTTAATACATATTCCAAGAGGGCAAATGTATGCTCTGCTGATAGTTGAGGTGTTTAAGATCCCCATGGTATAAACGCTTATGCTACTTTAGATTATGTTCACCTTTTAAAAATGAGTAGAAGTACCCCTGTGTGACCTGTTTATGCATTGAGGATAACAACATTTTATCACAAATACAGATCTTTGGTTGACAATTGTTATTATGCATATCAGTCTATGATGGTTTGCATGCCTTTCTGTCCATAGGCCTAGATACATATCTCTGGTGTCCCAATCATAGGCAATTGAGGTCGATTTACTGATTAAACGATAATTTATGAATTGATATGTATAATATACCATTTTGACCCCAAGTCGGTCATCATTTCACTCCAAGTCGACCACCTATTACCCCAAGTCAACCACCATACAGTATTCTAATTTCTATACTGTTTGTCATTACACAATTGTGTGCAGGTGGCAACAGTGCCACCCAGTGCTACCACTTTAACTTTGTGATCAGCAAATTATTTCTTTTGCATGGGTACATGAATAGTATCCAGGACTATTTTCTGTGATACCTACAGACTACTTAGTATCTACTTAACATACTTAAGCCATGACAGCCTCGATAACTTGACCTATGAGGTGGACGACTTGACTGAGGTGAATGCTGGCCGACTTAGGGTGAAATGACTCATCTAAAAAGCTCTAATAAATGAATTAATAAAACGTGATACTTTTAAGTATAGCAGATATGATTCTCCTATTTAATCTCTATAATTATTATGGTACATCTGGCAAATATGTAGAATTATTAGGCCTGGAAATATTGATTCCCTAAAGTTGTTAATGAAAAACGGGTACAGTAGCGGCCGACTTGCGGTGAATCTACCCTAAGGCTGTCCAAAACCCCATTGCATCATGGCGTCCCCCGCCAATATCGGCGAAAACACATCCTGTCCCTCTCACCCTGGAGATCACCATCGTAAGCATTCAGTGCATTATAGGCACTGCCTTGAGGCTCGGGGGGGGGGGGGGACACTTGATATATTTTGTGTAGGCCTAGACAAGTGTGCGGCTAGGAAGTGTACTTTTAAAGCAAAATCCCCTCACTAAGGGTGTGATTTTCACCAAAATCCCCCTCACCATGGGTCACTTTTCACCAAAATCCCTTTCGCCCAGGGTCACTTTTCGGACATTTCAACAAAATCATGCTCAAAAAGGGTCACTTTTTTCAAGTTTTCGCCGAAATGTATCACAACAAGGGTCATTTTGACCAAAACTCCTCGTGGTAATGGTGCTTCCTCGGGAAAATTTGCTAAAACTTAAATCCCCCTCAGCGAGGGCCACCTTTGACCAAAATCCTCTTCACCAAGGGGACTGCCAGTATGACCTTGAACTGGAATTTTGCTGGGTTTAGGCAGAAATGGAACCAGAGAGAAAGATGGGAAATACAGGTAAAACTACCATCATACATTCTGGTTCCTGTCCACTGGTTCCAAGCTACCAGCAGGGGTTTCCCCAACCCAGCAAAATCCTAAGTTCAAGGTCATACTGGCTATCACCAGAGCCTTCCCTCGGAAGGATTTGGGAACGAGAGTACCCCCCTCCCGGGCTGGAGGCCAACCGCCTGGAGTATGCACCAGAGGGAGTTTGTGGCATTGGTGGCTGCATGGTTGCTGTTGCCTCCACGGGAGGCAGTGGGGTGGCAAGGGGACTGTCTGCAAACCAGGATCCAATAGCACTCAGTCATCGGCCAGCTAGCCATCAGGAGCAGGTCCTGGCGTCGGCCGTGTCTGACAGGCACACAGCTACCTCTCCATCCAGTGCAGGATAGACAGGCATACCTCCAGGTGCAACCATGGAGGGACATGGGCAGCTGGTAGCATGGATAGGCCTGACTGGTCTCATTGTCCTATATGCTCAAGGTATGTGTTATTGCTCTATTTTATGCCATGAGCTGATGTAGCTATTGTAATGCTATTTGTTTTTTCAAATATGTTTTTAAATTCATGTTTTGCTATATAGACCAGGGATATTCTGAGGAAAACACAATGTAAAGCCGAGTGCATATAGCGTTATGTCCGAGGTCAATACAAGGGATGTGTACAACATTATATGCAACATAATAGTTGTTTCACCCCTAAAAGCGCAAAGTCTATATTCGTCAATGTTTCTGGCGATAATATTTATTTGGTTCTAATTTTCATTTAGATTTGTGTTGTACAATATGATAGGAGATCCTTATTGCCCTGAATATAATCGGGGGTGTAATGCCCAGTTGGCACAGAATTCAGTTCAACGTTGAGTTAACATGGAATCAATATGGAATCAATATTGAATCAACATTGACAACCCTTTATCAATGCTAATTCAATGTCCTGTGCCCGCTGGGTTTGAGTGGTTGTGCTACTACTAAAATCCCCATGGCCGATGGATGTATAGCAATTAAGGCCTGTACCGCATAAAGGGACAACATAGGTTCATGAACTTACCTCTTACAAGTTTGACATCATAAAGCAACTATTCGTTAACTAGAAAGGAAAGACTCGTATACTTCTTTGATCCTGCACCTAACTGTGGCGGAGGTTGCTCCTAATGTATCTTTGGTACCACAGGGCGCTATGGACATCAATATTGCCGCTTCCTATAACTTATCACTTTGGTGGTAGTGGACGCTTTGTGGTCGTATATGCATGATTAAGGTGCCGCTGCCATTAACTGGGTGATCCCTGTAACCCTTTACTGAAAGGTCACAATTGTAGCCCCTACAGGTAGCATCCACGGGTTATATCTGTCATATTAACCTTTCCCATAGTGACAAAAGGTGTCCATCCATAAGTATTTTGTACTATGGTATTGGTAGTGCACTGTCTGACGTAATACGGAAGCCGCACAGGGTACTAGGGGGTAGTGGGGAAGACAATCGAAGTGAACCCCGAAGGGGACTTGAATATAAACACCAAAAACATTAATTTATATTTATGTGTATGATTTACCAACATTTAAATCCAATGTTTCCCAACTCGAAAGACTTGATTTATGCATATTACGTCTGCAGTTGATTATGGAAGGCGCTCAAATGGAACCAATAATGTTCAATGCCACCATGCAATCAATATTCCACAACGGAAAAGACAAATGTTACTCATGATATGATATGCTTGGGTCCAGACCTAATGGATATTGTTTGGTACTACATGCATGTGTATCATGGTGACAAAAGTGATTTATATTCCTGTGCCGCGTGATAAAGGATATGAAAGCTACTATGCATATATAACTACAATCATAATGCTCTAATGTGACATGCCCTTTCCAAGCGAAACCATAAACAGAACCATAAATCAACATTGAAAACTGATCAAAATTGATCAACGTTGATCAACGTTGATCAACGTTGATCAACCATTTTACCCCCCCCCCCCCTCAATGTTGTAATAGAGCTGAGTCCAGTTGGTTATCGTGATGAACGTAGCCTACTCGCCATGGCTGCATCCATTCCGAACCGTTAGGAGTGTGTCAACCCCGCCAGGTCGATATAATGCTTGGATTCAGCCCTGGAGAGATACTTGCCAGGGCTGCATCTGTTGAAACACTTTGCGGCCACACACACACACACACACACACACATATATATATATATATATATATATATATATATATATATATATATATATATATATATATATATATATATATATATATATATATATATATATATATATATACATATATATATATATATATATAATTATACACATTATACAACATACAGTTTGCGCCCTGTTAAATGTTGAGCTGTGAGCTAATGCCTGGTCACACGTATCAAAGTATATAATCATAACATCTTGATTATGCAAATCAAGCGCACTGATATGGGCTTAGGACTTTCAAGAATGATCTTGCGAATGCCCTTAGGGACTTTATTTGAACTCTACCCATGCATAGAGCACTCGTATACAGTGTACAACCACTTTTACACTCCTCCACATTCTACTTTGTCCAAATTGGCCTGTATTGAATAAAGGTAGGGGGCTGTAGTATGACTATGCAGATAATACACAAAGGATATACGCTTACAATAGAATCTAAAATAATATACTGTAATTATACCCAAACTAGGCGTATGAACAGCTCTCCATCGCACCCTATTAGTTCACTTGACAAAGCATTCAATAGGTTATGGGGTACGTCAAAACCACTTTATATATCACACTGTATCCTTTCTAATGGTTGTGTTGAAGCCTAATTAGTTTTTGTTGGAGAAACCTTTTTGGTTCGAGTCAACCCAGTCGCTTTGATCTATGTGGCATTTCAATGCAACATCAATATATTCACATATTGCACTGATTTACCCAGGCCCAATAGAATTTCCATACATAATGCTGCACTTGACATTCTCTTCTCTGAACCTGTTGCTAGCTCACCATCCTATTCAATCATATGAATTATTTGGGAAGTTCCGACAGGTTAACAGGCACACAACGAGGACACAGTTAAACAAGTCTATATTGAGTACGAATACGGGGTTCCAAGGGATTATCTTTGGTTTGCTACCATAACTTATGGCATAAGACGTTCATCGCCATTAATATGTCAATGTTCTCAGGTCAATATATGTATTAAATGTATGAATATATAGCCAGGATAATTCCCCCTCGGTCTCTAGTTCTAAAAATATGAAGATTGAACATAATTGCTTATTTACATACATCGGATTTGGCATAATTGTTACCTCTGTCCTAAAGAGTGTCTGCCCCCTGTTTTGATCTACTTTGATCCTTTTTGATACACTGCTGATGACTTAACCTTGATAAATTTAAGATGAACGGCAAGACCACACATGCTATATGAATATGTAAATAACGGGACTTTGGGCAAGGCTACACAGAACATTGTTCTGCCCCATGGTATGCATGCTGCCTTATATGCATGGAAGCCTGAAGTATCAGTGTGAGAATATTGATATTTTGTCCAAGGGGAATATGGAAAGTGACACCTCTCTCAATATTAGGGTCACAAGGGTAAAAGGACGACTAGAATAACATGATTGATTTTGACACCATTTGGTCTGGATCGAAGCATTGTGATTTAAAGAAATGATCGATTGCTGCTCTAAATGACATGGGTGTCCCTTCCCCTTGATGTCAAGGAATTCGCAAAGCCCTATACAGCCGATTGAGGCTTTGAAAAAATAGAATCGGCTGTATAGCTCCCTGCAAGCGGTGGACGTCCCCGTACCCTCTATTGCACTGTAAATAGTTAGTGAAGGTACACAGTAGAATCTGCTGTAGATCTACTATAGAATGGATTTACAGTAGAATCTACTGTAGATTTACAGTTTATTCTACAGTTTACCTACAATAAACTGTAGGCCTACACGTATACAGTAGAATCTACTGTACACCTAAAACATGGCAACCAACTTTTTACAGTGTACTCTATTACATTTCATATTTTACAACAGTAGAGGGTGGGGGAGAGCGGGGGCGGGAGGGTCTTTAGGCATCCATGCGGGAATTTTGCATCAATCATAAGCCCTATAGGACCAGGAGAGGCTTACTAGAGATGGGCGGTGTTATCCACTCCAGCAGTCGAATACGATTGGAACCGCACGGATGGATGCATGGGGATAGGAGGTGAATGGATTCTTCTACTGATCCTGAATCAACTGCTCAACATGTAACACTTTACTTACATGACCTTGGCGGAGCACATATCTATTATTGCTCATAATAACCATGGGATGTTGCTTATCCTGTCCCCTGTAGCTTAATCTAAAAACGGATTACATGCGAAGATCTGCTAATTCGATCAGAGGTTTTCTGGTACCCCTTTTCAGCGATACCATTTTGGGTTTTGTTCATCCAGGGCCGGCCCTTGCTATAAATGCTGTCTACTAGTATATGGGTTAATCTGGATAGGATGGGTTTGATGGGGTTTGATGGGAGCCATCACTGGGCTAGGACATCCATCACATGTTACCAAAGAAGATGTATGCAAGAGGGAGCAAATGGCTTGGTGTCTAAAGAGTGCTCTGTTTTTGCTCTCAAGGTGTATGACTTCTTGGAAGAAATACATCAGCTGATGCTACACTTTTGCCCATTTGCATGAATTGATTCATACAGCAAATCCCAACCACACATGTCAGGAGTATATGTTTTACATTTGGCATTTATGTAACCAGCAAATAAAATCTCAAGAGAAACTTGTGACACACTCGAGTCACGTCCCATAAACCCTGATCACGTTAGTCCATTCAACATAATAATGTGTGCATTTGTAATGCACTGCTCCAATGTTCTACCATCGGAATAATATCACCACATATGCAGCTGGCCAACAGTTCAAGCTAAAGCATTCAACAAACTACATGGTAAATAGTAAATGTAGGTGCAAGAGATTATATTGTGTACCTACAGTTTGTGTTAAAGTCCTCTGTCAGAATCATGTTGGATCAACTATTCAATATGTGACACTTCACTAACATGACCTTGTTTATACTGCCTGATTCAGCTTACCATGTCCACTGTATCAGTGGGAGACACTAGCATTTCTCAGCCATGGTCCACCTTGGCCTGTAGCCTGAGAAATCTGCAGGACCGTAATTGCCTAAAGCCACTGGCCCGGAATAATGACATTACTTTCTCTGTGAAGGATATCATGAATATTACAGATTAGAATACATCTGAACATGACCATACTGCCATGGTCCCCCACGATTTCCCCTTTCCAATGACCGACCATTGGCTCCTGGGTCAGCGTTAGTGGCTACCATGTGTATACAAATCGTTTTATCTACAAGATTCGCTAATTAGCTAATGCAATAATTAAGGTATCCGTTTTCATCAATGCTATTTTTGATTATGCATCATGTCCTGCCCAGTGGGCACAAAACCTTGATTCAACGTTGACAACTGGTCGATATAGGGTTACAGGGTAGATCAACATGTATTCAACATTGATGCAATGTTACTATTGATGTCAACCAACACCTGTTACAACAGTGATGCAATGTTTGGATCTACTGACTGGCGACTATACGAGGAGGGGAGGTTTATATACCCCCTTTGGATATGAAATCGACATGGTCACGTGTCGGTAAGTTCCCGCCTGAAACGTGGTGCGCAGTACCCGAGAGAGGACAGTCGCCCCCTCTGGGATACCGCCCACACTAACGCCAGGCGGGAACAACCCGAACTAACCCTCCTCGGTCACCTGGATAGAAATGATTACCGTAGTAAACCCCTACACTACCCCCCCTAGACAACACTAGGTGTGGTAAAAACCTGAGTAGTAGACTCATAATAAAAGTAGTTTGACAACCAGAAGTAGTTTGTCTATACACTATACATAAAAAGGGTTTTACTACAATTAGTCATATGTAATATATGATAAACAATATATCATTGAAATTAAGGCATTACACTGTCATAGTTACCTTATGATATGACTTTTACGTTAAGTAGAACCCGAAGTAGTTACTAACAGTTTGTAACTATCTTCTGATATAAAATACATATATATAGTCCTGATAAGGACCTTTAAAAAAATGATCGGCAAGTGTATCAATTCCGAAGAATTATTACCAGTCCTAAAAAGGACTCACAAGCCTAAGAAAAAAAAAATTACATAGGGATACATGATAACCTCTCTCCGCACCAGAATCAAAATTTTCTTCATCACCTCCGTTTTCTATAACAAAATATATCTACTACTACTAGATATACATACTCTTATTTACATCCACCCGAAGTGGTCAACGTTTGAACACAGTTATGGTTTATACAGATCTTTGGTAATATCCTGAGTATCATAAACTATCGTAGTGTATCAGCACCATAAATATATATATTAGAAACATGGACGAGAATGTACGTTAATAAATAATCTGGAACTGCAGCGGTATACTGCAGAACCTCACAAAAAGTGCTATGTCGACTTAAGAATAGTCGGGTACTGGGCTGATCTCCGGATCTGCTTCGGGACGAGTACGTGAGGTGCTCTCCTCTTCATCTTGGACGACTGAGTGAGGTGCTCTCCTCTTCATCTTGGACGAGTGAGTGAGGTGCTCTCCTCTTCATCTTGGACGACTGAGTGAGGTGCTCTCCTCTTCTGGTCTACCAGCAAATGGTAGACTTCTGTAGATGCAATGTTGTTTAAATGTTTTACATATGTGGAAATATTAATACTTGGTATGTCTATCGTTACCTAAGAACCTGAGGGTTCTTTTAATATGAAGGGGTAGTCCTTTCATATTTACCTTCGGCTTCCATAGCCGAAAGCGTCCCTGAAACAACTACAGCTGTATTCAGTTCACCCGAAGGAGCTTTGTCTCAGCCTTCGGGTACCTCCTTCTTCTGGATGGCCTCCTTGAGCTGATCCAGGCTCCCATCCCAGTCCGAGAATTTCATCCCGAGGCAAACTTTAAATTTTGCCTTCATCTCCCGAATTTCTTCCTGAAGATCCTTACACTCCTCTCGGACTGTAGCTTCTAGCACAGCGGCTTTGTCCCGCTGTGCTTCCAAGAACCGGGTCTTGGTAACTACCTCATCAGCAGTCTCCTTTTGAAGGCTCTCCTTCTCCTTCCGGTGACACTTCCTGACCCCCTCAATGAAGTGTTGTACCACCCTCTTGTGGTAGTCCTCGGCCATCGCCCGCTGTTCCTTCTGGAAGTCATCCAGAATCTCCTGTCCGATCTGATTGGACAGCGGAGCATCCTTCGGAAAATAGGATGCTACTGGCGCTACGCTAAGAGTGGCTGCAGGTTTTTCCTTCTTAGGCTTGACCTCCTGGGTTTTAAGAGGAGGATCCACGGTTGGTTTCCCAACCCCAGCCGGCTTCCCTGGTGGTGGAACCGGCTTATACGGTGGTGTCACCGGTGCTGGTACTGGCCCTTTTGGTGGCGGAGGAGGTGGTCTCATAGCGTCCTCCCCCGGCCCAGTAATCCGATGAGCAGGCTTAAATGCTTTATGTGATGGCGGCTGTTGTTGGTGCCGCGAAGCATCCCTACCGGCATGCCTTAACACCTGTTGGTGTATTCCCGAAGGGGCGGCTGGTTCAGCTCGTCCCGAGGCAGACGAAGGTCTGCTTGTCGGGCCTCCTCGGTACCCGGCGTCGGTTAGGACGCCCCCCTGGGCAGACGAGGTGGACGCCACATTTCGCACCATGTCATACCAGGACCTGGAGGAATCATAATCCTCACCAGGACTCCGGCGTCCCCGTCGTGCCAGCTCCCTGTCGATCTCCCTCTGGCGGGCGAGTTCATTCTCGCGCCTTCGGGTATCATGGGGGGTCTGGCCGAGCGTCTGAGACTCCAGTCCAGGCGCCAAGTCCATCTCCGGATAGTCGCTATATCTATCCGCAGATGCCTCATAGCTTCGACCACTATGAGATGACTCCGTGTAGTAACGGGAGTCAATTTCCTCAAGGCTGAGGGTCCCTCCTCTTTTGACATGAGTTGCCGGACTGGTGGATCGAGAACGTCCCCGATCCCCCCTCGGCTGTTCTACCCGACCTCGGTAGTCCCTCGGGTCGGGTTCTCTCCCACCTCTCCCCCGGCCTCGATTGGCAGACCGACGGAACATCTCTGGCGGGTATTTGTCCGGGTCCAAGTCAAACTTCCGTGGACCCGGGACTTTCGCGAACCTCGCTACTGTGAGCTTCGACTTACTTTCTGCTACCTCGCAGAAATATGCCTTAGAAGAATTAAGGCTCTTTGGATTGTTCTTCAGGACATCTCTGAACGCGTCGATTACGCGTTCATGCAGGGCCATTACCTTGGTCCTGGCCTCCCCACCTCCAATATTATGGAGCATGGTCATATGCTTGATTAGGCGTCCACGCCTATGATGCAGGTGACCCGAACAGGTAGTGGTACCTGCTCCCTCCGGATCACACTGGTACACCACGTAGTGATGGGTGTGGTTCTCCACTAAGTGGCGCAGGTACCTTGCCTTAGTGGTGAAGAATACCTGTAATTCCAGAGATGACTGGCATTTCTGGAATGGACACTCAAGGTGGTCCCTGTCCCAATGTCGGACAGCCCAGCGGATCTTTGCCTTCTGATCCCTGGAGTAATAGGTTTCCGGAAAGAAATCTATTTTCTTGAGCCAGTCTTCATAAAACTCGCTCACAAGAGGATCTCTTTTGGTTTCTCTACACCAATCCTCATCATCGGATCTCCCATTCAAATTTATCCAGGGCGGGATGGAGAAACGCCCCGATCCTTTTGCGCATTCCCCCCAGTAAGAGGGAATGAATCCCTGAAATCCACCTCTGGCATTGTTCCAGATGTGTTTTTCCAGGGAAGATCCCGACTCACTCCCCGAACTGACGTCGGACTGATGTCCGGCAGCCACCTTCGGGTCGGGCGTTGGGTCGGATTGGGCGACTTTGGCCGCCGGATCCGTCGTCTGGGAAGGAAATTTCGGAGCAGAAGTGTCCATATCGTCCTCCCCTCCAGCAGACTTCCCTTGGGACGTACTGCTCGTATCAGATTTCTCTGATACAGACCCATCGGTCATAATCCGCTGGGCGTCTGGTACTCTCTTCAACCTTGCTGACTCATTCCTCAGGGCTTGGCGACCCCGAGGCAGGACGAAAGGGGATTCACCCCCTCCAACTACCACAGTCCGTATATCCTGACTGTGGGGACTGCTCGTGCGGGCTACAGGGTCACCCTTTTGGGATGTCCCTGCTAGCCTTAGCTGCAGCCTTCTCCTCTGCCTGGGTCAAACTCTTAGTCCGAGTCTTGACCATTTCCTCCACCGTCTCGACGATTGCTTCGTGACGGCTGAGGCCCTTCTCCGCCATGATAGTTTTCATGCGGTTATAGTCTATCTGATAGACTTCGTAGGATAAGTTGGACCGTATTAAGGCCCGATATCCTTCAACCGATTTCGGTTCTAACATCCCGACTGGGTTGTACCTGCGGTAGCAAGCTACAGCAAGGGTAGTGGCGCCGAATGCCCCACACGAGACGTCATCCGAGATGCGTGTCATCCGAGGTACACACACCCCGACGTCGGCCATCTCGGCGTCGAACAAGCCCTCCCGAAGTGCTTTACACACCCAGAGGCCTTGCTGTAGATTTTCCCAGGTGCTGAACCACTCTGGGGGCATGATGCGGAGAGTTCCTGCATCAATAAATTCGTGCAACATATCCACTATGTCGTTTGGGATAGGTTTAGGTAGACCTATCTCCGTGGCGGACATTACGTCCGGGTGGAGATTCATCTCCCTCCCATCGTAGCAACTCTTACCAGTTGACTTCACCAGTCTAGCTGGCTTCTGCTCCTTCGGATGGTTATCCGGATCGACATTCGGATTACCAGTCATATCCCACGTATCCTTTAGATGTTGGGCTTCTTCCTTTTCTATTTTTAGAGCCAGAAGACGATCTTCCTCATGAAGTTTCCGTCGTTCAGCCTCAGTGAGGACTGATGCAGACATGGATACATCCATGTCTTCCACTTCGAGGAGCTGCTCCTCGGAGAGAGTAACAGGGCTGGCGACACCAGCGCTGTCTTCGTGGGGCAGTTCGGCCATCTTGTGTGGCCGGTCCCCTCCGCCCAACTCTAGCTGCCGTGCGGCCATGCTGGGTTGGGCGCTCTTATTTCTACTAAATAAGAGTCCTAACAGATGCTACAGGTCTTTGTGGAGGACCTGTTCTCCTTTTTGAAACTTATTCACCTACTTTTAACGTGTGAATCCGGTTCCTATTAGACCCTCCTCGTTGGCCAGCACACGGTGCCGGCGAAGATTCGAAATCTAATGAACCAAAACGACCCCTGTGCGCAGAGGTCACGCGCATCCATGCGCGTCTCGGGCCCTCCGCGAGACTGCCCTAACTAGGTCACTCATTGATTCAGTTCTTTTCCCGCGCCCGCAGGGCGCTGGGAGCTCAAATTATAAACAGGTGCTTCGGGTAGTAGCCGAACCTTTCGCAACCAACAGTTCTGCTGGAGTATTAGTGAGGTTTTTATGGGAAGCATGCCCGCAAACCCACCGGATTATCCGCTCACCACCCACTGGTACCCTGCTTGGGGGTTTTATACGCTCCATACCCGGTCACTCGTGCATATTCCAACATAGAACAGATGACAACACAAAACAACTTCTCGGAAAAAGAGGAAATAAATTATAATTTTCCTGCCAGGAACCTCCTCCCTCCTTCTCCTAACATAGTACAGGACAACACACTCGTTGTGTACCAGCTTAGGTTACCGCAGCCCTTTCTATCAGGCGGGGACTGCGTCGGGTACCTCCCATGGGTATTTTCTTTGACCTAGCTCCCGGAGGCGCCTTTTCAGAGGCAGGGTTAGCCGTCCCCTTTCTCTTCCGCCTAGGTTTGCTTACAGCTAGCGAGACTTTTTCCTTCTTCTGCACCTTCGGATCACGGACCCCTAACTTCCTAGGCCTTCCTCGGCCACGTTTCGGGGTTATTTGATCCATCTTCCTGTCTTTTACTTTCTGGAGTAATTCATCTACTCCTAACCCATACGTTTCTGTGGTCAGATCCCTCCCCTTCCAGGGACGGAGCCGAGCCACGTTGGATTTATAGATCCGCCCAATTAAGGATCTAATCATGACAGTACAGTCACTTACTACTCTAGTCACCACAAATGGACCATCCCAGTTGCTCGCCAATTTTGAATTGGATAGAGGTTCGTGTAGTCTCACTACTTGATCCCCTACCTTGAACCGACGGACTTTTAGTCCATGGTCATAACCAGTTTTCTGCCATTTCGCGTTCTTTTTTAACTCAGTTCTAACAAGTTCATATGCGAATTTAAACTGGTCTCTTAGTGATTCCACAAACATCACGTGACATGGTGCGTCGGGATTCAACCCGACCACCCCAAAAACAAGATCGGCTGGCATGATCATGTCTTCCCCAAACACTAATAAGTTTGGGGTGCAATTGGTGCTTTTATGAACAGTGCTGTTGTATGCATGGCATACATATTCACATTGTTCATCCCAATCTGTCATACTTTCATTCACCAAGGGTTTCAGAACCTGAATCAGCGTTCTGTTGAACCTTTCCACCATCCCATCACTCTGGGGTCGGTAGGGATTGGTTCGGGTCTTACAGATTGCTAACCTATGGCACATCTCTTGCCATAGATCCGACTCAAATTCCCGGCCTTGGTCACTATGCATCATTAGAGGCACTCCGAGGTGTAATACCCAACCCTTCACAAAGGCCTTCGCACAAGTCGCGGCTTTGTGATCGGGTAAGGGGAACACCCTCGTGTACTTAGTATAGTAGTCGGTTACTACCATCATACACGTGTTACCATCAGGGGTTGTTTTAAAACCACTGATGATGTCGATTGCTATTCTCGCAAACCTAACTCCGAACAGTTCCTGGGACAAGTCTTAATGGTAGACGTGGCGTTGTACTTACTTTCTGTCACTACTGCAATACCTGAGAGGACCTTCCACCGCTGTGTCAAGCCTTTTGTAGTGTGTTGGGGTTTCTTCTCCCCCCACCTGGTTCCTGCACATAAACTTGAAAGTACTACCTTATGCCTCAGCTTGAAGAGTGAGGGGGTAGCCCTGCCGCTCTGTGATTGGTTAAGCCATGCTGCAGAGCAGCATTGTGACCTGGCGGTCACAACACTTTCCCTGTATAGGGGTGGCCAGTGGTGTGGATTTAACCATACCACCTGTTTTTTTCAAGTGTTTGGTGAGCCCAACCTGCTATTTTGTACAACCAAATAGTAGGTGTGGACCATGAACCTCTTATTCTCTCAGATAAAGCAGTTTCGACTTGCGTCTCATCAGGTGAAAAGTATAATACTTAGCCTAGTGGAGCTGTCACCCCTCCACTAAATGGGTCTGTCCCTCTCACCTGGTGTCCCAGGTAATTGGGTCACGGTCTCTGTGCCCCAGACTTGTGGTCTCAGGCACCCATCCGTGCTCTAGATAGGTGGAACTAACACAGGCTCTATGTAAAGGTGGTTGGTCCTCTCGAGAAATGTAGTGCGGGCGGAGAGGGTGGACATATACTGCAATGTTATGTTTCAAACACGGCAATTGGTGTTTAGCCAAAAAATTTCCTGGGACAAGGCCATTTTACCCATCCCAGGGCCGGGTTTATTCTTGCAGCAATCGGGACAAGTGGCGATCCAACGTAGTAAGTCGGTGCTCATTCCTGGCCAGTAGTACCTTCGGGACAGGCATTTCAGTGAACGTTTCTTCCCAAAGTGACCACTGGTCATATGACCGTGACAATAATACATCAAATCCCTCCTCATACCGGAGGGGATCACTACCTGTCTGATCCTTCTTCCCGAAGGATTGATCTTCCATCTATATAGAACACCTTCGGATACTTCCAGCTCTGTCCATTGAGCTAAAAATCTCCTCATCTCCCGATTTTCCAGAGAGATTTCAGGTCGAACAGGTTTGATTCCCTTAGGAATTAACCCGAGCAACCTCCCCACGTTCGGATCCTTTTCCTGGAACCTTCGGATAGTTTCCATAGACCACTGAAGGATGCCAGTTCCTCTGGATTCCAGTGGTAACCGGACTCCAGCCAGGACCGCCCCATGGGCTCCACAATCGTCACATTTTCCATTTCCACAACTCCTAATGGGCCTGTGGGATAGTGCGTCAGCATTTACATGCTTCACACCGGGTCGGTGTTGGATCTGCTTCTGTTCCAACCCGAACTCTGATAAGTGTGCTAACCACCGGCCTATCATGCCTTCTGCATCCTTAAAATTCAGTAACCACCTCAAAGATGAATGGTCAGTCCTCAGCGTAAAATCTGAGCCCCACAAAAAATTTTTATATTTTTTTGTGTAAACAATCACCGCCAAGAGTTCCCTCTTGGTGGTACAGTAGTTCCTCTGTGACTTGTTCATGGTGTTGCTAGCAAAAACAATGGGAACTTCTTTTCCGTCTTGGACCTGACTCAAAGCAGCCCCAATGCTCTCATTGCTGGCATCAGTATCCAGAATGAAGTGTCCGGCGGCTGTCGGATACTTCAGAACTGGTGTCTCAACAAAGAGTCTTTTGATTGACTCAAAGGACTCGTCTTGTTCTTTTCCCCATGGAAAAACTTCTTTGCGCCTACCAGGTGTCCAATGTGACAGAGATTGGATAGAATAACTCACCTGGGCATAACCTGGTAAGAAATCTCGATAATACGAGCAAAACCCAAGGAATGAACGGACATCCTTGGGACACCTGGGCTTTTCCCACTCAGTCACACTTCTGATTTTTTCCGGGTCTGCTTTTACCCCCTGAGTGGAAATGATTCTCCCCAGATAATTGATATCTTTTTTGAACAATTGACATTTCTTAGGTTTTAATTTCAACCCATTACTCATTATTCTCTGGAGGACCTCTTCCAGGTTGTCTAGACAGCCCTGGAATGTCTTCCCAAAGATAATGACTTTATCTAGGTAAACTAGACATTTTTTTCCATAGTAGATCGCTCAGTAATGTCTCCATCATGGCTTCAAATGTGGCTGGCGCATTGCACAACCCGAAGGGCATGACGTTGTACTGGAACAGTCCTACATGGCTAGAGAAGGCCGTTTTCTCCATGTCGGCAGGTTTCATCCCGACCTGCCAGTACCCAGACTGTAAGTCTATGGTACAGAACCATTCATTCCCTCCTAGCGAGTCAATGGTCTCATCAATCCTCGGCAGAGGATATGAATTCTTCTTCGTCATCCCATTCAGCTTCCTGTAGTCTATACAGAACCTTATGGTCCCATCTTTTTTTGTGACCATACAGACTGGACTACTCCAGGGGCTAGAACTGGGTACAATAACGTGATCTTTAATCATCTTATTGATTTCCGTCTCTGCTACCTCTTTCTTCTTTAGGGGTAGCCGACGGTAAGGAATTTTAAAGGGGGAACCTTCCCCCACGTCAATTCTGTGTAGGACTTTATCAGTACGTCCTAATGGTTCTCCTGGGAACGCGAAGGCCCTTCGGCAACGTTTTAACATCACCCGAAGGTCCCTCTGCTCCTTCGGATCTAATTCCGAAGCATCCTGAATTAGTTTCTCTAATTCCTCCTCAATAACGACCGTATCCGGCGGACCTTCGGATGGCAACCCCAGAAGGCTGCTGGTGACCGCCTCCGCGAGTACCACACTGCCTACTTTAGCGCCTTTCTGGAGATATACCATATGAACACCAGGATTGGATATGGGGACAAGAGTCCATTGGGCATTTCCCACCAACGTATCAGCAGATTCCAACCCGAGGGATTGAAGATAAGCTACGTCGGGTTCCATGACCCCGGCCCTTCCTCTGAGTTCAGAGGAAGCACTGATTAACACATCACATGTGGTTCCCGGTGGAAGTTTCACCGTCTGTGCTACACTTGCTACACTACTGATAACTCTCAGCACACATTGTGCCTTGATATTATAGGGACTCTGTATGGACAATTCACCTGTCTTCGGGTTCAACATCATTCCGAACAGGTCGGCAAAGTCCATCCCTATGATACCATCATCCTCGATCTCAGCAATGGTTGGGGAGAATACAAACTCTTTCCCCACCACTGAGATACACAGGAAAGTACGTCCAAACGTCCGCAATCTGCTACCGTCGGCTGTGCACGCATTTACCCTCATTTTAAGGTCATCATTTGTGCCCAGCAAAAGAGTGTAGAACTTCCGAGAGATGATGGAGTGGCTAGCCCCAGTATCTATCAGAAATTCCCCGACTCTAACCTTCACAGAAGCGGCCAAATACCACCTTTTTCCTCCATTCAATGAAGGGTTACTAGTGAACTTCTGTAAGTCACTCTCAGTACCTAGATCTAATCCACGCCCTCTTATGTATTCCAGGCAAGGGTGATCTAGGGGGAGCCTGGTTCCACAAACCATTGCACTATACTCCTCTGCATCAGCACCGGGTTTCCCCGACTCATTTCCCGAATGTATGACTGGAATGCTGATGGCCCCGGCCCCAGGGTTCCCAAGCTGCGCCTGCTTGTCCCCCATATGTCCGGACGTCACTACTGAGTGTGAACTTACTCCCGTCCCGTCAGGAGTATCATGGCATATTTCCTTCGGGATCTCTGAGTCGCCTCCCTCAGGGATCCCCTTTAATTTTCCGAGTTCTTACCGGAGAATCGCATCACAGGTTTTTCCGCTGTGCATGTGGAGGCATAATGCCCCTTCTCTTGACATCTGTGACAAGTTACAGTACTCAGCTCGGGTTTTATCCTCCGTTCCTGTTTTTTATCAAACAGGGTCACCATACGTTGCATCATGGCTTCTACCAACCCGAGGGATTGGTCGGGTTCCGATTTCTTCGGAACATTGGGTTCTGGTGGACCCGAGGGAGGTTTGGAAGGGGTTTTTGAATTATCCCCTGTGCGTTTCTCTGGCTTTTTGCTAGAGGATGTTTTATCAAAAGGTTTCCGCCTCTTGTTATCACCGGACTTTTTGTCCCGGCGCTTCCCACCGAAGGCTACAGCCCCAATGGTCTCTTCTTCCTCGGAATCCTCATCCGAAGATGCCCCGCTGCTGCTATAGTCAACAACCGCTGACATTCGGGATTGGTTGGGTACCAATCCGGCAAGAAGAATTTTCTTCTTCTCATAACTGTCTATGGCTAAGAATAGATCAGCTAGGGAGGAATCGCTTTTCCAAGCTTTCCTGGTTAGTTCTTGATGATCAGGATCACTCAATCCACTAATGAACCGAACAAAAAGAGTCTCGATGTAGTAATCTGCGTCTCTAGCCCATTCGGGTCTTGCCTGATGCAGGATCCGTTGAAGCTCCAAACCATATATCTTCGGGGACTCCTTCGGTTTCTGGGTTCGTCCTTTGAAGACCAACCAGTGATCCACGGTCACCAGGTTCCCAAAGATATATACAGCAGTACTTTCGAGCTGATCATATGTACCCGAAGGGCCATATGTACTTCTCCATTGGGAGACGGCGGATTTACCTGGCCCATCATTTAGCCAGATGACGAAGGCTCCTAATGAGTCTTCTTTGGACCATCCATTGTATTTGCAGTCATCCACAAATATCTGATATTCGTCCTTCCAGGGTCCTTTCCCCTTGTAGGGTTTGCTGATCCTGGCGGTGCGTCGGGCACCTCTGGTGGCCCCTTCTATCAGCTGGTCTGATAGATTCCGGCTCCAATCCATTACTTCAGTGGCATCCTGTCCCCGGCTATAGCTATCCAAGCCAAGGCTCTTGATACAAGGATCAGTATCATAAACCTGTCTCAGTCCGGGGGCCATTGATGTTCTTCGGGTCAATGGCCGGACTGGGGAGACTGGTTCGCACCCAGCAAACCGGGTGGGTCGAGGGCGAGAGGTGGTACCCGGGTAGGTGGGATCAGGTCCTGTTGTTGTCTGGTCATGGTGCTGGGGCCTGGGCCGACTTCCTTGACTATTTCTAGGCTTATCAGGACTATCAGTACGAGGGTACTGTGGGTTCTGGTCCCCAGACCATCCAGCAGAAGGTCCTTCCCCGGCTTTCTTGCCTCGGGTAGCGTGCCCCTGGGCTTGCTTGCCCGGAGTCCTCCCGGCTCCTGTCTTCGTCGTCTGGTTATGATGAAAGATCAGGTCGCCCCAATTATCATAACCATACCACCCACCTTGTTGATCCTCATGGGTGGTGGTGTCTTTGTTCGTACCCGAAGGGGCAGGAACAGCTCCATACCGAGATCGACTATCCCCAGAAAAGGGGTTCAAGGTGTCATAACTAGTGACTCCCGACGTATTCCCTGCGGAATATGCCGTCTGGTCGATAGTTACCGATTGACCCGGGGGAGCAGATGCATAATACACATCCTTCTCAACCTGTCCCCCGGAAGGGTAGCGGGTGTTGGTTTTTAGAACTCCCTGGAGTGGAGGGTTCTCTACTCCTTCCCCAGGGGTGAGGGTCACCTCTGGGTCTGGTACCTTTTGGTTGCCTAGGTAGATTTCCAACTCTACCCGTCTGGCTTCCAGTATGGATACTGCCTGCATGCTCTCTAGCTTTTTCTGACTTAGCTCTTCGTTCGCTTCGATGATAGCAGCTCTTACTGCCTCATTGTCCTCAACCTGCTGGTTACGGGCGTCTTTGGCGGCGTGCCATTCCCTAGAGTATCTTTCTAGGTCCGCCTGATATTGCTGTTGACAGGCATAAGACTTCCGGTTAGCTTGACCCAACTCGGATAATCTTTTCTTCTCATCCCTCAGGATTTCCTGATTCTTCTCCATCTGATCTTGGATCAGCTGGTTGTCACGGGTCAATTGATCCGTTCTCCACTCCATATCTTGATGGACCTGCCTATTTTCTAGGATGTACCGATCCCTTTCAGAGATCAACGAAATTAGTTCGTCGTGCAGAGCGTCGTACTGCTTGTTCATTTCTTCTTTGTTCCGGTAAGCGTTGTCCCGGTCCAAAGTGTCGTCCTGATTGAGATCAGTGGTGCGCAGTACCCGAGAGAGGACAGTCACCCCCTCTGGGATACCGCCCACACCCAGCAAAATGGGGTGATCCCTGGCCATGACTGGTGATGCATGGTGACTACTATTTGAGTGATCACACACTGAGTGACAATGTGCCACTGCTGGTGAGTCTCACACAGCATGGCGACTCATCACTCATCTCGCCACTGTGGTGATCACACGCTGAGTGACAATGCGCCACTCCTGGTGAGTCTCACTCAGCATGGCGAGATATCACTCATCTTGCCACTGCGGTGATCACACGCTGAGTGGCAATGCGCCACTCCTGGTGGGTCTCACTCAGCATGGTGACTTTTCACTCATTTCCCAACTGTGGTGAGCTCACTCAGCATCACCAGGATATTAGCATTGGAGGTATACTGCTTGTATTTTGCAGAGGGGCAATAGAAGTTGATGTTGATTTCATTAATATTATCGCACATATGGACCAGATTTTTACATGATTATAATCATTATGAAAATGTGCACATCATGATAGCCAACAATATTATTTTAGATTAAGGTTTAAGACAGAAAATACAATTTTCCTTTGTCTATGGGACTTAACACTGAAATGAAATTGTCTACATTTTACATAGTATATAGACATTGATCAGCCTTGCTCTAACAAGAATAGGAAAGTATGATATCCAATGACCATCATGGTATCATATAATCATGAGTAACAAGTAAGGATTTTCAACAGTATGGTAAAACATTCTTGCATTGAGTGATAAAAGGGGAACTTTCTTTGTCTGACCAACATGGCAGCTCTCACTCAACATGGCACATCATCACTCACAGTCGCCAACATGGTTCTCACTCACTGAGTGACTAGGCGCCACTCTTGGTGAGTCTCACTCAGGATGGCGCATGATCACTCACGGTCACACACATCCTGGTTTCCTGAGTTCTGATTGGTCCATTTCAAATTTCCCGCCCTTTCTTTGTTCTCAGTGGAAACTTCTAGCATTCACAACAGACAGGCAGAGACTGGCAAGGAGAACAGATGTGAGGTGGGTTGTCCTATATAAGTCATGGTGAAATCTCAGCCATCAGCTGATTGTGAATTCTACAGTAACTGTTCTTGCCTATTTTATGTCTCTATTTTTCTCTAATATATTCTACTTTGCTCTTTTTATAATTATAGGTAGGAAGTATATTCACTGACTGGAATGACACATTTATTGGTAAGTTCTATGGTAGTTTCTGGCACTTTCTTACCTAACTTGTATTGTTATATTCTTATATATGTATAACATAATTGATCAATGATAAAAGGGGAATTTCACTTTCAAAGTAACATTTAAACAGTTTTCTAACCTTGCCATGTACACTGTGTTCCTAATAATAATCCATTATATTTGCTTATATTTAAACAGACACTCCCACAAGGACTTCGAGTATTCATCATTGCCAAGAGAAGAAGAGAGTCTGGATGAACAGCTTAAATGATGATGTCAATGTTATGAATAAAATACCCCCCCCCTGCCTCAGTGCTAATTGGTCAATGTGCCATCCCTGGTGATGCTGAGTGATCACCAGCGTGGCCATCCCTGGTGATGCTGAGTGAACACCAGCGTGGCCATCCCTGGTGATGCTGAGTGATCACCAGCGTGGCCATCCCTGGTGATGCTGAGTGATTTTTTTAAATGTTTTATTAGGTTGAATAAATACAGATACATCGAAATAAATAAATGCAAATGTATCTAAACCCAGCACGGGCGCATTGCCCTACTCCCGCTAGGACCTCTCATATTCCTTCCATTATCAATCGTACATGTATAGTTGGATATGACTAACATCATAGTGTCTTATCATATATACCGTATGATTAGCTTTGTATTACAACCACTAATACATAATTAGAACGATGAGATGAGATGAGATGTAGTAATAAATGACGAGAACATAAGATGATTTTAGTTTACATTCATAAAACATGTAGGGTAATTCTTCTTAATAGCAATTTTAAATTTGTTAAGGCCTTCAATTTCCGTATATTCTGGCTTCAACTCATTCCACCTCTGAATGCCCCTGTACAAGGCACTCCTTAGCACTATTGGCTTCAGGGATCTGGGGAGGAGCAGTCTTATACCTTGACCTCGTGGGTGGGTAAATTTCTATTATCCTTATATTTTTCTAATGTTTTTAAAGTATACGCATAGAAAAGAAGATGTATATCTCTTCTCTGCATTAGCATCATACATTTAGATTTGTTATGTAATTCTATTGTATTAAAAAGCGGATTTTTCTCTAGTTTAACTTTATAAATAGTGCGTAAGGCTTTGTTTTGCAGTCCCTGCAGCTCAAGTGACTCTCCTCTCAGATCTCTGTCCCATATAAAATCAACATAATCAAAACTTGGAATAACCATTGATTTATACATAGTTAAGGCTGCGTCCTGGTCAATATGATCCCTCACTTTTGCAGATTGGTGAATTTTATGTCTGATATTAGCGATCGTCTGTTTTCTGTGCTCTATAAATTTTAAAGCCGGATCTAAAGTTAGGCCTAAATATTCAAAAGTCTCAACCTGCTCGAGTGGCACACCATTTAGGGTTAATTGAGGACAATCATTTATATTACCATTATACAACATCCATTTGGTTTTCTTCTCATTAACCGTTAAACTATTAATCCTACACCAATGCGCTAATTTATCTAAAAGGGGCTGCATTGACACATAGTTATGTACAGAAATTACAGCGTCATCTGCATATAATGTAATGTCAAAATTCCCTATTCTAGGCAAAGAGTTTATATACATAGAAAAAAGCACAGGACCACAAACAGAACCCTGTGGAACGCCATAAGGGGTGGGTTTAAAGGATGAAGTATGATTATTAGCAACCGTACATTGACTCCTGAGGGTCAAGTAGCTCGTAAACCATTTCTGCGTATTTTCACTAAGTCCAAACATGGATAATTTTTTCATTAAAATCAAGTGAGAAACAGTATCGAACGCCTTCTTATAATCGAGATAGAGGGCTATTGTTGGCTTATTATTAATTATATTTTCAATTATATTCCTAAGGTGTTCATTTATAGCAGTGACTGTCGAGTGGCCCGACCTATAACCATGTTGAAATGGGGTCAAGAGGTGATGGTTTTTCATATAATTTTGAAGCCGAATGCATACTATTTTTTCTAATAATTTGCCTGGAAGGGGTAATAAACTTATAGGTCTTAAATCATTTACATCCTGGGAGTTTGGCTTTTTAGGTAGTGGCACGACAGTCGCTGGTTTCCAGCAATCAGGAAAAACACATTTCCTTAGGCACAAATTATACAAACACATGATTACATCTGGGACACTTATAAAGGCATCCTTTATGACATAGGATTTCATATGCTTAATTGATGATGGCTTATCAATCTTTATCGTATTTATCATTTTAATCACCTCAACATATGACATTGGCTGTAACAAGTCGGTGGTGTGAGCTGGTACATTCAAAGGGGGTTCATATACCGTATCTGGTGGAATTGGTGGCAGAGCATTAGCTAAGTTTTCACCCACTGTGGAAAAATAGTTATTTATGTACTCAGCACATTTCTCTGGAGGGACAGGCTCTCGGGTGATATTATTTCTTAGCTTAAAGATGGGTTAGGAGCTAATTTAGGGTCAATTTTTATATTTCAGTCAGACAACATATTTGTGTTCATAACGTCCATATAAGTCTGTGTGTGTCATTTTAAAGCATTCTGATGATTAGAAATGCATCAAATACAGAGAAAACCAGGTTAGAGGCACCCCTCTCTGTAATAGTGACGGGTCCCCTGACCTGTTTTAACCTGGTTTCCTCTATATTTAATGCATTCATAAGTATAGGAATGATTTCATAAGCCACACACATATTTGTATGGACATTAGGAACACTAAAACGTTCTTTAAATGAAAAATAAAAATTAACCCCAAATTAGCTCCTAACCCATCTTTAATATATGTGGCATTGGTTTTAACCGGTAGTAATTTCCTAATAGCTAGCCAGAATTTTTTTGGATCTTCCTTTTTCAAACGTAAAAGTTCATTAATTTTATTTTTTCGACTATTAAATATCATTGCTTCTACTTTATTTCTATAAAAATCAGCTATTCTTCTATCATCCTCTAAGCCTGTCCTCCTGGAGACACGATACAGGTAGTCCCTGTTATTCATTTCCCTAGAGATGTCTGGAGTCAGCCATTCCGGGGTGAATTCAGGTATCACAAGTGTTCTAACAGGGCACATACTACTTAATTTAGTCTGCATAATGTCAATTATTGACGTCCACATTATATCTGGGTCATCAATAGCAACAATTTCGTCCCACTTAACATCATTGAGCATATATTTGTAGGCTTGAAAATCATAATTCTTATATGACCTAGCTTTGACAGTCTTCTTCTTTATCTTAGTTCTAATACATTTAACTCTTAAGTAAGTAGGCACATGATCAGAAATGTGAAAATCTATCAAACCCGCTTCTGCCACATTGTGTACATTAGTATACATATGATCCAATAAAGTACCAGACTTAGGACGTGTTATTCCCTCTATGTATTGAAAAACTTCATTATCAGTACAAAAGGTGTCTATCTCAGCATCCTCTATGTCCTTACGTGTTAGCAAGTCAACATTAAAATCACCCATAAATATAATTTTACGATTTTTTGTTACAGGCTGCTTAATTTTAGTCAATTGTTTAAATATTGCTTTCTTATCAACATCTTTATCAGGCGGGCGATAACAAACATATATTTTATATTTTATCTCACCAATCTCAATATCTACACATAGAATCTCATATTCTCTATCAATTATAGACAAGTCATTGTCAATAGACGCCACAATTGAATCTTTAAAAAATAACATTAAGCCACCAGATTTTTTATCTCTAAGGGGATACTGATCTAGTCTTATAAACTGATAACCCGGTACATGCATCATGGCATTACTAATTGTCGGGGTGAGCCACGATTCGACTACTCCTGCTATGTCACAAGATGATATGATTTTCGCCGCGTTGACGCGCTTAGGATAGACTGACCGTGCATTAAAACATACAAAAAGAAGGCCTTTTTTCTCCTTTAATTCAGATAAATATACCATTTAATACACTACTAAGGCTGAATGATGCTGGGTGAGGGTGATAATGGCTGATACCTAATATGGGGTGATCGAATTGGTTGTCAATATACATCTGCATGGATATGGCTGAGATAGGCTACACACTCCGGTAGATTCGTATAACAGATGCATTTACAATTAGCAAGGTCGATACACTGTATAGTGGCATGATATATGTATTATAAGCTATAACATAGTCCAGTTGTAACTCAGGACATATAAATTTAATTTTTTAATTAACTCCAAGTGTTATGCACTTATACAGTAGATCTACTCATCACAGCGGTATGAATTGAGTACCGGTAACACTTTTAACCATTCTAGTACTTATAGCAAATGTACATAGAGAGCTATTCTTTATCCTTATACCTGGACCTGGTCTTATATGTACAATTTATCATCCGCGTGCCCCCTACTGTGGGTCAATATAATCACAACAATACCGTAAACCTTTATATATGCTGGCAGGTTAGTGGGTCACGACCACTGTACCTCGTAATACCCTAGGGGGACAGGTGGGCGTTGCATAAGTCTATTTAGATGTATATATAGGTGACCTGGTTTCCTACTGTACTGTTATTGTTTACTTGACCATACCGTAAATACCTTTTGTATAGTGTACCGTAAACCCTGGGTTGCTTATATCAGGTTATTATACATATCAACAGTATAAATGCAATTTAACTAGAGGATTACATGAAATATTTAAAGGCTTTTAGAAATAAATTATTATAAAGTCTCGTTACTCTTTGCCACCACTCACACATTGTGATTTTCAGGTCTTTTTGGCTTTTCTTGAGAAGACGTCTCTGAGCCTCATCGTTTCACTTCTGACTGCTTTTGACACTGTAGATGATTTTCGGTCTGCTTTACCACCTCCTGCTGCAGAATGTCTCTGTGGTTTGGGGGTCGTTATGTGTGGAGACAGCGTAAAGTTCAGCTTAACAGGCTCTGTGTGGATTTGTGGCGACGCGCTGCTGGACGCTGCTTTCTGCTCCTGGTTCGCTGCTAGCGGAGATGCTTCCCCAGTATTGTCTTTCACTGTATGTAGTGGTGGCGGCGGGGCAGCTCTACGATGCTGAGTTGGTGAGGCTGTCTGGCTTACACTCTTTGTAGACCTGTTGAGCTCTATGGGAGTGGTCATCGTGGTTGTGGCTACTACCGTGGTGGTGTTCACTGCCGCTGCTGCTGCAGGTTGAGCATCACTCGTTGCTGGTGAAGAGGTTACCATGGCTACAGTCTGTATAGGCATTGACTGGGCCGCTATGTTGGTACCTGGGGTTGCAGTTGTAGGTGTAGAGGTGGGGACTGGTGGCTTGACTCGTCGCATTAGTTCTTTTCTCACCCTCATCAGGATCTCTCCACCTCTGTTCTTTCCTTTGTATTTACCATTTAATAATGATTTTGCTCGCAGTCCTACTCCTGCACCCCAGAACATGTCTGAAGTCGCCTCCAGTAGCTTCCGGTCTCCACTGCCCAATATCATTTGCATGAGTTCATCATCCTGCTCGTATTTGGCAATGTTCAAGTCCTCTAGGTGCTGCTCATCATGTTTCTTCCAGTCTTCGCATACGATGGATTTTGCTATGCTTTGAGCTGCTCTAGCTGAGAAGGTATCCAGGATCCTTTTGGCCTTATCTAGCTTGCCTGCATAAACAGCTTTCTTATACGAGAGAGCCTGTTCGACTGATGTGAACGTTCTTCCTTCAATAATCAGAGTGCAGTTGTAAAAGTTGCTAAAGGGTGCCAATTCTGACTGGTAAGCTATTACTTCATCTGTGATGATGGTCTTCGCCTTGGCTAGCTTAAGCTCAGGGGGCAGGTCATTCAGATCGTGGTGGTGGTAGTATCTTCCATCGTACAGCAGTCCTCTTCCTCTTGGTTTTACGTCCAACCCCGCGTCATATGCAAGTTTCGCTATACTTGCAATATCATTCTTTTGCCTTCTGACCTCAGCATTCACGTCTTCCTTTATATATACTGCACCATGACCATCAATCTTGCTCAATTTGCCTTTAAGGGTGAGTATTTTATCCCTGACGTCCCCTTTGGTTAGTACCACCACAATGTTTCTTTTTGCTGCTGACGGAGGGCCCTGCCTATATGCTATATCGATTTCATATATGTCCAGATCTCTGTCAATCAGTTTTAAGAGCTCATGTACCACCAGACGCGTATCCTCACCCCTCGTGAACGGCACTCCTTCAATAATCAGGTTTTTACGTTTGGTGGCATTGTCCAGGAGGCTGAGGGTCACAAACTGTTCCTTGAGTTCACAGGTATTCAATCGAACTTGCCTTTCCACCTCAGCTATCCTACACTCTGCAGTGGCGACTGCTGTTGACATTGTTACATGATTACTTTTTAACGTGTCGACGTCTCCCTGGGTGAATTCTAGCGAACGCTTTAAACCATCCCATCTGAGTCTATTGGCTTCAGTCTCATTGTATAGGTACTGTATGGTAGCTGCTAGCTTAGCTGTTGTATTATCTTGCTCACCTTTCGACCCTTTGGGCATATTCATTTCATTTACAAATGAACGAATGTCCTCTCGTGACGCCATGTTGAGCTCCTATTGTGGTGGTTGACGCGGCGCTACAGGCTTGACAGGTGTACTGGTAGCATGTAGGTCAGACACAGGTATGGGTGGTGACAGCAGCGGCAATGGCTACACAGGGCGAGTCGGCGTGCACGAGTGGTAATTCTATAATATCCTCTCAAGTACAACTTTTCCCGTTCCAGTATGTATCACACATGAACCTCCAGGCTTGTTATAGTTAGTGGTCGTCTTAAGGCGGACCTAGCTCTCACATATTCATGTTTTTAGACAATATCTACCGGAGCGCTGCGCTGGACGATCCTCACTCGTGTGTAGCCATATCCTCTGTCATATCCTCTGATTGATGGCGACACATCACTCAGTTTTATTTCATCTAGCACATTGAGTGAGGACCTCACTCAGGATGGCCACGAGTCACCCCAGTTTGCTGGGTGCACTAACGCCAGGCGGGAACAACCCGAACTAACCCTCCTCGGTCACCTGGATAGAAATGATTACCGTAGTAAACCCCTACATTAGTTTGAAATGGATATGAACGCCTCTTGGTGTGATCACCAGAGGTCATTCATGTACCCCTGCCCTGGGTGGTGCTAGAATTAGCATTTAATCTTGGAGAAATGGGGGGGTGGATGTTGTAATGAAAATATATAAATTGCATGGAATGCGCCTACATAAGAATACTGCATTTAGGTTGAAAACATGACTATATTCTTAATCTCAAATTATCCATCAGCAGTCAATATTAAATCAACTGTTGATATCATGTCACTACACACGTTGAATCAACATTGAATCAACTAAAGTTTGCCCACTGGGTGGCTACAGATGCGACATGTATGCGTTTACGGGTTGGGATAAGGTTAAATGGAGATCATCAGAGGGCTGTGATGGACTTTTTATCGAGGAAGATGGATGCAACAGGGGGCAAACAGCTTGATGTCTATCCTGTTTGCTGTCTATCATTGCGACTATACCTCTTCATGGTAGACATGCTTCAGGTTATTGCCTGTATAAATGAATGGTTCCAGAATGTGTACACAGCGGCGGTTTGTCTGGGATAAGGGTACGGCTAGAGGGCTTTGGCTATAATGGCAGCAGCAAATGCCAGGGCGTGCACATGACACATTATGTATGTGACACATGAGTTGAACGGACTCTATTCAATGGACGTGGCCATACAAATGTTATATATAACGCGGGCCGAAATAACACAATTGAGCAGGTTTAGAATTCACACTGTAAATAATGAACCCAAAGATACATTAGCTACATTTACATGTACTCCCACAGTGCGGGGAAATGATATATGGCAGGCAATATGGTCTTTCTCGATATCGGAGTTTTTGAAAAAGGTGTTCAAATCGAAAAAGATCGGTGATTGTTCACAACCTATCATCTAGTTGCTCAAATTAAACACTTAGTTATTCAAAATGAATATCCAGTTATTCAAATTGAACCAGTTAGCCAAATTGTACCAGTTCAAATAGTTAATATCAACTTTTTGAAAAACTAGTTGTTCGATTTAAACATCTACACTGTAAAAAGTTGTTGTTCATGAACAGCAAAATTTGCTGTACATGTACAGTACTTTAGCTGTAAATGATAATACAGCAAATTCTACTGTACATGTACAATTCTGTTACTGTAGATGCAGGTTACGGTAGTGACTTGTAGATCTACAGTACTTTTCCCTGTAATGTACACGAGAGGTCGTGGGATCGATCCTAGGTCTAGCCACCTCTCATCAGGGATCTTTAGCAACAAGGCTGTAGCTCATTTAAGGTGGGTCAATATGATGCCATTTCCGTTCACTGCACATTTTACTGCGCAGGTACATTCTCTAGTTTGACCACAGATCACCAGGGGACCTTTGTGTCATATTGCAACAAGTTATATCAAATTGTCCTAAAATGGACAACGGTGTTGCCTGACCGGGGCGAGAACCATTAACCTTTGGATATGAAGGCATGCATTCTGCCACTGTGCTATGGAGTCTGTGGTGGTGGCTCTCATTCAGAAGTCAAACATAACCAGCCCTTAGTATATTTCTATTTCCTTTCAACTTTTTTTTTTCAATGGACAAAAACTTTAGAAATATGCCCGGGACCATATGTTCAAACGGGATTCTCTAGAGAGAGAACATCAAAACCTATATCCTGAGAGAGTTATATAGATATTTAGCTACTTTTAAATACTATTTCATGTAGATATGTGGCAAAACACTGTATAATCCATCACATGAGACATTAACTTAAGGCTTAAATATCTCAGAAAATAGCCCGGGACCCCCCTATTTTCTCAATTTCTTTGGAAAGTGTATGCTATTATGGTCTTATGGTGAAAACCTGACGAAAATCTAGCTACTTTTACATCAAGGCATTGACCCACCTTAATACAGACATGGCAGAGGTAGCTTATATCCCAATATGACCATTTGTAACACCGGCTCTGTGGCGCAACGGATCAGCGCCTGTCTCCAACACCACAGGTGGTGAGTTCAATCCTTGGTGGAGCCACTTCTCTTGTTTCACCTACATCCACCTAAAATTCGTTTTCGCCTCACATGGATGGTTAAAAATATCACCAGCACTGGGAGGTGAACCCAGGACCTTCAAACTATGATTTACAATCAATTTTGCTGTACAGTAACAGAAGATTCTGCTGTCCCTATACAGTACATAGTGCTGTAAATATACAAAAGCTCACTTGCTGTAGGTCTACAGCACAATCTACTGGAACCATAGTTGCCCCCAGTATTTGGTGTACAGGAACACTACTTACTTCTAACAGTGTAAATGAATTGTTACTTTTGAACAAATAACTGTTCAGACACTGAGACTTAGATATGGAGACATCTTTGATAGTTTTAAAGATGACAAATGGCTTGTCATGACCGTGCTAGGCATGCATATATCCCAATGTGGCGGTCACGACCCAAGTCTAAGGACTACATCACAACCTTACAATGCGTCCATTAGCACGTCAATATGAGCACATTTTGTAGGTGCATTTTACCAAAGGGCAATCCACATCAATGAACATTAGTTTTACGGTCCAGCGATATCTCGGTCTATGGTATCATAGGAAATTACTGAATTGTAGTCAAATCGAAATTCAACTATAGCCCTGCCCCTTGTAAGTCTACATATATAATTGTTCGCGTAAATATAGTTATATCACTGTGAGCTTCTCCAGTTGGGGAACCCACTGAAATTGTCTGATCGGATACGGCAAATAACAAGTGTTCTGGACAGGGTTTCATCGCTTTCAAAGAAACATGACGACAGCGATAGTATAATCTTCATGAATGATTCCCAGGAACAAGATACCCTTTCATTAAAAAGTCCATCATTGTCGCCTGTCATTGTGCACATTCAATTTCAAATAGAAAACTATAGTTCATTTAAATCACTGCACTCTTTATCACAGCAACCATGTATCCATGCTTAATCCAAAATACCTGTTGAGGTGTTGATGACAATCCACTTATTACCAATATAGTTTCAAGAGTTAGATGGTCAGTAACCGAAGACAAGATGAACATAATGAATAGGCTAAACGGTCTGATTACTGACAAACAGGTTGTGCTTTGATAGTCGATGTCATGGCTATCATACACGTCCTGAAGGCTATAGAGCTCACATAGGGCTGGACTATTGTGAAACCACATCTCTAAAAAATGCAATTTGTAAAAGACGTGGCCAGAAGCCCCTTGAGGCTGCATACAATATGTGTTTCAACAGCACCCTTTTGTTGTGTGTACAAGTCAGCATGTACTTTCCACATTATCAGCCCGCACACAGATGTGTCTCTTCTAGAATTAGCTCATGATGCAGAGATAGTATATGTTTTGTTGATGTTTTGTTGATCATAGGGAAGATAGACATAGTAGCAGTGTAAAAAGCTTTAGACCAAGACAAAAAATCAAAGGCACCAATGGCACTACCATGCATTTATCAGAAGTGATGTATGTGGAAAGTTAGCTGGTAAGGGAAAGTTATCATGCTGGCATTCATGCACCTTTGCACATATCTCTTTTGCCATAGGGGAACTAGGGAACCCATTGCTGGGCACAGCATATCAGAGATACCTCAATGCGTTTGTCTGCATGCTGTGCAGATCAAAGACGTCACAGACAAAGAATGTGAATTTTTTGTGGCAAGAGATGTTTTGTAATGGTAAAATGGTACCCATGACTCTGCCCCCAAAGCAGGAAGCATTATTGCACATTATCACACAAGCGAATCTCCAGAGTAGCATTTGGTACAAAGCACTTTTTGCCAATCCACAGACCCCACCTTCTCAAGACTTTATATGGCAGGACAGACACAGCTGATTTGCGTGAGTATAGGTTGGAAGACGCTGACTGGAAATGTGCTGTGGAATGGGTGCATATTAAAGGATTCATGCAGTAAAACCCAACAGTTTGTGAGCAAGAATATGCACTACTGTAGAAACCAGTGCAGCAACCTGGAGCTCTGTTGAAGCTAACTTACTTTTTGTACCAATGAGTGAAAGTTGATTGTGTAAACCTTTGTTACAATGGCGGTTAGTCATCTTATATAGATCTGTTGCTTTGATTAATTCATTTAATTTTTGAAACAGTTTAAAAAACAAAGTTTACATTCTATTTTCCCAGCAACCATTCAGACGTAAGTAGTGGGTCATAGTTCATGTTTCCACGAAGTGCGCTGCCTACACTATCAATCCTAAATGCAACCAACGCAGGAAATCTTTCTGGCGACTGCTCGTACCTTTCTCATGAAAGTTGCTCATGGGAAGTTTACGAATTTACTATCTAGGTGCCTACGTGCACTGCTTGTACATGAGAATAGCTCAGATTCCATCTGGAGATTGTGTAGAACACAACGACGATGTAGCTATCTTATAAAACTGAAAGGCATGTTGGGTTACTTAATATACCTGCCAACCTCCGACGTAGTTTAGATTGCAAACATTTATCCTGGCTATAAGAGGTTGTCCAATATGTGAATACCACCAGACCGCAAGTGTTGAATCTATACCCCACAGATGCTAATTCCCATATAGGTGAGACTCCACTAACATATTTTGTTCTCAAATCGGTGCCATTCTTACAAATCTGACTCAAACCAATGATTTATATAAGTAGGTAGAGAAGCATTGTAGACTATACCATAATTATGTTTATGTTTATAAGTTAGTTTTGTCTATAAATGCTCCATTCTCAAGTGGAAAATAAACTTGCCAAGGCCATATAGCCCAATTTAGGTCCCAATTTTGGTACCGATTTTGCATCTCAGGCCGATTTGGACTTCAGATCTCATATCAAATGTATTTGATTTTTATTGGTCGGCATAAACAGATCTCTAGGCATGTGTATTTACCTATAGTAGGGAGTTGGATAAACCCAGCAGTAGCGCCCACTAAGGGCCCGCTTCTGTGACCCGATTTTCACTGCCCACTTGGCACCTCTCACTAAAATCCCTCTCCTGACTTTAATTACTGACCTACAAAATTGGTAGAGGCCTCTTTTTTTTCACAAAATGAAGGTGGTTAATGTGAATACATTTATCCTGGGAAAGAGGTAATAATTTCAGATTGGTATTGATTGAACTATAAGTTTGATTTTATTTGTGTCAAATTTTAATGAAAGAATGGAGACTGTTTTTTTTTAAAGTGTTTTATTCGGGTAAAAGATAACAAGTACAAAAGTAAATGCATCAACCTAGCATGTGCGCGTTGCATTGCCTCTGCTTGGGCCCCTATCATGTCACATTCAATCATTATTCAATTGTATTACTAATGATATATGTGAAATCCAGGTATGCCGGCCCATGCCTAATGCCTAGGTCAAAGGTCATCAGGCCCATACAGAATTATAGGTCACAAGGTCCCACTCAATGTCAGTTAGACACTTTCTTAAATTCCACGTGAATATAATTATGCATATACAGCAAGAAAATGCAAAAATACCAACCTGCTGTTCTAGCCTGCTCTGATAAGTTTAGATCACAGTATTGATCTGACTTAATGATTGTTCCTCTCCAGATTACACATGAACTAGATGCAGTAGGAAGATGATCAAAACAGTTCGGGAAAGCTGTCACAATACTCTATTCGGTTTCACTAATTCCATAATATTTGACACAATTTTGAAAATTTATCCAACTCCCTACCTATAGTGTGATGTAAATATAAATAAACCCTAAGATCTGAAATAATAGGTCTATATATAGGCATATATAGAGTAGTAGGGCATGGTTATCGGCTAGTGGAGTCTCACCTCATAATTGGATCGATCCCATTTAGCTGATTAGATAAATCAAGTGAGACCATCATTATTCCATAGAATATACCATTATAAAGAGATGAGATGAGGCAGTGTAGCCTTTTCAGGTCTGAGAAGGGTGAAAGGAAGCACATGGCTTCTGGATCGATAGAAACAGGAGATTTGCTAATCTGTTTAAGGCTTTATATCCCAACAGATCTAATACACACCCTCTCAGCCTCAGCTCCCTAGAGGCGACTACGACATTGATTGTGACCATCCATGTATGGTAAATCTGTTTGGTTGACCCACACTGCAAGCAGTGGCAAACAGTAACGTCTACTGGTGTTATATACATGAGATCTCCCCAGCAAACCCAAAATGTCGATCACCGATTCGTTTTCTTCTTCGGTTACGGTCACTGTCATGGTAATTCCAACACCATCAGGTAATCAATATGATAATGTAGTACTAAAATATACCCGGGACCTGCCACACTGATATTCTGACCTTAGTCAATACTCAGTCACCAGTGATTACCCTAGTTAGTCGTGTGTTTTTTTTCTCTATACAACCAACTTACGTTAGTTGACACTATCTGGCTGGCCAGTACTAACGAACCCACCCTATAGTCTTTACATTTCTATGATTATCAGGGTAAGTCTCTTTGAGTAAAGCATTAGTCATATTTTTGTTTTGCCTCAGTCATTTTTGCATATCATGACTAACGTGTAGTAGCCACTACTGACTATGGCCCGTCGCATAAAGCTTATCATTGCACGGCCAATAAAATGTTGTCCAATTTTGATCTTCTTTTCATGAAGATAATACCGTCATTTTGATTGATAGGGTTTTTAACCTCAGGAAATTGCGTTCTGTCAATGGATGCATGGATATCAGAGGGAGTCTGTATAATATGCGTCTGGTAACAATCATAGAGTCTATTGTAGTTCTTACAACATCCTCTCGACCAGATATTATACTCTATCCATCAAATTATCTTCTATCGAGCTCAACGACGACGTGTAGGTCTACAATGTCCACAAGTTGATATACCACTTATTAATATTGCCTATAATCCCATACTTCATCCGCCATGACAGGCAATCTCATTCTTCCCCTCATCTGTCCTCTAGTATTGGAACCCATCCAATATAATGGCGCTAAATTAGGATGTGAGGGTACAGTCCCCAAATGTTCATGTATCAACTTCAATTAGCGGTATACATTAACGCAGGAATTGATGTAGTTGTTTAAGGTTACTTCATTTTGCATTGGGCCCAATTATCTTTCAATTGGACCATGATCATCTGCTGGCCATGAGCTGACTGCAAACAGTGCTATGATAATGAACAGCAACAGCTGAGACACAGCCCCACATGTACTAAAGGTCTACAATCAATGCATATAGATTGGGCCATTGCCCTGCACACAAATTGACGCACGTCTCTTACCAACATCTAGGAATAACCCATTGGTAAATCATCCATATGCCTACAGAGTAGGATTTAAAGTCAATACTGATTCTTCCCCACTTCTTCTCATATATTTGGAGCAATACATAATTGTAATGTGGAGGGGGCGCAATTCTTTCCATCACCTCTATACGAGGGGTCAATATATTTTACCACCCATTGCAGGTTTTTAAATCCTCGTGGTCAGCCAATTAAAGTATGTAAAGCCGCGAGCATACCTTCCCGATAAAAAAGGGTGAACCCCTCATTCTCCCCTTACAGAATGGGTGCAACATTTCGCACCCCCCCCCCCCACTCACAATAAAGTGCAATAAAAGGACCACTCCCTTATGTCTTCCAACTGTTTTCTATGATCGATGGCAGCCTCCGCCACATTGGCCTAGGTACATCCACACTAGTGTTTGAGATAGAGAGGTCCATTACAGAGGAGGGGTAAACATAACGGGTACTTAATTATTGATACTTTTGCAGACCGGTCAATGCCATGCCACGTCTCTAACATAAGCACCTTGCCTAAATACGGCTGAGCAACGTATACTTAGGGGTGACCTGTGACGTGGATGAGCTAACACCTAGCCAATGCCAGGGAATCCTTTCAGTCCGAGCCAATTTCCAAATGCGCAAAGAAACGTTGTGGTCAATGCAAATGTCACTAGCCAGCTTTTTATCAACGCTTGTCAAGCTAGTCAAAGGCTGCATATTAGGGTGCATATTAGGACTGTGCATGTCATATAATTATGTACGGTCTCTAGTAGGCAACTTAGCCCATCTATTTCCTATAATTATAATGTTGGTTAATTAGAGCCCAGTGGACGGTGGCCATTAGGTAGCATATGCTTCTGGTCTCCGAGGCTAACTTCCAGGATCAATAGTGCTCCATACCTTTATATATACGTTGGAAAGCTATGCCTAAATTCGCAGTATAGAACCCAGTGGACCCTGGTCATAAGGATCGAATGACCACTGCACACCATCCATTGGTGTTCCAAAAGGTAGTGGCAGTGGTCGTTATTACAATGGTTAATGATAACATTATAATACCTTCTCTATTGTTACCCAATCCATTCATTTGGACAATATTCAATACCAGTCTACAGTGATGGCCACCGTCCACTGGGCTTTATTAGGCATTTCTGCACGAAATATAATATGTATGGGAATGTATGGCTTAATCGGATGTATAGAGTCCAGTGGACGGTGGCTATTTGAGCTGAGCCAATCCCTATACACATCGGCAACAGAAATCTAATCTGTATTAACAGGACCTTTCTAGGCTGACAGCATCATGCCAAATGCTCATGAGCAGAGTCATATGTTCTATCAGGGGATAGATTACTGAGGCCGTCCCGCCTCTGCCATGGTCATCAGCAATGGTCTCACAGGGTAACCACATCCTAGGGTAACTATGTTGCTCAAACAATGTCGCATGTACACACAGTAGTGATGGTCAGTGTCCAACGGAAACTTCGGCCGATTGAGCCCATACATTTCCTATAAATATATATACATAACTTCGGCCTCAGTGGATGGTAGCCATATTTCAACACCACCCTTTAAATTAAGGTTGATCGCTACTCATTGAATATGGACTACTGCGCAGCTCTCTGCGCATATAGCTTAAACCTCTCAGAATGAGCTAATATTGGAATACTGGATACATATATATATACACTCTGAGTCATTTCCAAAATTTGGACAATTCCGAGCAAAATTGAGCATTTTATCTTATTTTAAATATTTGACATATTTAGAGCTAGTGATATTTGCTACTTTTAACATAAATTAGAATATTGGAATTATTTACCAATAAATCATTATTGAGATTGATATAAACCTCGTCATTGTGCTTCAAACAACCAGTGGTATAAGATGTGCACATTTTTTACCCAGATACTTGGCCTTTAACCCATTATTTGGGCCTTTAAATATGAGATTTAGACAGTTTTTGTCCTATTTTTTCACTTCAAAGGCCCAAAACCCTAAAATTATGCTCGGGACCACCTATCAAAATTACTTTTTTATGTTCGCAAATGATCTAAGCTATTTTTTGAGAAAGTAAAAAAAAAAGTCTATGGATTAATTTTGCTATTTTTCAAGATTTTGTTGACAAATTTATCATCGACTTTAATAAATTGTCCTAAAACCACCCTTTTTTTCATGAAAGGGTTAATTTTGGACCATCATTTTATTTTTCCCATTTAAGGACACAATATAGGATTATTCATATAAAATATAACATTGATGTGGGCAGTGGTTCTCTAGGGAAAAAAATCGTGAAAATTTCACAATTTTTGGTATTTTTTGCCAAAAATAGAAAATACTATTTTTTTAAAAAAATCTGTAATAAAAAAAGTAGCTCGGGACCCCCCCTATTTTTTTCCATTTTCTATTTTCTAATGATCTAAACTACCATGAGGCAAAAAATTAGGAAATTCTATGGATGAAAAGTTAAGAGTAGCGATCAACCTTAACAAATTCAGTGACTGGATACCTGACCTTAAAGACTTGGCAGTCTAGAAATCATGTTTGCAAGACGAGCACTGTACCAAAAACAGTGATAGATCGGAAAGATTCATTGAATATCGAGAAATCAATGAAAGACAACTAAAGACGATGCTACTACTACCACTGCCCCATTGAGCATAGCTGATCATAGTATGCCATCATGATGGACCAACGCTGCCCCAGCATTGTGGGCACTGCTATAGCTGGGACTCCGCGACCCGATCTTCTGATCGGAACAGAGCTATTCTCACAACATAATTATACACTGATGTAGTGGCGCAACAGAAATATATTAATTTTGTTTTTTATCAGATATTGTGAGAATAGCTCCCATCTGATCAGAAAATCGGGTAGTGGAGTCCCAGCCTTTCAAGCATTGTATCAAACCGTGGATTTGCATGACATGTATTGGGCTGGATCCACTCATGGGTGCAAAAACAGTGTCCCTGTAGTGACAAGAAAGACAGTTTAGATCCACTACGGCTCAGAAATGTGTAAGACGTCGGTAGACAACTGCAGCATCCGCTCTTAAGGTCTGCTATACGTGTTCTGTTTACAATCAAAATGGCCCACAACCTAACACTAACCACCACCCCTCGTCCATTCCCACCCACCCCCGCTCACCCATCACCCAAATGGCTGGGAGAAGATTGGGCATACGTATGATTCATGAACTGATGAACACGACGTTTATTCACTTTCGACTAAAAAAGACAAATCCAACAACTGAGTACAGCACCGTGATCCACATGCAGCCCTATGACTGTCCATAATATGATAAACCCTGTACTTTAACATAAAGTAAAATTCAACAGTTTTTTTTTGATAATCCACCTGTGAGTCATTCGTGATGTTAATCACAAGTCCACTTTCTGAATGTGGTACATACTAAATGGCCACAAGCAATTTAACACCATTCTCTATGTGCCTTGTCTATAGTTTTCATTGTATAGTAAACAATTTAGGTGTTATACAATAATGTCTACATGTTGCTAAAGGTGCCAAATATGAGAGCCATGCTGCAGGCCATACTCAAACTGCCTCGATAGCTCAATCAGACACAGTGTCGCACAGTGATAGGAAGGTCCCCCGTTCAATCCCCAGTCATGCTAGTCATGAAACTACAGTTTCTTCATGTTTTGAATTTTTTCCCTAAAAGTGATATGCAAATCCACACAAGATACTTTCTAGACATTTTTTAAAGAAAAACATGAAATGTTGTTTTGTACGCAGTACAAAAGAGACCTTTAGCAAACTCTACATAACATATGGTTCTATTACTACAAAGTCAACCTTGCACTTGATTTGTGGAAGGTCCTAAATATCTTCTTCTTTCGCTCATCCATCTGATCATCTATATGAGAGCTATGCTGCAGGCCTTACTCCAGCTGTCTTGATAGCTCAGTCAGACACAGCATTGGACAGTGATAGGCAGGTCCCCAGTTCAATACCAGGTCAGGCTTGTCATGAAACTATAGGTCCTTTATGTTTTGATCTATTTTTCTAAAAGTGATTCATGGTGACTAAAAATATTACCAGCCTTGAGAAGTGAACCCTAGACCTTCAGATTTGGTTTAACAATTAATTCTGCTGTAGAGTAAGAGTCGATTTTGCTGTTACTGTACCGTATATGTGCTGTAAATATACATACGCTGGCTTGCTGTAGGTTTACAGCACAATCTACTGGAACCAAAGTTGCCCCCAGTATTTGCTGTACAGGAACATTACTTACTTCTAACAGTGTGCGAATTTGTAATAATTCTATTGACCATTACATTTTCTATATTACTTCGGCCGATGGACGGTGACCATAATGTCAACTATGTGGCTCAATCGGTTTTATGGAGCCTAGTAGTGGACGGTGGACATTAGGAGTTTGTGAGCGGTTGAATTGCAGAGCATTTTCTGCGAGCCTTGCGTCAAACTCATTGATTTCCGAGTTTCACTGACATTTAACTGCTGATCTATTGAACACCTGCTTTTGGTTTTCTTGCATTATTTAGAAAATGAAGAATCTCCGGTGGCTTCTGTTTAAAAAGAATCAAACTGATATACTCTTGAACAAAATGCAACAGATATATCATTATCCCTATTGAACATATATGTAATTATCAACTGATTGACTTCATGTATAGATACCCATCGCCCACAGAGCTCTATACGGTCGATCTTGTTATACATTTTCTAATTACATTTTGCACACAACTGCCGATAAGAGACCAGTAGACGGTGGCCATTAGTTACATCCAAGGGGAATCTCTATATATAACTGTATCCTGCTATGCGTTATAATAAATTATTTTATAAAATTTAATATGGAATTATTAAATTTATTTTCTGTACCTTTATAGGTGGTCTGTGTGACGAGAAGAGGGTGTACGAGGAGGTTATAGAGGCCCATCATTATAACACCAAAGTACGTCCTCGACATAATTCATCCCACACGGTTGAGGTGGAAGTGGAATTTGAGCTTCATCAGATTAGCAATTTGGTAGGTATTCATCGATATGCCATCATATCGAAATGTAGGTTAATGATAAGGTATTATAACATTTGTCCACGAATCATTGTTGTTCATGGCGGTGCTGTCAGGCAAGTGAGAGATGCAAACACAGCGTTGAGCATTATGGACACTGCAGTACATCGCACGGCCCCACAAAATTAGTTCCACCGCTGCCCTCCGGGTGTCGCGCCCATCCATGCATGTTATGTCATGCTGGAGGACCATGACGTCACCCTGGGAGCAGCTCGCGCCCCCTCTGGCCACCCACCAAGGGGCACGTGACACATGTGCTAAGGGGTGGAATGGCCAAAGGGAGGGGCGCGTGTCACTATCTGAGTGGTGGAGAGTGATGTATAATGATGACCCCCTGGTGCTATAAATACCACTTGCGGGCCATTGTTATCACTCTTACATGGCCGGAATTTCCATACAACACGTAATGATTACATTGAGAGGCTGCACCCACTTGCATCACACCCAATATATCCCAAGGGTTATATGTTGCGGCTCAACCCATTTGGACACAATAAAGACTTGATTAACTCTACTCATCGTGTGTCTCTCCTTTATCAGTTTTCATAGCCTAAACAGCTATCTACCAGTTGAAATATAAAATCCCACCCTGTCGGTTTACATTGATTACATGCTATCAGTTTGCTCAGGTGTAAACAAAGGCCTACAGAAATCTATCTGGCCATTCATTTTCTGTATATATTGTGTATAAATCGGCCGATTAGGGTCATGCAGGTCAGACCAATGAAAATCAAACCTATTAGATGAAGGCTTGGGGTGTATAGAACCTCCCTGCTTAAGGCATGCAATTGTTATGGTATATAACTCAGTCAGATTCGTGAGAATAGCACCGATCTGTCAATAAAATCGGCTAGTGGAGCCTCACCTATAGAAAATTGGAAAGAAAATCGAGCTGACCGGGACTCGATCTTTTTTGTGCTTATATCCCCGATGATGTCTGATTGCAAGCCACACATAAAAATATTTGATTGAATAGTCTCTACTAGTATTCATAGGCAACATCATTTGTATACCTGTAGCCTCTCTGCAACATTCAAATAGTACTGGTCAACATTGTTATTGCAGGATCAGCAGAATCAGGTTCTCTATACATCAGGATTCGTTGTAGCGGTAAGTTAAAACTATTAACATTGACATAGCACATTTTGAGGGGGACTTTTGAAGTTTTTGGGACAATCTCAAATTCAGGGATAGTATAATAGCATAGAAAAAACTGCAATATATATGCTGTAGAAGTGAAGCAAGTATAGATCTGCACCCAATTACACAATGGAAGATGTGTGACTCTCTGAAATAACTATACTAAAATCAGCGTTATATCACAATATTTATACATTAACTAAGGACATATGAGCAGAAAGGTCTCAATTTATCGATTATGGACATGAAAAGAATCTACATTCACAGAGATTGTTATGAAATGTGATAATTCCTTACTCTTTATCATGAGCCATACACACACAGAAAAGTGAGAGTCATTGTCGCTAAAACTACCCTCACCTGAGGGTAGTTTTAGCGACAATGACTCTCACTTTCTGAGGGTGTACATACTCTACCTCTTTGGTATATAGTTATTCTTGTTTGGAAAGCACGGTTCCTTTATCTAACCCAGCATGTTTGACGCTTGACTAAACAGAATATGTATAGTGTGTGCCGAGTTACTTGCTTTACTTGTGACACTCAGGGGGCAAACACTCTTGCAGGAATGGACGGACGAGTACCTTTACTGGAACCCAGACGACTTTAACGGGACAGATGAAATCATAGTCCCACCAACATCTATATGGCTGCCTGATTTTGGTATTATTAACAGGTAATGAAGATGTCTTATTCTCCAGGTGCGGGTTGTGATTTATCTAGCTTACCTTCAGTGTCTTTATCATTATACATTTCTTGGATTGACCCTCTTAATTTAAACCACTTCTTTGCATGATAGTAAGTTTTCTGTCACTTTTGTTTCACACCTTGATCTGTGTTGCGCTGTCGTAAACCGGTTTTATTTTAGTTTCATTTCGAGATTAATTTGGAAATGATCAACCAACATGGAGAAGAATGCCAAATCGCTGGGCTTAATTTAAAACATTACTGAGTCCATATTATATTTTCATATTGAAATATGATTGACAAGGTACTGGGGGATCTCGAGAAAGGTCCAGATGCAAATTGCATTACAACCCTTGTTACAGCACAACTCTTATGTAGGCTAAATTGTGTACAGCCGACCGGTACAATTGAAATCTTTGAAGCGATTAGCATCACAAGTGTCCCTGCAAACAAATTCTCAAGCAGAGCTCATGCCATTCCTGTGTCATGACTCGAGAGTTTCAGAATATTTCTGGCATGTTTTCTGGACATAATTTTTCTTGTTTCACATTTCCTGGAATTTCTTGTTTTTTGAACGAGTGAACTCAAGAAATACATGTCATCATTCTACTTGTGAAATTTCTTGTTATTTACACAAGTAAAACTCGGTAAAACACATCACCATTGAACAGGAATGTTCACTATTTTCGAGAATCTCCTAAGGCTATCTTGTGTATACAGCTTGTGCGTTTCCAGACAATACACACGTTTCTCACTTGTGTCATTTTTGAGTTCTGTTTGGAGGGGTAGCAGAGCTGGCACTTTTCTTTTGGAAGGGAGGGGGGGGGGTCTGGGTTTGACAGGGTTGGGGCCCAGGATGGTCTATATGTGGAAAGGGGTCGACGTCTGGCCAAGGTTGGGTACACTGTAAAACATATATGCACCTTTTATAGGTTTACCCTGAGCTTCACCGTTATTACAATTACAATGAAGTATCGTACATATCAGCCATTTCATAGTGAATACTTGTCATATGCTAACATGGTTTGGATTACGGTAATTCACCATAGAGCAATTGTCATATCAGGGACCTGTTTTGAATACCAGTGGTGTTATTGATGTTATTTATACCACACTTGGGTGGAAAGACAAAAGAAACTTCCTGCTTGTATGATATGTACAAAACAATTAGAACTGATGTGGCAAACAGTCATCACTGTTGTGGCAAACAATCATCACGGGTGTGGCAAACAATTAACACTGGCGTAGCATAACTCCGTTAAACCACATCCAGAGCCCTGTACTTCGGAGATTGGCTTAGTCCCATCTGAGCACCCTCGTCAGCAACTCATTATCAGCCTTGACTGTCGCCAATATCCTGAGTACAGGGCTCTAGATGTGGTTTAAATACTACGTACTTAGATACATCTTTTAAGGCGGGGTGTGAGTATGCGGTGGTTTTGAACTATTGTGTACTCTGCTGTGCTTTATTAGCTTTGCATTATCGTACCCCCTTGTTAATTTAGTTTTCAACATTTGATCCCAGTTATGTCTTAGGTGTTATACTAAGAAGATAAGTGAGCTCCTGAGCTCAGAACCTCGACCCTAGTAGCACAATATGTTTGAGATTGATACGGGTCAACATAGCATTAGTGATCTCTCCATGTTGGGTGATAATTTCTTGCATGCAGCTCAGTTACAGCCTATTACTCTGAACCATGGATCGACATAGGTTATGCAGGTAAGCCTTCCTACCCTGCTCCACCTGATCCAACAATCTTAAACGGTAAGTGCACCGCGTCTGCTTATTGTTGCACCCCTTTCCTGTCTCCTACTAATAACAGTTTGTAAGTTTCTGAAGGAGGAGGACATTTATTTGTTGTTTCTCAATCTAGATATGGTATGATGAATACCTGACGTGGGATCCGGCAAAGTATAATGGCACAGAGTCCTTGATCGTCCCTCCCTCTAGCGTCTGGTTGCCAGATTTTGGAGTAATTAACAGGTAGGCTGACAACGGGTTCCCAGCTGACAAAAATACGTTATTTTACGCCGAAATAACATCCTTGTCATCCTTAATGTTATACAACGTTTGGCCATAACCACAGAGAAGGGCTCTGAAACGTTGTATAACGTTTTTGTTTACTGGGGTTAGTTTTCAGTGTGACAACTAGATCAAGAAAAGAAGTACATGAACAGAAATACCAAAAACACACCTTTAGGAAGTGTTTTAATTTGGTCGCCTTCAGAATGGAACTCGGTGTCCAATCGAGAAACTCTCTGATACAATATTTGACGCCAGCATGAAAAATTACATCCATTGTATTCATTGTGCGATGCCACTGTCATCTGTATAATGGCTGCTATCATCAGAATAATAATTTTAGATGAAGCGGGTGTTATCACCATGTGTAGACTCAAAGGAGTAATAATTCACCTCGGTGATCACTATTCGCCCATGTCAAAATCTCCACGGGAAAATTATCTACAATCCAAGATGGCTGTCACCATAATTGAGCGTGGTCTACATACATCTTTACTGCAGAATATGATCAAGATTCAGTCATTCTATGAGTCAATCATCATCTGCGTAAAACATTAACCCATGGTATTGATTTGCCATGGTCATGTCATATGGATCTCACCTTAGTATGTAGTAACGAACATGCATTAAGGAATCTGCACCAACATGTCATCAGAAGCAAATGTATCATGGGTTCTAAACACCGAGAATCCACTCATTGCATTCTGGGTAGCTTAGCAATGGTCAGTGAAACCTAAAGAGTATAAATGTAATGTCGAATTGCTAGCTTTAGACAAGTAATTGCTGTTGTTCATAATTGTACTGTAACCTGCTGTTGTAAATTAAGTGCCTGTCTCATAATCGCTGGATATATAGCCTTTGTGGAATTACTTAGTGCCAAGGTACTCAAAAATTAGGTTGCTATTTATAAAATATGTGGGACTAATTCAATTACTAACGGTTCTTTTTTAATCAACTGTTCTCACAGTAGTCCATCAAAAACGGCATGTTGATCTATATGATGTATGTATATATTTCCAGTGCCGACACATTCTACCACACCTCATTCACGACAGACTTCAGAGTGCACATCAGCTACACAGGGCGCATTCTCTGGTCCTTCGGCGGTAACTTTGCCACTACATGCGAATTGGATCTTACCTTCTTCCCTTTTGATAGACAGGTAGATCTATATATCCTAGTACCTATTTGTAATATGTCCTGCAAGAGGGATTGTCGATAGCTGGCCCATTATGATTTTGCTACAAACGCACTGACATACAATTCAAACTGTCAATGGTTGAATCTTTTGTTGTTATTAATAGTCCAAACTGTCAGAATTGGAAGATTTTTAAGTTATCAAAGTTCCTCATCCAAACAGTCAATAGTGGACTTTCAACCTTTTTGACAGTTCCTGACCATAATTGATAATAGAGGCAGATTTCTCTGTGTACTTTATTCTACTTTAACCTGTTTATGTCTGATTGGGTCATTTGAAAATAGTTAATCATAATATTTTCGATTATAGGCCAATAGTATGACACAGCCCCTACCCCGACTGCAATTATGTCGTCTCCTATGTAGGAAGAGAATAGTGTCTAATTACCTCTCGATTCCAGGTATGTAACTACACATTCGAAAACTGGGCCTACAGTGCACTTGAAGTTGAATTGAAGAATAGGACTACCTACGTTCACCTAGACGATTTCCATAAGAATGGAGAATGGCAACTAGAGCACACTTCTGTCCACCCTGTAAGTGCTTAAACCATTAGATTATATGACAAATGCCGTAGTCTTCAGGGTTCTAATCCGCGATATATCAATCACCCCTTATTGATCGATCAATTCCCCATCCTATTATTTCACCAATCAATTATAATAGAATTGACCGGTAAAATAATGAGATGAGGAATAGATTGATCAATAAGGGATGATATAATATTATATCAATCACCCCTTATTTTAGGGTTGTCTATCAAATACAACCTTTAAAAGTTTATCTTCTACTTACACTACATAATACCATTTCGTTTCTCAAGCCTTATAAATTAAATCAGTGGGAATTAGTAATGATAGAAAACATATTTTGTTCTCCCCCATACCAGGAGTACATCCATCACGACATCTTCCCTGGCAAGCCGTTCCCCAAGATCACATTCAATCTGTACCTAAAGCGGAAGGCTGGCTACTATGGACTGAACATTATTACTCCATGTTTCTTCATCATTGCCATGTCCCTGACCATGTTCTGGCTGCCTGCCGACTCCGGGGAGAAGGTGTCCCTGGGGGTCACCGTTCTACTGGCCTTCTCCGTCTTCCAGCTCGTCATTGCCGAGAGCTCTCCCAAGACATCAGACTTCTTCCCCATCCTCAGTAAGTATCGCATGCTGCTATATGCAATGGATATAATTATTCTGATGTCACTGCCAGCTGTGTCAAAAATACCTTGATTCTCTAGTGACAACTGATCTTTGAATAATCAGTCAGTCTTCTAGCACTAGCTAGGAGTAACGCAATGACAACATCTAGACCTCACAGGCGATTTATATTAGACAACGGGGAGAGAGAGGGGGGGGGGATCCGAGGTCTGGGGGTCTAGTCCGCACCCTTTGGAATTTTGTCTAATGATAATTATTTCCATCTGCCGCGGCTTGCGGTCCGGCGCTTTTTGGTACTTTAATGTCTATAGTTCACTCTTCCTTTTGCAATTCATGGCTCGGCCCTGATCTGACAGTTATGTTTTCTTTGCTGCAGGCCTGTACGTCGCCTTCGTGATGGGCATGTCTGCAGTATCCACCACTACGGCCATCATCTGTCTCTACTTCCATCACCATCTCCCCAACAAACCTGTCCCCAGAAACGTCAAAATCGTCTTCTTCAAGTACCTCAGTCGGGCCCTCTGCATGCATGACAGCGTCCCCGATATGACTACCTCCAATTGGGTCACACCTGTTCCTGAGGAAAAGGACAATATCAAAGACAATCTCTCAAGAAAATCCCAAGTGTCACTTGCGGTGGAGAACCTTGACTCCTGTAGCCAGAAGAAAGACTTTTCACAGGAGGAGAGAAGCAAGGGATGGCAGCCCGCCGAGGCTGAGATCGTGGCTCATTTACGGTTCATAACGGACCGCATGAAAGCTAAGGAGCGCGACACCACCCTGGAGGAGGAGTGGAAGGCATTGGCCAGGGTGGTTGACCGAGCATTCTTCTTTATCTGTCTGGTTATCATTGGTACTGTCTGCTTATGGATGTTTACCCAACAAGAGGGACCCAAACACACCGAAACCACCCTAGGCTCCCACTAGAAGGGTGATGTAGGTTTGAATGGTCTTATAATCTATTATCATGCGTATCTATAATTATGAGTCATACTTATAGAGGCAATAATATACTTTTAATATTGGGTAGCATGTAGAGTGCTCAAGAAAACCATCAAATTAAATAGAGAGAGAGCTATATGTATACCTTGGGAATGCTATAAAAGCACATCTATGTCCCCGATGATGATATGATAATGATGGTAATGTCGATGATAATTCCGCAGGTATACATACCAATTCATAAATCTTGTGTTCAGTTCCACTGGAAATTGAATTATGGTGTCAATAGTCTGTGTTACCGATGCAACCCTTCTGGACCTTGATTGATGGAGATTATTTTCTCTCAAATACAGTAGTATGCGTAACCGTTGTTGAAACGAGTTAAAGTACCATTCATGCACCTTTTATTGAACCGTAATAGTGTATTGATAATCGATTCTAAAGGTTCACAAAAGGTGGCTTTGCCCACGCTCTAGATCGTACCTTAGCGCGGTAAAGGCTGCACTTACAGTGTTATAATTATATACGTAGTGTGTGGTCCAATCCATCATGCTTAATTGTATTGGATACAGTACACCTTGTAAATATAATACTAATATCTTATCCAATGCTGTGAAACCCAAAGACTTAAACTGGACATAGACACCAACACGATGAGTGCAATAGTTAGATTGTTAATTGTAACTGCTATCTAGAGTGGTTTACTATTCGAGCGATTCACTATTGTCAAAGATACTTTTTGTGTGTATAGGCTAGATCTCGTCATCCATATTTTGAAATGTATACATTAACTTTTATAATAACTTATAATTTACTACTTATTATTACTACTATAAGTTATATTAGAATCTAACGATCTTAGATCAGTGATTTTTATAGTATTTTTGCTGAGATACACAGATGTGCTTAACCCTATGAGGGCAGTAGCATAGTAGTAAATGCGTAACCCTTTGAGGGTAACTTTTTGCCAGCACGATACATGTTGCTTTAATAAAACATGCCGTCCGTAAGGAGTTAACTGACCCAAGGATGTTTTCTGTTTCAACGAATGTCCTAGAATTTATAGGAACGATTAAAAGTGTTCAACAGCTGAGGTATATTCTATGTTAATAGTAGACTAAAGCATACAACATTATAACTAGGTAGCCCTGCACGTTTTGTTGCATCATGATTGATTAGAATAACTTACTTGACAAAAGAAGAATAGGAACCTCTCAAGATGAGGCATTATGATGCCAGGGATAAATACGATATACATGTATAGAATTGGGTCTAGGACCAAACAATTAAAGTCAACACCTCTATCAAATCAATCAAGTTAGTGTCATGAATACATGTCGACTCATCAGTATTATGAGCAGTAGTTCCCAGCATGTTAACAGCTGTTGTAAAGGAGTCAAATGTCAAAGTAATAAACTGACATGCTTGCGTAGCACCCGGAATTTGAAATTGACTTTACTTTGTATAGAACTATCTATGTATCATGACGTGGTGGTAGTTCCATGTCAATTATAATGTGTCGGAAACGAGAAGTTTCTATCATGATTGGCATGATATATATTCAATTTTCATGACCACCTCTTTTATGCTTCAGTATTAGCAATCAGGTATGGTCGGTAGCGTTCGACAACTTTAAATGACACTATCAAGATACGCATTTACAGCTTGAGTAAGGAAATCTATCAATCTTGTTCAGAGACTTTTCTAAGTAGACGTTATACATTCATACACAAATGTCTCATACGGGTATTTCCTTTATCTGTGATTTTGAAGTAAATGAAGAATAGAGAAATGGGGCAGGCAGGGAAGGTTGATATGATAACTAATGCCACATAATTATAAAACCGGAAAAGTTAATATTAACACCTTCCTTTTTTCACATGGAGATATAGGGGGAGGTTAGTGGAGATTTAAAAAAAGGCGTGTGATGGCACGATATTGATCACCACATCAGCTAGTACCAGAATGAGTTTTATAGCTAAATATTTTAGTTATTCCATTGGATGTGGTAGCTCATTGATCTCTCTACTGGGGGTGTTCTTATATCAGTACCATGAGTCCCTCTGATGTATCGACCTGAGACTGGTACAAAGACTTCCAACATAGCAACATCAAACTTTATGAGGCATAACACTTTCGTAAGATATAGTCATATATCAATTAAACATGGTGTAAGGTGTGTTAATGCTGTCCATAATGGGTTCTTAATGTGGCATGACCACATAAAGTATCCATAATATCAGAAAACAGGCTAGGTAAAGTCTCTAAATGTGGTCTACTGACAGCACAATCAATAAACTTTAATGCATGAATTATTCAGATTCTCACTCCTACCTAAAATAGCACTCAAATAGTCCCGAATCACGAGCATGATTATTTCAAAATTTGGTCGACAGGTTAGTAGAAGTCCACTGACAGAATACCAAATGAAAAATGGGAAAGGTACCAAAACGTGAACGCATACAAGCGCACCAAGTATTGTACAAACAGGACACAATATGCTACCTTTTTACACCCCTGTGTCTATCTTAAATATTAATAGAGTCCCTTCCATTAACGCCATTTGTCTGCAGTGATAGGCCTCTCATGATCCTGTTTGTCATTGACAAAGAGCACACGAGGTCTTTGATGTTTTCCGGGAGGGGCAGGGCTCATACCACCCACGCAGGGATCCGCCCAAACCAATGACCGTGAATCTCATCGATGCTAACCCGGTACCAAAAGTACATACCCAACAGCCATGGAGTCATACTAGCCTGGCAATTAGGAACCACCCAAATGCTGTTGGGGAGGCCCAATGACAAGGAGTGAATGTTGAGTACAATAACGGCTGCACTGCCTGCAGTTACCATCACACAAAGATAATGTGCGCCCCCTCCATGGTGTGATGGGACTCCATACTGGCACTGGTTCAAGAGTTAGTACAGTGTAGAGTGTTTTGTTATTGTTACTTAGTACATCCAACAGGGAAATGGAATGCAATAACGGTGATAGACGATGCCCGATAGCATTGAATATAGACAACACTTGTAATTTAAATGCTCTTATATACTAGTTAATGAAGTACTATGCACAAGGAAGTATCACAGTTTGTCCTAAATGATGATTATAAATGATAATGAGGGATTGACTCATAGGAATCTTCTGCATACCAGGTAAGTCGTATACTGTTATTTTGATTCATTCATTGTCGTAAGGGTGGCTGAAACCCAAACTCACAACACGATTGGACAGGAACTGGTTCCTATTACGTCCCTTCACTAAAAAGACCCCAAGAGTTTTAATGGTGCTATTCACTTGTTGCTAAGAGCGCTAGTTGAGTTGAGTTGTATAGTTTTTTTTATTGACCACAATTTCGCAACAAGTCACGTCTTTCAAAAAGAGCCAATGTAAACATAATTCATCATTCAATATAAATACATGACAAATTATACAAACAGGTGAAGAATTGCACGCAAATTCCACACAGACAGAAAACACAGACAGAGAGACAGGCAGCGAGCGATGGTGGATATAACTGACGTGCAACTAAGCATTTTACAAACATTCTGACGGATGAGTTGTAGAGGCAGATGCTGGGGGACATCATAGGACTTAACATAAATATACTAGCTGTATGACAACGGTCTTTTTTGCCAAGAAACACATGTCTGCATCCATGGTCAATCCCAATGATACATGACGCCCCACCACAAAAAGGGACCTCACGGATATCAGCCACCTAAAAAGGTCTCAAAAATGGTAGCTAAGCTAACTTTTAGTTGATCTCAAATCGGGTACGTGTCTTAATATTCTCATTTGTCAGAAAAACGTTGATATTTTTCGCTGGAATCCTTTCCGTTAAAATGCCAAAGTGAAACACCAAAGAGGAGAATCAGATCTAAAACGAAGATATAGCTAAACGCACCCCGTTCAGCCTCTATAGCCTCTCTCTCACCCCTACCAAAGACCGCCCTTTCCCATCCTCAGCAATATTTTTCATCACCCATGACTAAATCCTTGTTAGGGGATTATTGTTAAGAAATAGACATTTTTCGCGGCAGAAATCGCTTTCAAAATCGCAGCATCGTCTACTAAAATTGCTGCAGTGGAGCAAAATGCCGCTCCTTTTGATGCCACACTGAGGAAATTTGTCTCAAAGATGCCCCTGTAGCGCTATCGTTAGGGTTTTCTTTGATCTCACTATAGCTATGATGGGCGTGTCCTCCACAGGTGTCCTTTGGTGACAAACGCTTGTCTGTATCATCTCTTGTCTGTACCATCTTATCATCTCTGTTTTGTTTGTGCATTCTCTGAACGTTCTCTGAAGGTTTTCAGGGCAACAGAGACTATACCCCTGATAACTTTACCGTTCATTCAGATAACATAAAACACACCTACCTATTCCATGTTCTATCGACAGTTCATACAAGGCTAACCATTGACTAACTGATCATTCTTGATTCGATCTATTCTTACGTACATTAACAGTACTGTCAGTAACGTTGATCCGCTTTTGGCGCAATCTCTCAGTAATTTATGCTCTGTCTGTAAAACTGTATAAGATGATGCCCTCCCTATCTCCCGGGTCTCGGGTCTTCAATGAGTTAATGTACCGAACATGACGTTTGAGCAAGGGCCGTGACAGTTTATGTATATTTTGTTTGGAGCGATAGGCCGCGCCATTGATATTACCATACATATGGACCCATGGGCGGCAGGCGATGAGTAGCTCTCTTCGCAGGGTTAAGTGCTATATGGGACAGGTGAGCAATTGGGTGATTCATTACGCACTCAATCTGTTATCTACACACATCAACAGGACATACCCCCTACACTGAAGGCTCTCCTCATGGTGGGTTCGCCACCACATAAAGAGTAAGGCTATACTTTACTGTACCGATATTGGGCTGCCCAAATAACCTCCAAAGTAAGATAACTTGGGGAAAATTGGCAAATGAAAACCGTGTATTATAGATGATGAATAAATATGATACAAACAAACTCATGTGTATTCCCATCTAACAAAAGAACACGTCATTTTACGTCGAAATAACGTTCTAAAACTTTATATAACGCCATAGTGAGGAGCCTTAGAGAAACGTTATAATATATGATATTATAACGTTATAAAATGTTATAAGTTCTTTTTTGTTTACTGGGTTATCTCAGATTAGGCATGTGTAGGTAAGATGAATAGTTCAATGGTAACAGGTTTCGGTCGTGCTACCCAGTGTACACACAGAGCACATCAATGCAAATTAAAATGCAGCCTTCATGCAGTTGAATAGATGTGGGTATCGTGGTTGTTCAGAAGCAGTTTACCTTGACTGGCAATAGCGCTTCTCGCGCAGTGGCTCTACAAAGTGAACTAAAGACAGAATTAAACTGCTACAATGTTTACGTATCAATTTCTTCCAAATGCCTCTTTCCTTTGTGTTTCTGAGGGAGCAGAGAGATACAGCATATCTAAGAGTAAAACACCCTTATAACTACATGTATATACACCTGAAATCTACACTGGCATCCACACTATAATGTTTATATTTAAAAATACAAGATCTTACACTATCCAGGCAACTGAGGTGCCAGCTAAAGTTGGGTCCTATTTATATACTTGAGTACGTATACAGCTTTGTTATTTAAGAAGAGGTATAAGGTAACGACTTTAGAAGTTTTCCTCACAACGATGATGAAATTATAGAAATGATAGATAAACCAATCCAATATCATAGAAACTAGTAGTACATGCCTGTTAAATACTTCAGATGGTAATACCCTGGGGAATGTCCTATAATTATATGGAAATAACTTAATACAATGTATCAAAGGACGCAACATCTGATATCAAATATCCATGGACATCTGATTGAATTTACATGACAGCAAATTTAGGCTTAGATGGCCATTCCGTTCCACCATACCCAAATGCCAAGCATGATAGGCAGGTCATAAAGGGGGTTTGATGACGAGTTCAAAACAAAGGCATTTCCAATTATGTGTGGGGCGAGGGTTAGATGGAACTTTGCCCCTAATCCCAATCGGCAATAAGGCAATAACCTCTGAATTCATTAGTATGGAGATGATTGGTATGGTATTGGGGAGTATCCAATGTCTATGACATTCGTAAGATTCCTTTTAGATTACAGGTGGGGATCTACAGGGCTCTGTCTCACCATGCCAATGCATATGGGCCTGTGTGGGGGTGCCACAAAATATCTTTATATATCCAAATAACATTTCGGGGGGTACTCTACAGGTGTTACTACGTCCATCCAGCCTGCTGGATTCATTTAAATATTCCTACTGTACCCATAGCAACAACCCTAAGTGTAAGCCGTTGGACCATGACCTGTTCCTAACTGGATCTAATGCATTTCAGTACAGTACCTACCCCATCGTGAACAGTGTTCCAATAGTCTAGTTGCAGTTAAGGGAGTGTTCATTTATTTAATAGTTACAGGGTAGGTGGTGGGTTTGGGGGGGGGGGGAAATTTAATAGTGTTGTACTATATTTTCAACAGCATCCCTATGTAGTATAAGTGTAATGTAGTAATTTACCTTATATCTAACCAATTCCACCCCTCCCCTATAGGAAAAAAATGGATTTTTTGTATATTTTTGACAAGATTTTTACCCTATTTTTCAAAGTTTTTTCCTGGGTACTAATGTATGGTAAAGACTGTTTTTATATACTTATACAGGTAGGGCTAACGCTTATCTACAAGATAGCATTCCATTTTTCATTATATATTTAGACTGTATGTAAAATATTGCCAAAATGCTGGACTGACATATTGCCAAAATGCTGACCTGTACCTAACCAGTTAGGAACAAGCTTTAAAAGTGCTTTAAGATGACATTACGTGGAAATGCTTAACACTGGCATCTGCACAAGGGTGTCTTATACACTCTCTTACTATCCTTCTAATCATTCTACCTATATTTATAATTTTTTTGATCATTTTAGTGAGGTGTGTGTGCTACCGTTGACCTGTTCCTAGCCAGTTAGGTTGACCTATTCCTAGCCGGTTAGGTTGACCTATTCCTAACCGGTTAGGTTGACCTGTTCCTAACCGGTTAGGTTGACCTGTTCCTAACCGGTTAGGAACAAGCTTTAAAAGTGCTTTAAAATGACATTATGTAGAATCCTAAGCACTGGCATCTGCACAAGGACGTCTAATGTACTCTCTTACTACCCTTCTAATCATTCTATCTATATCTATACTTTTTTGATCCTTTTAGTGAGGCATGTGCTACTGCTGACCTGTTCCTTATCGGTTAGGTTGACCTGTTCCTAACCGGTTAGGAACAGGTCAAAAACACGAGGAGAGTTTGGATTACGGGTTGATTGTAGTTTTTATATACTTATACAGGTAGGGCTAACCCTTATCTACAAGATAGGATTCCATTTTTTATTATATATTTAGACTGTATGTTAAATATTGCCAAAATGCTGGACTGACATATTGCCAAAATGCTGACCTGTTCTTAACCGGTTAGGAACAAGCTTTAAAAGTGCTTTAAAATGACATTACGTGGAAATACTTAACACTGGCATCTGCACAAGGGTGTCTAATACACTCTCTTACTATCCTTCTAATCATTCTACCTATATTTATACTTTTTTTGATCCTTTTAGTGAGGCGTGTGCTACAGTTGACCTGTTCCTAACCGGTTAGGAACAGGTCAAAAACACGAGGAGAGTTTGGATTACGGGTTGATTGTAGTTGTTGCATTTCTTTTCACAGGAGGAATGGGGAGGGGAGGGGACTATATGATCCACATATAGTGTTGTTTTAAATATGCTTGGGGGTAGTGGTATGAACGTACAAAGTTACCCGGTTAGGAACAGGTCATTTCAGTTTCAGAAAGAAAAGATGGCGGGGAGAGGAATCATGATATGTCACAGAAGAGAAATGGGTTGGGTATTGTAGAAATGCAATGTAGGGATATGGGAAACTACATTATGCCATGTTTGATACAGATGAAAGGTGACAGGGTAGCCAGAAGTGTGGGGATCAGGATACGGTTAGGAACAGGTCATAGACAGAGAAATTTATATCTGCTGGGCACAGTCAGATATTGGGAGGAGGATTGGGAAAATGATACTATTTGGAGGAAATGGCATTGTTTACATGGGAAAAAAAGAAAAACAAGAATTGTGCCGAAAGTATGTGTTTTATTGAGCTATGAATGCAGAAAACTGCAAGAAATTGAATTTTTCCCATATTTTTGGCCCCCTGGACCCTGATACATTACAATAAAATGTAGAAAAGTATACATTTCTAGATAGGCCAAACCCTTTGGGTCATGATAGAATTTTTTTTTTTGGGGGGGGGGGGCAATGGATTGGGTAACTACTGGACCAGTACAAAGCTGACGGGACCCAAAATATCATAGACTGTACCTTAGGGCCATAACCCATTAGCCGATTTGGAGGCATTATTGGCCGATACACCCTCAACAAACAGACCCAATGCAGTACTTTGTAGTATAATTTTGTGAATTTATCGGCCAATAATGCCACCAAATCGGGTAACGGGTCATGGCCCTTAGAGGGAATAAATGATAGGGAAGAGACATCGTCATTCTTATAAAGTCGCATTGCTGGCCGTAACCTGCAAATGCCTTTTATGAAATCACGGAATACTAAGTATTTATAACTGGAGAGTAAATCACTAACATCATAATCCAGTAGTTAAAAACGTCGATCATTATTAAGCTAAACAAACAAACTATCTTTCATTTTACTCTAAACTTTAAACTAGAGGAGACTTTTCTATAGATTTTGATTCCATACTTATCATATCATATTGGCGATCTTTAAAAGATGTAACCTTTACAGTCAATGAAATCTTTTCACACTCAAACCCATTTTAAAGAATGAAAGACCAAACATGTTTACCTTTGTAAATAAATGGGTTCCCGCTCAGTCTGATAGCATTGCAACATAAGTATTCCAAGTAGTAATTGCTCAGATAGCTATCGGAGTCGTTTTTATATTGGGGTTAGCGGATCACATCAGGACACACTATCCATTTAATGTATAATGACATGTTCTTATTATGCCATATCATACAGACTCCTATATAAGCAGTTATGAATATTGAAATTGTAAGCTAAACCCTAATACCCTAAGATGCTATCTGATGGTCATTGGGATGATAACAGCTAAGTATGGTGACCATGCAGTACCAGTGGTGATGGCAGGCTGGTGAGGGGATGATTATGAGGTTGCATGATCAGGGTTGCTTCACCCAGAGTCGACCACTAGATTGCGATGTCCATCTCAATTTTGTAGTTATTCAGGAATGATACGCCCTCTTTCTGTATCTTATAGTACACTTACAGTTTTACCCTTACCAACAAAGGACAAATAGAGAGATTATCGTGTGTGAATAAGTACAAAATCCAGGTGCACATCTCAAGGTCGTGGCCGACTCTAAGTGAAGCTACCGTAGGATATGAGGTGGGGAGGCAGAGATGACCAGTGCCCATGTCCAATAATCATGGCTTATCCATTGGAGGGGCTCTCTGCTGATTGGTCGCTAGTCGGTGGCACATGTACATCTGCATAGTGAGACTCTGAGAATGGATGAACACCCAAAGACATCCTTCCAGAACTGGATACATGCGAGGTGAGGAGTGAGGAGGCCGGATACTGGACATTGAGGATAGAGGAGCTGTCCCAGAGAATTCCAGGGCATTAATTGTACAGGTGTATGGATTAATTGACTAGAACAATGGTGACTTTGTTCAGAATGCTACTTACCTGTATTTATATACTGTGTTTATCAGGTGAGTAGGAACGTTCTTTAAAAAATCGAGAATGGTCATTCTTTTAACAACGTGTGATTGGTAATTTATTTGTGTGAGCAGGCTCTATCAGTTATGGCAACGCACAGGTTTCCCAGTTGATATGGAGTAACATTACTATATGGTCCCACACTCAAAAGGTGCACACATATTTTTGGTTCAGCCCGTCAAGCGGTCCAAATAATTTCGTCCAACCGACAGGCTGCCTAACCTGTCACAACAACAGCCATTCCCATACGTTTACAATATTTCCTGGAATCTAAATTCAAGAAAATAACATTTGTGTGTTATGCTTTAGAACTCAGGCCTAAGGTTCTAGTGACTATGAACAGAACCAATATAGACTGACGTAAATGATGGAAAGATAAAGTTCTATGGCATACTTGTAGAATCATAATGGTCCTATCTCAAATGAACGCACAGGACAACTGCTATTTTGCAACCAGATTTGTAAAATCCTGCTTATATGAGTAAACTCCATAAAGTCATAGTCTGACGCTGTATTATATATACATAGGCGCTGTCGCTGGAAATGAGCGCCAATTGTACGAGGTATTGATAAAGGAGTCGGCATACCGTACAGAAGTACGTCCACGACGTAATGCCAGTGAGATAATCGTCATAGAAGTGGACATGGAACTCAACCAGATCGTCACGCTGGTAGGTAGACCACATGGACAGAGACTTGTAGCATATTCCTGGTAGGGGGGCTGTGGTGCTTTTTCCATCCAAGGGGGGCTTTGATTCTGCCCTGTTCTTGGGCATGTTCAGGTATCATTTATTTCGCTTGATGTACATCATAATCACTGACAAGAGCTATTGTACTGGGTATCATGGTCTCCGGTTCCCAGTCCTAGGCTGAATAATCTGAGTGATCTATCCTACTGGCCGCTTATCCCATCATAAGACTTATTGCCTATCCTGGCAATATGGGGACTTATGTAATGGCAATTCATTTAAGGCTGGGGAGAGGAGCAGGATGGATCTATATCATTTTGTCCCACCAACGCTCTTGTCTCCACAGTGATTTGGGGTGGATATGAAAGACTTTAATTTACCCATGTTTTAGCTAGGAAAAGACTTTATCACTAGGTAAATAGTTATGGTAATGATAATGCGATTCCATTTTAGAAGAGTCCAGTCATGAATACATACATAATTATTGATATACCGTCACCATGCCAATCATAATATTTCAGAATGAACGCAAACAGATTCTTTACTCAACATGCTTCATAGTCGCAGTGAGTTTTAACCTTTCCTGACTCTACTATAAAAGCAATCACAAATTCCAAAGACTATTGATAATTGTAACGAACCAGGAACATTTATTGTGGAAGATTACATATGACTGTTAGGCTACTAAGGCAACCTAAAAATGTAGATGTAGAAAGTTATGTGATCGTTAAGAGTGTCGGAAATACTGTCATGTCATTCTTCTATAAGGAAAACAGACCATTAGAATATAAACCTTGATACATTATGCAATGTTTATGGTAGACCTGGCGGGATGAGTACCTAAGATGGAGGCCAGCGGACTATGGCCATGTAAAGTCTATCATCCTACCACCTTCGGATATCTGGCTACCAGACATTGGTTTCATCAACAGGTAATTATTACAGTTCAATGATATCATGTAGGTTTGTGAATATGCATGGGTGTTAAATCAGTGCACTTATTCCAAGCTGTTCACAAGCGGCAGAACATCACTTCATGTATTCCTCTGTTCAACTAACAAGGACCTTGTTAGTACTGACTTGCCTCATTATCTCTACACTCATTGGTTTAATAAGTTGATAACAAAACAATACCTAACCTCTGAAATCTGACGTTCGTGCTGAGGCAACCCAGACATGGTTTGATATGGTTTGCTTTATGACTGTCACTATAAGTCTTGTTGTAGGACAAACTAATGGACCTCGATTTTCAATGAGATATCTACGTTAATGTTAAATAAACCCTTCCACATACTCACCAATGTCCCCCTTCTCCAGTGCTGACTCCTTCTACCACACCTCCTTCACCAAGGACTTCCGGGTGCATGTCAGTCATGTAGGCCGCGTTACCTGGTCTTTTGGCGGCAACCTGGAGACATCATGCCTCCTGGACATGACGTTTTTCCCCTTTGACCAGCAGCAGTGTGATTTTGTACTGGAGAATTGGGCCTACACCGGCAACCAGGTGGAGCTGATGAACCGGACACCTCACCTTCTATTCACTGACTACCATAAGAATGGGGAGTGGCTCCTTTGCCACAGTGCTGTCCAAAAGGTAATACTGAGCAGTTGATTAGTTAGTATTATTATTCAAAACATTAACATAATTATAATATTTGGTAAAATGCTAAAATCATTTAATTAGTATATAAAAGCACTGCAATGTTTGCTAATAGTTCGCCAAGCAAGGGGATATGTCAATTATGTTTCCAGTATGATTTAGGGAACTGAAGTGTATAAGCTTATGCAATTTATCCGATTTGAACAAAAGAAATGAAACTGCTGAGTCATGATATAAGCATACTGATATTTTTCTTTTTCTTTTTCAAGTCCTACATCTACCATAATACATTCCCTGGACAACCCTTCCCAAAACTTACATTCCGCATATATTTGAAACGAAAACCAGCTTTCTACGCTCTAAACATCATCACTCCCTGCTCCTTTATTGTGGTCATGTCCCTCGTCCTCTTCTGGCTCCCGGCTGAGTCGGGGGAGAAGGCATCTCTGGGCATCACTGTACTGCTCTCCTTCTCAGTCTTCCAGCTGGTTGTAGCTGACACCATACCACGTACCTCAGATGCACAGCCAGTGCTAAGTGAGTAAATGTCGGGTCTAGGCAATATAGACCATGTTTACAAAGGGAATTCAATATTTACTTCTCCTGTCTTCAAGGTTGGGGTTCTCACATAGCCAATGAGGAGGCAGGGGGTTTAAATCAGACTGTGTTAACTTACCGTACTCTGCATGTTTTTTTTTGGGAAACCAATCCATGCTTTCTTTAATCATCTGTTGTTATATACTTTGGGGGATCATTACATGCAAGATTTTTCTAGACATGTGCTCCAGAAATATTAAATAGAGAAGGCCAAAGAGACTGTGGCTTCCATTTGGCATCCTGCATTCACAAAATATTATGTTCTCCCCTCACCATTGGCTCCTATTTTGTATTGGCACCGACACATATAACCTCCCTCACTATTCCTGCATTTGCCATCATTATAATATCGAAGACCCCTGCAGTTAAACAGAAATGTTTTCAGGCAATTAGAATGATTTATAGTAATTCCAGTCAGATACATGAGTAGTATGATACATCGTATGTAACCTTGAGGGAGAGGTTCCGAATATGTGTATCACTTCACGCTTGCATCACCCACCTTGAGCTTTTCTAATCATTCTTTACCTAAATCTATGTATTTTCAGGTCTTTATTTAGCATTTGTGATGGGCATGTCAGCGATCTCCACCATCAATGCTGTGATCGTCCTTTACTTCCACCATCATCTCCCCAACTACCCTGTTCCGGCCCCTATACGTAGCCTGGTTTTTGGCTTCTTTGGCTTGATCCTGGGTATGCGCGATCAGACAAAGAACATAGATAATGGCCACACCACTTCTCACCTCTTACATCGCTCCTCTCATCCGGGTCCAGCAAGAGCACAACCTCTGCGGTCTACTCTGAGCCGAGACAAACTCATCACCAATGAAGCCTCTTTCAGAGAGGGCAAAATTTGTTGTAAGCACAAGAAAACTGCAGCGCATATCCTAAGGTCCCCGAATGCAGTGAAGTTGGAAAAAATCTATGCTTTGTCCCTGAGAGAGACGTCAGAGGGATTGCAAAAGGATCTGGAGGCAAGTGGAGGTGAGGAAATGCTCCAATCTGAACGCAGGCTGAATGACGTGGCTGGCTGTCTCCGCCTCCTGTCCCGACGCTCACAGACTAAGGATGAACGGGAGGCACTGGTCAGACAGTGGCGAGTGTTGGGCAGAATAATTGACAGACTCATGTTCTTTATATGTACGGCCGTCATCATTATTATGTGTATGTACCTATTCCTCCGCCGTGGGGAACAGGTTGTAGACTGCCCCTTATAAACCCTAACTACTGATGGCATGATGCCTCAATGCTTCGGGTACTCTTGACATCATGACCGGCCCATCGCATTAAATCACTGTGCGGCCATTAAGGGTTAACCTATACACATGTGTTATACCTGTGTCAAGTCATACTAGTACTAGCACCAGAGCGTGTGTCCAGCCACCGAAAGGGGTTTGCTATCTATATATTATATGCAAATATGTAGGCCTTACTGTCAGCTACCGAATATGTTAAGGGGCTTGGACTACAAATAATGAAGGCGTTTGTACGAGATTTGAAGTGAATCTAACTAGGATAGAGTGGTGATGCTCCTAATCATTGTTAGTAAGTAGTATATGGAGAAAGACGTTTATTTCTGGTTTATAGTCTAATGTCTATTCACCTGATTAAAGTTGTAAGTATACAACGGTTGCGCGGTCAAGCTAATATTTAACACTCTGTCTATTGCTAGATTCCAAGAAGATAATAAGGTACTATGCTAGGTACTATGCTAGGCCACTGTAACGCTTCGTGTAAATATAAGTATAATGAAATATTTGGCAAACAAAATGCAGCATGTTATACATACTTATCTTTTAGATATCTGAAGCCAACCCCGCAACAGCCAATTTGAATAAGGCTGTTGCACTGCTTTATCATATTTCAAAATGCACAACCTTATTTAGCTTCATCTCACCCAGATATAACTTACGATGTAGTCTGTACGTAATCACAATCTCCAAAGCTGTAATAGGTGATATATGCTACATGATATTATCTGCTAGCTTATTTAATGATGGAGGTTAATGCGAATTAATGGTTCAATTAGTTTTACCCAATAAAATGTGTGCATAATAATCTCCGATACTCTATTTTGCGTTACTTTTCAATTGTCTTTGTAACCCTAGCCTTAATTTAGTTTGCTATGACAATATAACTCTACCACCATTTCACCATTCGCGGGAATGTAATAACCATGCAACAAGTTAAAGTCGAAGGAGAAGCTGATTGTCTGAACCTGAATTGAATGAAACGTACCATGTTTGTATATCAAAATGTTGACTTCTTCAAATATTGAAATGATAAGGAATTTCCCTATTAAACAAGACCATTCGATACTTTATTCATAAATATACACTCTGATTTCTAACCATCAGAACTATCAATGTGATTTTAATTAGGAACACGAAGAATACAAAGGGGAATAATGGAAACACTTTTTTTTTTAGCAGAGTTTAGTATACAATGATATCGCAGCACCCCGAAGCTATCTATTTTGTCTCCGCTGTATATAATATCATACAATATCAATATCAACACCACTCAGGCAAAACAATTATTTGTACATATAGCTCTATACTATATATGTATACATGCAATTGCACAACAACACACAGGAGACTCTCTCAATGCTATGCCAATAGTACCGATGTGATGCTATGAACTTAATCAAAACAGACATCTAGCTGCTTTATAGAAAGACAACGCGATACCAATGGAAAGTGTATATCAGTATAAACACTACTATTATTGATTTTTCATTGCTGAAGGAAACAATAGTTTTTAATGTATTGGAAGCCACAGCGCACGTCAACTGCCGCGAATATCTACTGTTTCATTATATACAATAATATACAATATTACTATGAACACAACTTGGCACAGACAATGATAAGCTATTCGTATTAACCTAAATACATGTCAAGCAAACGGTTACACTTTATCAATCCCAATTCGTGACCCTAGATGTCTCATTCATTAAAGCCGGGATTCCGGCTAAAACCGGCTGACTGTCTTATGTACGGTGGCCGACAAGGCTCACGCCCAAAAAAACACTGTTATGAAAAAAAAAAAAAATTTCACCTGAAAAAACAGGCGAAAAAAAAAAATTTAATTTTTTTTCACAAATATTTTTTTTTTCATTTTTGAAAAACATGAAAAAAAGTTGCTGTCAACTGTCAACTACGAAAATTGGCGCTGTCAACTGTCAATTTCCGCCATACCGCCCTGCGCCATGTATACTTTGTTATACAGCCTCCCATTGGTCCGGGGGCGGTACTACTTTTTCTTCATATTAAACGAACGCACTGTCCTCAAGTTAAACAATACCCAGGGTATGCCATTCCTTCTGCAGTAGAGCACGCGGTAAGTCACAATTTGTTCATACTCCTTCTTGTACTGTACGCTATGTAATACAATACTATGTTAAATGTCTCATGTTTACTGTATTGTACGGTGTTCTGTCACGTTGAATATACATAACGGTATAGTGAGCAGGCATTATACGTGCAATAACGCATACCGCCCGATACCGCGCCGACCTGCTGCCATCTGGCGGTATATTTCCGTACCATAACGTTTCACGCTAGGCGGCGACACATCCCTATTCTACTTCCGGTCAAAACAAGGTAAGTCTTCACGTACGGTCTTTCTGCATTGTTTTATTGTATTACAGATGAAATAAGCTAGAATAAAACGGATAAAGTGTAGAATATGGCTCAACTACATCGTTACTATCTACTGTATCAAGTACAAAGCATGTCTTAGCTCTAAATTAATCGTGTGGCCACTTTCCGAGCGCACGCCTTGGTGGATAATAAACAGGACGTCGACAATAAACAGGATGGTGATAATAAACAGGATGGCAATATTAAACAGGACACTCATACGAATCATGTGAATATTCCACAATGTGACGCAAATATTTTCATATTGCAGATGTCTCTTCCATATGAAACCCCGTTGATTGCCCCGCAGTCTGGCTGCACCCAGCAAGAGCTGGACGACTGGGTTGCCAGAGTCAAACCTCACTCACAGCACCTTCTGCCCGCAGACCGCATCATATATGATGATACAAGGCACAGGGCCAATTCAAAAAGATATTACTCAAAGAAGTTCAAAAAGGGTCCGGCGGCAGCGGCAGAAGCCAGAGAATTCCACAGAAAGCAGGCAGCAGTACGTACAACCATTATGGCAATTTCCATGTGGGCATTTCAGTAACATAATATATGAGGAAAATATGTTCCGACAAAATTAAAGATATTTACACTCCTTTTTGGAATATATTAAAGAAAGAAGAAAAAAATATATGCTTATTATAATGCGTTTGTATCTGTTATTTGGGGCTTTTCGTTTTAAAATGTGGACAACTTTATCTGATATATAAAAATGTGCTGCAATATACCCTGCAACTTTCTATTACACTTGAATAACACAGATTGTTATAATCAAATTTTATTAATATCAATCCTTTATCATAATGATTTTTTAACATATTTTGAGAATGGAGGGATATTAAATGAAAAAATGTGTGCCAACGAAGAAATTCAAAAGGTTTAAAACGTGCCAAACACACCCCGCTTTGGGGAACCTTTTAAGCTATAGCATTTTTTCACCAAAGCTTTTTCATATGTAAATTATGCATCCTATCCCTCATACCCACACAGTAGGGCTGTCCCCCCATCCAAATATTTTTTAAACCCAAATGAGCCAATATCCTGGGTGACTTTAGGTGACGTTTAAACTGGGAAAGAAACAACTTCAAATGCATACATATAATTTTTTGTTTCATGCCAGTGGAAGAAATTAACTCCCTTTACAATATATTCAATTTAACCCTATTTTTTGGTACATTATTTATCCACAGAAATACCGGCCGCTACCAGGGACCGATGAGTGGGCTCACGCCCAGGATCTGAACAACAGGCTTCATAGGCAGTACCGGGCAGAGGCTGCGGCGCAGCAAGTCCAGAGCATTGCAGGACCCTCCACCCCGTCAGATCTTGAGCAAGGTAAGCCTTATTGTTTCTACTATATTCCAGTCATTACGCTGTGCACGCTACGTTGGGAAAAGTAAATCATACAGTACACATGTAACGCATCCTTTACCCATGTACTTCGTTGTACACAGGAGACATACCGGTAGATTTACGGTAGGAGTAAACAAGGGAGGCATACATATTTTAACACGGGTGGGCTATACCTTTATCACATGGTTCAGTTGTCCCCCCAACAGATGCCTCCCATCACAAACTGTACAAGTATTACGGTATATAATGGGCTTAATGTAGACAGGAGACATCCTTCAGTACCGGTATCCAGTGTCCTGTTTATTATCGGCTAAATGTACACCACATATGTAACACTTTTTATCTTTCCTTTTTCAAAACAGAGGGAGAGCCGGACAGCGAGCAGGAGGGGGGCGGGTCGACGGCAACTGCCACCAGCCCTGTCACCCAGCGTGACTGTCAGGAGGACGAGCAGCAGAGCGAGCAGGAGGGGGGCGGGTCCCCGGCCACTGCCACCAGCCCTGTCACTCGGTGGTCACTGGAGAACCCTCCCACCTTCAACGATATCCCATCAGCTTCACACGGTGGGGTTTTCCACACATTGCACTGTAAGTACGGCAGAACAAAATCAAAATTCCCTATATATATCAGTATCATATAAAAAATTCTCTGCACGCTCTACATACGGGGTGGGAAACAGCTTTGGATAAAGGAATGGTGTATGAGATATAATCCCTACCTCCCACATCCTGTTCACAAAGCAAAAAAAATTTTCTTTCCCTCATTACAATGTAATTTATTTTATCTATAGCCGAGGTACACGTGGCACAACAGCACTCCCCCGCTGTTCACTCCACCCCTCTTCCCGGGCCCTGTCCCGACCTGTCTACCTTCTTTAGCCAGGAGTGCGCTGAAGGTACGTACACTACTCACTAGTACTACCATATCACTGTTGGCCATGCTGTTTAGCGTAGTCCTGTTAATTTTTGGCGGGAATAATACAGCAGGTATCCTTCCCTGTACCGTCGGCATGGCGTGTCCTGTTTATTTTCGGGGAAGCATAGACACGATATATTCCTCTTTCCACCCAGTATAGCAGTAGTCCTGTTTATTGTCGGTAGTATGTAGACCAGAGTAATCCTTCAATATACCAGGAGCATGGCCCGTCCTGTTTATTATTGATGCTAGTTACACACAACAGATGCCTCCCATCACAAACTGTACAAGTAGTACGGTATATAATGGGCTTAATGTAGACAGGAGACATCCTTCAGTACCGGTATCCAGTGTCCTGTTTATTATCCGCTAAACACTTTTGATCTTTCCTTTTTCAAATCAGAGGGAGAGCCGGACAGCGAGCAGGAGGGGGTCGGGTCCCCGGCAACTGCCACCAGCCCTGTCACCCAGCGTGACTGTCAGGAGGACGAGGAGCAGAGCGAGCAGGAGGTGGGCGGGTCCCCGGTCACTGCCACCAGCCCTGTCACGGAGGGTGACAGTCAGGAGGAACAGGAGGACAGCGAGCAGGAGGGGGGCGGGTCCCAGGCCACTGCCACCAGCCCTGTGAGCCAGGGTCACACCGACCAGCAAGAGGGGGACACGGAGCAGGAGGAACGCGACACCCCCATGACAGCCAGCAGTCCTGGGTCCTCCTCTTCCTGTGTTTCAGAGCCGGGGACCCCGGACCCTGACTTTGTGCCAAGTCAACAGGACTCAACCAGCTCTGAGGAGGAGGGGGCAGTGGGCACACGGTATGTATTGTTTTAACGCTTTGCTATACCGAAAATGTAGTATGTAATGTAGCAGACATGTAGTGTAATTCGTGATGCACATGTCAAGTGGTGTCCTGTACCAAGTCCTGTTTCCATGTAATGTCATCCTTTTCCTTTAGTATCTTCCTGTCCTTTTATTTCTATTTATTTTTAGTGCAAACCGTTTGTGTATTTTCTTTACAGAACGCGGAACGCGGAGGAGGAAATGCTGCGCACAGCAGCACTGACGGTCATGATGAAGATACAGAGGCAGAATGAGGGGAAATAGAAGAATTTGTTAATTTATTGCGTTCGCTTTTATTAAGTAGCTCGGCCCAAAAACCTAACATTTTGTATATCCATATATTATTGATTTTGATGAAAGAATATCATTCAGACATGCATATACAGTAATGACAATGACAATTCAGATACGATTGGGAACTTTATGTGGTATTTCAGAGGGGTTTGGTTTTATCCCAGGTGTGTCATGTACAAAAAGGCGCAGGGGTGCAGAGAACACAGGGGGGGGGGGGCCTCACTGACCCTCACCCACCGGGAGCTGCAGCAACGGGCTTGGGTAACCACTACACAGGCGGTCTCTTTGAGGCTATATGTCATATTTTTTAATGTTGTGCGTCTGAATGCGGTAATATATACAGCATGTTTGTGATTTTCTATGATATCATCAGTATTTGGGTGATGCATTCCCATTCTCATGTAGTGTTCTACTGGGTATTTCACTCGCTGTGAGTATTTAAAGTTAGGACATCTGGTACTATACCTGTGAGTATAATATTATACATAAAAATGCTAAAGTGACCTATCTACAAAGCCTTTTCGCTTGAGTGTCAGCCCGCCAAGAATGGTACGAATGTCTTCACATTAGGTCCCCCTTTTACATAAAAATGCACTCATATATGTATACTGGCAATGAGTACTATATAGTTTCCTAGATGTTAAGTGTATTCTTGTTATTTGTATTATCTTTTTGCATGGTATTTACATCATTGTGTGTTCATGTATGTTTTCATACAGTAGGAAAGATCTTATTTTTCATCATATACGAGTTTAATGAACAGGGGTAATAAACAGGACACAGGATACCGGTACTTAGTTTTTATGCTATAACAAATGTATGATACCATGGTAATGTTTTGGACAGTAACATATTCTTCACGCTATGACATAGTTGGTCTTTTAATTTGGCATCACGGTATATTATTTTATACCTAACCCGTATAACGTTGAAATAAGGCCGCATGACTTGAACGGATTGTTTATCATCACAATGCTGTCAAATAAAAAAGTAAGGCGTTTTATTTCTTAACTTGTCTCTCTCTCTCTTTTATGTATTTATCTACATAAGGTAGAGAAAAAAAAAATCCCTTTCTTCAAATTTTGGACAGTTTGAGACCTTTTGCGAACCGTGCGGCAGGGCTTTTAGTGGGCGAGGGTGAACGTGGTGCCTTCTTCAGTGTTGCAGCATTTCTTTCCTCTACTTGGGCCATTGTACTAAGTGGTAGGGGGAAGGATTTGACACATTTTTTCTTCTGTAGTCTGTCTGATCTTCTGTGCGGGGGGGGGGTGCAGAAGGCGGACCCAGTGCTGTTCTCTTTCTTGTTGCTGCGGGTTCTGTGGGAAATAAATTTCATGTATTCTCCATTTTAATCCAGGAAACTGGCTGATGGTACTTATTTGCTATAGTGTAAAAATATTTTTTGTAGTTGTAGCATAAGTACAGGGAATGAGACAGCACATTTTGGCTCAGGTTAAATTTCCTTTTAATATATACATGTAGACACGAGACGGGCCATTTCGTACATATCTTTCCTATACAGTTTTGGTACCTGACATAGGGTTTTAAAACAAAAAAAGGAATGCCATTAGGTGGGAATATCATGTATATAGTATGGCGCATATTACTATGTATCAATTATAAAAGACCAGCGCTCAGCGGTGTGTAGTGTGAAAATTGATTTGCCCAAAAAATAATTTTAAAACTTTTCAATAGGCGTATGCTAAATGTTCAATTACTCACCGACTAGAGACCTGGCTTCCCATACGGTAAGCTGGGGCATCCTCTTCCTCGGGCTGAGGTACAGTGGGAGGAGAGTTCACGGCCTGTTCGGTGTGTCGCTGACCCAAACCCTCTCCTGTCTGCTGTTCTGCTTCCTCTCCCTCTGTGTTCTGTGCCTCAGTGGCACCCGGTACAGCCTCCTGTCCTGTCACGTTTCCTGCTTGCACTTCCACTTCCGTAGATTCCTCAGACTGTTCCTCTCCTGTCAGCTCTTCTGCTTGGACTTCCTGTTCCGTTGATTGCTCGGACTGTTCCTCCGTTGCATCGTTGTAGCCTTTCAGCACCGCCCCTGGGAAATCGCGCAGGAACTGTTCCTTCATCTCCCGAGCTGAAACAACATATATCTTCCCATTTACCCAGTCAGTGTAATTTTGTATGCCAACTTCACATCACACTGGCCCTGCGCCACAGGACACAGATACTTTTTTTTGAGGCTTCATTTAATACAGTCCCCCACTCCTGCCATTTACTCCCCGGTGAGTGGAGCACATGATACATGCTTTCTCCACCCCATACTGTAGACAACATTCATCCTGACGTAAGGCAGTGTAACCCACATATGGGACAAATCCTTTTTTTTTGGGCACACCACACTCCTTACATGCAGAGAGGGGTATACGGCCCCTAAATATATAGAGAAAAACAAAGAAATTTACCTTTTTCTTCGGTGAGCTTCCCCCTTGCGTTGGCCGCACTCAGCTTTTTGGAGAGCAGCACGCGTGCTTTCTTCTCTCCCTTCAGTTCTGAGTAGGGGCGTGTAGCCTCGTATTTCTTAAGAAAGAAAGACAAATCATACAATACACTCATCTGTTTATTTTTTTTGAACATACTTTCCCCCCACCCCCTTTCCAGTATGGTAAACGTGGGTAACATCGGTGACATACCGACCATGTTACCCAAAGGTTCCTCACATGTCAAGTGCTCTGTCCTTTACCACTACTTAGTGTGCGTTTGAAAAAAAAAAGTTTAAAAAATAATCAGAGAAAAAAAAATATATACAGCACACCCAATGAAAAATGTGTAACAAGGAAAACGTTGTGCCTTCGCGGGGGGGGGGGGGGGGGGGGGGATTTTTCAACATTCAGCACGTCACCCACATTTACCCTACATTCCATACTTGTCTTGCCATTTCCACCCTCACTCCCCCCCCCCCCCCCCCATCCGCCTCCACGGCCCCTTTATACTCACAGCATTTGCAGCCGCCCTGTTGGCCTTGTGCAACTCTGGCCACTCCTGCTTGTTCTTTTCTAACCACTTCCTGTGGTCCGCCCGGTTGGCCTGCTTCACCTCTTCCAACTGAGGGTTTTTCCTGGGCATCTGTGTTAAACAGAAAAAAAGACACCATGTTATCCTTCCTGTATGAAATACGGTGCACCCCCCCCCCCCCAAGTAGTGCATGAGAAACAATATTGGTGTGTAGGAATACCCCCGCAAAAAAGGCCCCCCCCCAAAAAAAAATGGGTAAAAAAGAAAAGGCCCTCCCCTGTCAATACCCCTAAAAAAAATGCCCCCCCTCACATGCTCCCCCCCCCCCCCCGGCCATACCAAATGAGCACTCCCTGACAGACAGTTTTATAATAGTTTACTTTCTAGGTCTGATGCGGTAGACAAGAGAGACCCCCACAGTAGACAAGAAACATCCCACCTTTTTTAGATACGAGACAGCCTTATAACATTATAGGTCTGATGCGGTAGACAAGAGAGACCCCACAGTAGACAAGAAACATCCCACCTTTTTTAGATACGAGACAGCCTTATAACATTATAGGTCTGATGCGGTAGACAAGAGAGACCCCACAGTAGACAAGAAACATCCCACCTTTTTTAGATACGAGACAGCCTTATAACATTATAGGTCTGATGCGGTAGACAAGAGAGACCCCCACTGTAGACAAGAAACATCCCACCTTTTTTAGATACGAGACAGCCTTATAACATTATAGGTCTGATGCGGTAGACAAGAGAGACCCCCACTGTAGACAAGAAACATCCCACCTTTTTTAGATACGAGACAGCCGTATAATGTAGACACGAGAAGCACCAGCACATTAGGCTAATCCCGTCGACATACCTCATACCCAGCCCCCTATACGTTCAACACAGCATGGCATGCGGGATTTCTGCTTCCTGACATATGTATACACATTGTACAGCATCTTTCCTACCTGATTCATTCATGTTTTCGGTAATAAGTGTAAGAAAGGCATAATGTTACCGTGAAACGTATTGTTGACCGAATGGCGCTCCTGCGTAATTATTGCTATACGATGTAGAGGTCGCTCCCATCCCTTCGTTCGGAAGCACTCCGCTAGATGGCAGCACTTTGCAGTATGTCTCGTGTCTACCGGGCACACTGTTCGATGAGGTTATGTCGTGTCTACAGCGATTGCTATGTCACAGTGTGTAGTTTCCACCGCCGCGCTCGTCTTTCCGGCAACATAACCAGACCGAATCCTGTTTATTATCGTCCCGTTCAATTGTATGTCCGGATGATAATAAACGGGATTTCATATACGCTTGGACGATAATAAACAGGATCCTGTTTATTATCGTGTGCTGCATATGTATCGATATATCGGGTGCAATCAAATATCTTTTGTTTCCCTTTTCAGAACTACCAGCAAAATGGAGTACGAGGAATTGTTCCACAGAAGTTGCAAAAGATGCCCGTGTAAAAGGCTGGAGATAGTGGTGGGGATAATGCAGTGCGTAGAGTGTGGCCACCTTGACACAGAGCACAACACGACACAAGGTAGTATATCACAGTTACACCGCCTACTATCCTGCCTTTTCATCATATGACTTCCTGAAATATACTTCCTACATTACTGTGCAATAATACAACTGTTTCTCCTTCCATTATTGCACAGAGCTACTGCCAGACATACTGTCCAAATTGGTGCTGCTGGGGAAAAGCAACGAGATGATCCTACGATACCTCAGACAGTTTGGGCTGTCCTTCAGGTATAGCATTAGGAGAACACTGCTCCATTCATTTTCATTAAATGTACAGCTGGCTTCTGCACACCTCTACACTTTTCCAAGTACCGTATTTCCCCGTGTATAAGCCCGGGCTTCTACAAGTACTAAGTGGCAAACTGACCCGGCTTATACACGGGGCAGGCTTATACTCGGGGCAGGCTTATACTCCTATACCTAAAGAAATGCTCTTATGCCTTTACATAATTTCCAGAATTATCTACTATTACGACATATTGATGGCAATATTTTCAACAATTTGGTGACCAATTCAAGCTTTATTTCTCTTAAAAATTGAAGGAAAAATAGTCAAGTGGCAAGCAGTCAATCTTTATTTCTTTTTTTCCCAATTGCCAGCCTCAGTACTTTGAAAAGGCGGCTAAAACAGTTTGGCATCACCAGGACAGTACCGCTGGAGCCGGAAACCGTCCTAAATCTAGTGCAGGTGTGTAACATTACAGTCAACTGTATTCCTTTTCATCCATATCCTTTTCCTACCTGAGCATAGCACAAATAAACAGAGCAAACTTATGTCACAAAATTAATTTGTCATGACGTCATGTAGTACTATGTCATGCTGTTTTATTAATACTGTTAACACTAAACCAAGTATATGAATATTGTTTCCGGTATAACCATAGAATGCTCAGGAGAAGTGTCAGGAGACAGCAGGCTACAGACGCGTGACAAGGATTATCAGAGACAAATTCAACGTGGCAATAAAAAGGTATTTCTCCCAACTTTGGCGTGCTGCTTCGAAATATTATTTTCGTCCATATACCAACCTACATCTCCAGAACCCTTTGTTATACCGTATGAATCATAAAATCGGTGGACTGTATCGTGTCTACCGCGGGATGCTTGGTGCAATACTGTGTACTGTACACCGCAGAATACTAAATAACAGAGTGAGTGAAAAAATAAATTCTTTCCAAATAGGGACGATGTCATGGCAGCGGCCAGGGTGCTGGACCCGGAAGCCGGGGAGAGGAGGAAGGGAAAGAAGTTTGTACGGCGCATCTTTCAGTCACCGGTATGTACAGTATAGCTAACATAAAATGACATGGGAATAACATAGAACGTTCCATTATTTGCTACGACATGTAAATGTACGTTATAATACAAAGTTCCATCCCTTTTATACAGGGGCCCAATGACTGCTGGTCAATCGATGGCCATGACAAACTGGCTACGTATGGGATTTATATACACGGAGCGATAGACTGCTTTTCACGGAGGGTGCTCTGGTGCACAACATATACCACTAACAAAAATCCAAACTTCGTGGTCAAACTATTTGCGGACACCATACAGAAGTTGGAAGGTATGTATACTTTTCCTTACAATATTATGTTCACTGTGTGTCCGCCATAACACTTGACCCGTACACACAAAATACATGTTATACTGTAACACAGGGAAACATGGGAAACCGGATGAAACCTAATGCAAGGTTTTATTTTTCTTCTTTTAAACAGTTGTGCCGAACAGAGCAAGGTTCGACCCGGGTACGGAGAACACGCTCAGCATAGAATTGCAGATGTTCCTGAGGCGTAATGGGACGGACGTAGCGTCGGAGCGACCGGCAGTGGTGGACAAGTCCAAATTGAACCAAGTAAATTGTTTTTCCCACTTTATATAGCGTAAGGGCAGGAAAAAAAATAATATCAATGTCTACAACATGTTCCTTCCTAACTATTATACTGTGCCTCTTTTGTGTTATTTCTACAGAAAATCGAGTGCTTTTGGTCCGGCATGTACAGGCATGTCACGTATGGCCTACACCAGCAGTTCACACAAATGTTGCGAGATGGGCTGCCTGTCGACGTACAAGAAAACCGGTATGAAACTTGTATATTACCACGAAAAAATATGAAACAGCATGTTTTTTATGTATCAAAGAAAAGAGTTTAATTTTTTAATGAAAAACAGCAGTCCCATTGACTAAACCAAACAACGCCGTATTTCACCCACCCGTGAACCCGTGAAAAAACCAATGGCCGTAATACGGCCCTGTGACGTCATCAAAATGGTGCTTAATTTACATTTGAAGGGGATATAATTAGGCTATCATAGGCCCTCCCCCCATCACAATTTTCGTATTTGAAATCGAAAATGATAAAAAATTAACACAAAGGCACACTCATTTCAAGTCTGTTGACCGGTGTGCCACATTTCGCTCGGCGTATGGCCTCGTGAAATACGGCCCAAGGTCAAATGGTGAAACAACCCGGCCAACAGACTTAAATGAGTGTGTCTTTGTGTATGTATTTCATTTTGTGTAACGCACCCATGCTTTGTTTCACCTGCACAGAGACGCGTTCATTTACGTCTACCTCCCATTGGTAAAGCGGCAGGTGGACGACTACATTCGTGACTGGAACCTTCACAAGATTCGCCAACAGAAAGGCGTGAGTCTGCCATGTGGAGGATGTCCAGACGACATGTATAACCATCCTGATCTTTTCGGTAAGCCCGTATACATGAATTTCTCTGTTTCCCTTCCCATGTTGTTAAGCTATTTGACCTCTGTATGTGCTCGGCCGTTGAACTGTTTGTCACCAAATAATTGGACATGTGATATATGTAATTTTTTTTCTTATTTAAAATTTGACAGGGGGCGAGCAGTGTGGGTATCATTACGGTGTTGAGGCGGCAGATGACATGGAATTCGCGGCAGAGTACCATGAGATAGCAGACCACTTTGAAGACATTGTACCGGCACAGTTTAGGGCAGAGGCAGACGAATTCCTGAACCAGAACAACATGGTGTTGTGCATGCAGAATGCCCAAGCTATTTTTCTAGCTTTGTGTGATCGTTAAATATAATGTGTAGAACATGTCGATGCAATGTAAATAAAAGTACAGAGAGCATGTGAAATAGAAAAAAAAAGTTTCAGATGGTATAATCATATAACGTGTAGCACATGTCGATGCAATGTAAATAAAAGTAGACCGAGCATGTGATATTGTACAAAAAAAATTTCCCAATTGTATCATGATTTGACTATATTATTTTTATGAAATGGTTCACTTCTGTGTGTAACTAATAAAGTGTCATGGAACAGTAGACAAATGCACATAATTTTTCCTGCCCTCACTGAATACACTAGTCTATCTTACGCTTCACCACGCTGGCTTCTGCCCGTAGTAGGCCTCCTCGTCGAAGAGAGAACCTATTACTTTCCCCAATTCCTTGGCTTCCGGCCGCTCCTCTGGCTTCCAGCTGAGAGCCATCTGTGTGACGGGTAGGAGGGCAGGGGCCACCTTCTTAATTCCTTTCGGAAAGCCTTCAGCAGCCATGGCATTCTTCACGTCTTGCCTCATGGGATAGTTCAGTGCTCCGTTGTTCGCATTTTCTACAATTATTAAGGCGGTTGCGTACACATCTACAGAGGTTTGCCTCTTCAGTTTCGACCCGTTGTACACTTCGGGGGCCATGTACGCGAAGGTACCCGCTCCCGGGCCGCCCCCGAAGTTTGTGGCATAGGTTTGCTCCTCACGAGCGCTCTCCTTTATGCGGGCGATACTGAAATCTAGCAGCTTCACCTCGTAGTTTGGCGATATCATAATATTCCCTGGTTTGACGTCTGAGTGAACGACGGGGATGCTGTGCAGGTAGTTCAGAGCCAGGCACAGCTGCTGCATTACGAACATGCTGTCGTCTAATTTCAGCACTTCCTCCTGTCAGAATGAGAGACAATCAGCTCCTGTCATAAGGGTTACACAGAGTACTACATCCAGCCGCAAATCAAGACGAGTTGTAATGTAATTGGCACACCGCTGATTCGGTCTCCACATGCTGCCGACAAATAAAAAACAGGACGAGCCATGTACTTGGTACGTCTAAGGATGTATCGTGACTACATGCTGCCGACAAATAATAAACAGGACGACCCATGTACTTAGTACGTACAGGGATGTATCGTGACTACATGTTGCCGACAAATAATAAACAGGACGACCCATGTACTTAGTACGTACAGGGATGTATCGTGACTACATGTTGCCGACAAATAATAAACAGGACGACCCATGTACTTAGTACGTACAGGGATGTATCGTGACTACATGTTGCCGACAAATAATAAACAGGACGACCCATGTACTTAGTACGTACAGGGATGTATCGTGACTACATGTTGCCGACAAATAATAAACAGGACGCGCAATGAACCATATAACGCGGGACAACCCATATCATGGCGACAGTGCGGAAAGTGCAGTGTCACTTGAAATATGGTACTCACTTTGGCCTTGATGGTCTTCATTTTCCGCATTTTCTCGTAGATGCGCGCCAGATTTCTGCCGTTGCACAATTCCATGACGATATGTATCTCATCTTCCAGTTGGCATACGGCCAGCAATCGAATAAGATTGCGGTGACGCATCTTTCTGTATGGTAAAGAAAAGGGGTTATTTTTCTAAAGGACTAGTAACATGCATATGGTATTAAAGGTGGAACACAATGGAAAGCACGGGCATATATTTGTTATTCAGTTTGTTTACTATGACACAGCGGGGAGAAAAGAACAGTGAACAAAGTGGTTTATTATCGTACTCACCCTGCAATGTTTATCTCTGCCAAGAATATGTCGACCGAGTGACTCGTCTTAATGGTTTTTACAGCAACTGGTCCAAAAAAATCACCTCGGTACACCGCTCCAAAGTTGCCTCCGCCAATTTTGCTCGCGTAGTGGACCGTGTAGTCTTTTGGTTCTATGAACTGGAGTCCGGACTCTGAAAAATAAAAAAAGTGAAAACAGCTTGTATGATAGGTATAAAGTGTACTGTCTCTCCATGTTGGTTTCATTATTTTAATTTTGGCCACTAAAAGAAAGAAGGAAAAGATTAACTTTACCCTTCTAGTATCAAGTAAAAATAAAATGTATATCATATAACACAGTACTATGCTACATTGTAAACACCTTACAGCGTCTCACCTTGGAAGAGATTTGAGCACTTCAGCACGTTCACCCGGCTGATGTACCCCTGCAACACAACTTCATCCTCCCCCATATAGCTGAGCTTACACGTGTAGCGTCCGGGGGGGACCAATATGAACGGGTCCGTCAAACCCAGGAAGCGCTCCTCCCCCTCCTCCAACGCAAACCATTCGTATACCAGGTCCTTGCTCAGGAAGGGATACGCCACCACCCCTATGTAGGTCGTCTCTAATGTTGTGTATACCTGATATGGCGACTGCCATAACAGGGTCATACCTGTTACAATAAAATAATAGAAATTGTGCTACAACAACAGAAAGAGGGGCCATTTAAAAATATTAGCAAGTTTGAATAATTGTTGAATCAACATCGAATAAAGATTGGTAAACATTTATCCATCTTTGTTCAACCTCCTGTGCCCACTGGGTTACAGGGCATCATACAGAAGGGAGAATTCCCACATGTTGCTGTGGGTAAAATAAAGTATTTAACATAGGATAGCAATGCCGGTTGCATCTGTGTATACAGGGGGTGGGGGTCCTCTACACACACACCATCACCTAGTTCATCGGAATGGGAACTTTTTTCTCAATCAAATGAATGAACAGCCGAACAAGTTATTCATGTACGAAAAATTCTGCTCCTTCTAAACCATTTTTGTGTAAAAAAGCACCTTCTAATCAGGTATTATTACTATAGAAATGTAGAGAAAAAATCTTGGCATAGCAAATCTGCTCTTTAAAACAGTCTGCTCCTTATTACCATCCTCCTCATATCGAGATTTCACTGTAGAGGTGTAAATCTTCCTACCTTCGTCCTCAGCCATATCCGGCCACGCGTTATCCTGTGCGACGGACCGGGGGACTCTAACACCATCTTCCAAGTGCATCTCGATTTTATATATGTCCGTTTCCCCTGATACAAAATAAAACTTCTGTTATGCTGTATGACAGCAGGAATATGTTACATTTTCCAACAGCTTCAAATAAATAGACACTTGAATAATTAAGTGTGAAATTTTTTTGCAGAAAATCTACTTTTTTCCTATACATTTTGGCTCCTGCATTAAGAAAATTAAAAATTTAAAAAAAAACGCCCTACTGAAATTTTTCTCTGCTTTGGGATGAGAAACCAGACTTTTTTTTTGGAGTGGCCTTGATATGTCATGGAAAAGGTAAAAAAAGACATAAAAGTTATGGTACCTTTCATCAGCTTGGCCAGCAGGTAGTTGTGATCCGGGTTTCTCGACTTCCACGGGATGTAGGGCCCGACCACTTCGTCTGTGTCTGTGAAATATTGTAGAGCAAAGGCGGTGACGGCAGTCCCGATCTCTTCCTGTGCATAGTTGTCTGGAGGGGCCATCGTGCTAATCTTCCTTCTCGCTACAAAGTGAAAGGTGAACAAAATATACACAGGAAAAATTGTCTCATGTAACATTGTAAGGAATGTACGTGAAAGGAAGTCAAAGCTATGTAGTACTATAATATCTCTGCCTGAACAAGAAAAAAGGACGTAAAGTTTATCACATAGCAATTTATTTCATGTGTCTCTTTGTAATATTTTTCGGGTTTCTTTACCAAATTAAAAGAAGAATGAGAAAGGAACTTGCAACAAATAACAGGGAAAATCAGTTGAACGTGACAAAACATGAACACAACCAAATATTATATCACCTCACCTTCTGGCGCTTGGGGTAAATCCTGCACAGATTGGGAACAGAAAAAACACTCATTTTTGCTGTCCAAGTACGTCATATGTTTCATACAGAATGAGGAAAGAGGACATATTTTTTGTTTTGTTTTTATTTTACAGGGTACAAAGAAACAGGATTTTTGCCGGTACTCACCTTCTCCTCCTCCTGTGTTCTGGGCCTTTTTTTCCCTTCATACGAGTGAGTGGAATCAGGTGGAGGTGGTGGGGAGGAACTTCCTGCTGGCCTTTTTTTCCCTTCAGACGAGTGAGTGGGATCAGGTGGAGGTGGGGTGGAGGAACTTCCTGCTGCGGAAGAAGGGACTTTGGTGTTTCTCTTGGCAGAGCGTTCTGTGTCTTCTTTTCCAGCACTTCCCGTTGTGGCAGTTTTCTTTCGGCGAGACGGAATGTTGACTGGGGGTAAATCAAAGCTACGCTCGGTGTCCGACTCGTGTGTCCTCCTTACCTCACTCAACAGAGAGTCCTCCTCCTCCTGTAAAATTTTTTGGGTAGTTCAATTAAAATGCAGTTCCTACTACATTAAAAGCACAGGTAGTACTTTTGATGAAAGTAAGAAGACTGGATGGTAAAAGCACCCAAAAAATTGAAGGATGTAATGTATTATATTTCCACTATGTACTATGTGCTAAGGCCGAAGAGAACAGTTCATGTACGCTGTATGTATTAGAAGAAGGGAGAAGTGGCTTACAGAGGACACCTCGTTCTTCTTGGTGGGGACAAAGTACCCCTTTCCGTTCTTTAATAACGTTTGGACCTCCCGATCGTTGTTGACCTCCGGCCCTTTTAGTCCGCCCAGGAGCAAGGCCGAGTGAGATTTGCTCAGCGTGTCGTAGGACACCATAGCGAAGACGCGGGCACAGCGGTCACGAAGTCCCTTGAACGTGACTTCTTCGTCCGGTTGGAATTCGATCTGGAAGAACACCGGTGTGACCATCAGGTACAATTTAAACACAGAAAGAACGTGAGATGGTACTACATTACACCAGGCATTGCATTATGTTACATGACATAACTTGTTGTGCTACGTTGAGTCGGCTAATTAGGGGATGTATCGCGTGTACATTCGGCCGATAATAAACAGGACGCGCCATGTGCTGGGCAGGATAACGGATGTGCCGTGTCTACCACATGCCAATAATAAACAGGATGTATCATGTCTATATACCTAGAAATAATAAACAGGACGCGCCATGCGCTGGGCAGGATAAAGGATGTGCCGTGTCTACCACATGCCAATAATAAACAGGATGTATCATGTCTATATACCTAGAAATAATAAACAGGACGCGCCATGCGCTGGGCAGGATAAAGGATGTGCCGTGTCTACCACATGCCAATAATAAACAGGATGTATCATGTCTATATACCGAGAAATAATAAACAGGACGCGCCATGCGCTGGGCAGGCTAAAGGATGTGCCGTGTCTATCACATGCCAATAATAAACAGGATGTATAATGTCTAAATAAAGAGAAATAATAAACAGGACGCGCCATGTGTGTATGAAATGCTGACGACCAACAGGACTGCTGTCCCCATATACAGCACTGGCGACGGGCGTCACAAGGATGAACATGGAAAAAAAGTGATGCGGGCTAAAGGTCGAGTGAACAGTTCTGTTCATTCTACAAAACTTTTGTTCGTTGCTGGTTGTGTTTATTTCATCAGCTTATTATTTATAATGAGTTTATGTGAAATATGGTAAAGGGAATAGTCATAATATGTTTGCTACACTTACACTGACAGTCTGGATTCCACGCCTGTCCTTTTTGGCACGGTTACCCCAGACACCCCGGACCTTGACTCTTTCCCCCCGCGTTATTTCGAAAAGCTGTCAGAGAATGAGAAAGAAAGAATGGAAGAATGCAGTATGAGAGAAAGGACCTGGTTACAGTACATACGAAAAATGGGTTATAAATAGTCTACATGTATCAGAATGCTAACATGAAAATAGAAGTGGCATATAACATACAGAAAAAATGAAAAGCATGTATATACGGTACTGTATAGCCCTATATAGTATCAAAGTAGGCTTCATACTAACCCGGCGCACCGGAACCTTCTTCTCTACAGGCGTGGCAGGGATGTTCCGCAATAGGACTTTCCTTTTTTTCCCCACCTTTTCCATCTCGTTCAGCAATTTTGCTCCTGTAACATGTGATTCACTTTGTTGTACTGCGTGTGTCAAACAGATGGTAAAAGGAGAGGAATGGGACAATAAATTTTCAAATGGCATGTTAGAAGGGGAAAGGAGGGGTGACAAAAGGCCTGAAAATAATGTAGGTCATAATGTGTTATACGGTATACTTACTGGGTACATCGGGCACCTTGTGCAAACCTGCACCATGGCCACAATCTATGCAGTCGTGACAGCCTTCCACAACTGTAAATAGTCCGCACTCACATTCAGGCATACTGCACTGGCCCATTTTCTCCTGCAGAAAAAAATACACGTATTATGTCTGGCAAATAATACAGTAGAACAACATACGAAAAATATTACAAAATAAGATGGTATAAGTAGGTGAAGGGGATATACAGTACTATGACATGGACTATATTCCTGAATCCTGTGTGTACTACCTGGGCCAAATTTATCTATTCTACCGTAACAGAAGAAACAGGAAGTAGGAAAAAGTGTGGCTGTTGGGAGGGATGTTGAGTGTGTACTATATACGATAATAAACAGGACTACATGTAGTAAAATTGTGATAATATTTTGGTGGCAGTGGAAAGGTACATTGAGGTGTTAACACAGCTGTATGACAGTATGAACTTGCATTACTGAAACTTTATTCTGTTTGTAACATAGGAAAGATGTATGATACTTACATGGCGACGGGCCATGTGAGGGGCGCAGTTGTTGCAGTAATGTGTGCCTTTTTGCGAGGAGAATTGAGTACAGAAGCACCCACTTTCCACACACTTCCCCCGTGTCACTCCCTCGTGGTCCACTGGAAAGGCAAAAAGATATATTTTTTATCGCGGGTACATTCTGCCGATAATAAACAGGATGCGCCATGTGCTGGCGAGTGAAAGGGATGTGCCGTGTATATGAAATGGGAAAAATAAACAGGATGTATGATGTCTATATACCGAGAAAAAATAAACAATACACATTACCATACAAAGCTGTGTGTTGAAAATACTGACGGGGGTGCCAGTGTGTTAGTTGTGTATACTACTACCACGTGCGTGAAAACAGCAGGCGTGTTCATTTCATAACGGGCGATAATGGGTGGATTAGCATGAAATGCTACAGGCTACCACATAGTTCAATACAAAATAAAGTACTGCACACGTTACGTGAAACACAGTGTATGAAACTTACTTTAAAGTCTTGCAGGTGCTGGTAGAACAGCAAGAAAAGGATTGCAGTTATGATCCAAAAGCTTGTCCCTCGTACACGCCACGCGGAATCGCACCACTCACGCCGGAAGTGAATACTTTGTTTAAGCTGAGACCGTGCAGCCGCTGCTGATAATAAACAGGACGCCCCGCATCGCTTTCATCCCACGGGCAAAATAAATTGAAAAATAGCTGGAGAAAGTGTATTAGTTGTATTGTAAGATCAAGTGCACGGTATTATAAGAGATATGAATCGAGGTTGCAGTAAGGTAATAAGGGGGAAGGGGCATCCGAACAGCAGGAAATTGCGAACTACGTTCTGCGTATATCATATCATTACGCCCCGCCGACAACCAATGAAATGCCGGCTCTCTTGACACAGCGGCATGCTGTTCTGCCGCAGGGCGGTATGGCGGAAATTGACAGTTGACAGCGCCAATTTTCGTAGTTGACAGTTGACAGCAACTTTTTTTCATGTTTTTCAAAAATGAAAAAAAAAATATTTGTGAAAAAAAATTAAATTTTTTTTTTTCGCCTGTTTTTTCAGGTGAAATTTTTTTTTTTTTTCATAACAGTGTTTTTTTGGGCGTGAGCCTTGTCGGCCACCGTACTTATGTCCAAGTTCGCTCATCAAACGCCCACGAAAGGAACAGGCAATGATTATCTATGCCAACTAATAGATACGGACGATTGCATTAGTTGATTCCATGCTTCAAGGCTCACACACTATAAAATATGACGACATGCGATAGAAAACCCTGAACATGAAATTCAATGACTAACCCGACGTCCCAGTAAACAAAAAACGTTATACAACATTTTATAACGTTATATAACGTTAAATAACGTTTCCCTGAGGCTCCTTACTATGGCATAACGTTATATGACATTTTATAACGTTATTTTGACGTAAAATAAAGTTTTTCTGTTAGCTGGGGTGTGTTATGATAATACATATTATGTATAGTGTAATCGTGCGGCCTATCCCCCCCCCAGCCTGCTGCCTGTTTATAATAAAATAAAGAATCTGGATACTTTATCCGTTCTCTAAAGAAGTCCCGAGGAGTCTGCAGTATCTTATAGTACTCTTATTCATGGTTCCTGGCAAAACTGACCAACTAAAAGATCTGCCCTTTCCACATGTTCTGGAAACTTCTCATGGTGGGGGACACCACCAGAGGAATGAAATGCATTGGGCAGAAGTTCTTGTTCCTGTTTGTCCAAGTCCTCTATATATGAACTTGTCACGCTCTCGGGTGCATATAGGTCAGGCATGCCTGTTATGTGCTCACTACCACTGAAGTAAGGGTAGGTCACAAAGGAGGGCATTGTCTCACTGCAAGCTAAATCTGTCTGAGATATACTTCTGAAACCACTGTCACAGAATGGCTCCCCGTCATCAGAAGGAGTCCAGCATGGGAGCTGCTCGGACTGAGTCACAGGTGCACTATACACTGAACTGCTCGTGTCACTAGGTATTTGGTTGAGGCTCTCCTGTGAAGAGGGCGCCACCATTGCCTGCACTCTGGGAGGTAAGGTACAACCAGTGAACATGCTGCTTAATTCAGGTTCAGCCTCCTCCAGGGTGGGGCCCACTATAGTGCTGCCATCTACAGGTTTCTTCAGCCGTAGCTCTGGCTCGTATTGGAACCAGTCAGGTTTGGTGTGGTGGTAGTCTACTGCTTCCTCAATAGCCTTCTGAAGCTCCATGTAGGCCTGAGTAGAGGAGAGCTCCTCACCCTGGCCAGCATATACAGTTCTGAAAAGCCCAGCTTGGCACTGGGATATGTCCCTAATGGCTAACAGCAGGCTGTTTAGTTCTGTCATAAGCTGAAACTGACAGTTATTCCCAGCAATAGTCAGCAGCTTATCTTCGCACAAGCTTTTTTGGTTGGAATAGGGAAAACTGACCACCATAAATTTGCCTATGTTGCGAGAAGATTGGACATCCATGGCGCGGACTGAGGCAGTGAAAGTGGGGCCTAGGTTCTCTGTTTCGATTTTAGCATAGAACTTATCGTTAGCAAGTTGCATTCTCCTCAGAGCTCCTTCAGATTTGATGAATATGACCTTATCTGACTCTTTTAGCTGGGCGTCCACCCAGTCTATGGCTGTGTATCTGGCTATGGCCTTATCTTCCATGTCCAGTAGAACGTTGCAGTTGCCAACTTGTCTCAGGAGCTGGGCAAACTTGTTGACCACATGGATGTGGGCACGGTTGTCCCTCGAGTACACTAGGAGTACAGTGATGGACTTGGAAGTGTCGCCGTCTTCTGAAATGATGAAACGAGTCAATGTGCATGGTTTTACACAACGAAAGGTGAAAACGATAACTATAGGAGGTTTTGGGAGGTTAAATCTGGGCTAGATCTTCATATTTGAACAAGCTCATAAATTATGTCCCATTTGGTAGCCCAGGAAGATTATGGTGGGCCAGATATGGCAGCCCACCCGGACACCCATATGGGACCCATTAAGGAATGCTGACAGCTGGACAGAACTGACACCAATAATTGTGTGAATAGAATATATTTTGTGATTATTAGACAAAAAGGCACACAAGGAAAGTACACATGTATATCGTACATAATATATACGTATTTACCATGGGCATCTGGTCCGCCTGGGGAGGGAGGTATCACAATCACATTTCGTATGGTGTCTTTTGGTTGACAACCCCTAGTTTTAAAGAGGTAGAGAAGAGATAGGGCGACGACAATTGACATTGCAGCTCCTATGCCGGCGACCACAACCAATAATCCATTTCCAGAGGGCGGAGACTCTACGTGACCCAGGCTTGCCTGGTATTCGTGGTGCAGTTGATTTGGAGGTTCTGAAAAAAGAAATAGTGTGTTGTATTATGGAGAGACATTGTTTGTGACTACTCCATTGTGCGCTGGTTGTCGTCGGTTAAAGCTTAAGAGGTTTCCGGTAATTTGAGACTACAATTTTACACGATCACATATCACTTGTGAGGGGCATCTATCTGACTGTTTGACAACTTTTAATAACAATAAAAACCCACAAAAAATCCACAAATAATTGTGTCTAACATTTTCATCTGGTTTAGAGGCTTAGTACATGCCAAGTTTTGGGTAATGTATAGAAAGGCTCTATAATAGAGTATCACAAGTTACACTGACCCGTCAGGGTGAATAGTCCACTGTCCACATGTAAGCACTCCGAGTTACCATCACCATTTGGGAAGCAAGGGTCATTAGGATGAGACACTAGTTTGTCCTTTCTGAAATCCTTTGTCCAGCATCTCTCAGATTCTAGATTGTCACTCCTCGTTTGGACCTGGTATCCAATCAAAATTACGGTATTTGCGTAAGCTGCACAAATAACATGAGCAACATGTCGAGGGTAAGGCAGTTAACTAGCGTTTTAGACTATTCATCAATAACAAGAGTAAAATACAATTACGGTTAAGAGAACGAGCGAAAACTTACTCTAACAAAATATGTCCCGGTGGAAACGTTGTAGAACGTCCATGAACCAGTTGTTACATTGGTCAGATTGTTCTGAAACATAAAAAGGATGTGGATACACTAAATGCTAATCGGCAGGGGTACATTAATAGTTGATGTGGTGGCTTGTGTTTGAGGATTAAGGTTTGAATGATGATAAAATCCTATTGTAATCATAAACAGCTTTACACTATTACATGTTATGCTCCTTGTTATCCTAAACTGCTTCACAAATAGTGCCATGTTTAAACATGTCTGAACTATGGTCATGGGCCATTGACGAGCTCATCAATAGGGTGGGACACTTGCATGGGTAATTCAGTTGGCAGAACACTTATCTCTAAATCGGAGAGGGTTCAATCCTCTCAGGGTAAACCCATATTAAAACGTTTTCTAAATTAGACCCTGTACCAATACACACCAGAAGGGCAGGGGTTCATAATGGGCATCTAAAGGATCTGAAATTGTCTACAGGGTAGCGCAACCTCTCTTAGATAGCAACTCTTGAATAGTGTGATCTTACTCTGTACTATAAGGGTAAAATCCAATTCTAACCTTATCTAGATGAACATCTCTTATGTTCTTGTCCTTATGATCCGCTGTGTAATATTCATACAACATCACTTGATATTCTCCAACTCTAACTTCATTGGTGGCAAGGTCAAATGTGACGGACACTTTTCCAGAGTCAGAGTTGTTGTAAACCTTGAGTATTGTTGCCCAGTGACGTGGGTTAGGGAGAGGCTTCGCATACTCCTCTCTGATTGCTTGCGGCATTAATGGACGTTGATAGGCTGAAAGAAACAGTTATTATTACCACAACAACTCTGTATTGCATAAGGTGATGTCGTCCAACCTAGGCTAGCGCTTGGCGCACTGCAATATGTTATACTTTTAGACTTAGCCTAATAGGATAGCTATCAATATGCATTATAAATATTCATTATAAAGTCCCTGGTATCTATTGCTGAGAATAAAGTTGATGTCTAATGCATCTTTATTACATGGTGGATACAGCCTTCTCTATGTTAAGGCAATGGAAGAATCCATGCTCCCATGGAATACAGTGTAGCCATACTCCATGGCCCCCAAATAAGTTGATCTTCTTAATTCTAAGACAGTAGGGCTATGTAATAAACACAAAACCCCACTTATTAACATAAATGCACATCATACATCACTCGTTAAATCACATTCAGCCTTAATTGGCATTGTGTGATATGATAAGCTTCAACTCGTGAAGTATGATGTGCATGTTTGGAAATGGCTAGGAACTCCAGTTTTGCCTATTTTATTGCACCCTGCGTTTGTTGTCTCGTTATTAGTCACACGCTAGCCGACCGGCTACAATATACCATGCATACATAGAGCACATATCCAGCATTGTCCTGTAAACACCTGCTTACCTAGAGACAATCCTTTGTACTGGTCTCTTGATTGAAACCATCTGTGGAAGTTAATAGTTGACTCGTCCATGGACATGCTGTTTGATCTGTTGACGAGGATCCTTACAAGTACTGACGGACTTGGCATTGTTTTACACCTATATTCGCAGCTTTTCTGAAATATAGGACGGAAATTATACTTACTTATTTAGTGTCTCGTATGTCCTATATCGATGTTCCTTTAATAATAGCAGATGGGGTTAGCCACTGAGTAGATTATACAGGGCTTTTGACAGCAATGCAGAGAAAAACAACTTTCTCGATGATACAATTCTTTGACGAATATGATTATATTAATATTTTCAAAGTTCGGACATGACGTAGAATGGAAAGTAGTGCATTCCTAGTGTAATTCAACGATTATATAGACATATGGACGTTTATGATGTACATGAACTTACATAATGTGAATTATCAACTTCCACCTGGAAACACGTTGACTTCCGAGGAGGCATAGCTGCTGGAGGATTTTCCAATTTTCTCACCGGCAAATCATGGAATTGGACCTCATACACTGTCACTGTATGGGATGAATTGTGAAACTATGACCCTTCAGCTCATGCTTCAGTATAGTTTCGAACATTCTGAATACGCTCATCCTTAACGTTGTGGCAGTCTGGATTATCTATCAAGGGCTGCCCGCACGTTTAGCTAGTTACTTAAATAATCAAGGCCACTCAAAAAGAAAGTGGTTTCTCACCACCGAGGTCTGAGAAATATGACGAGGGAGGCTTTTGCCCCCTTTTAATTCGTGGGCAACAACTTTCAGGATTATATGTTTTTGGTGAATCTTTAAAAGTGGGTAAAGTGTAAGTTATTTCTATCATGTTTTTCTTTTTTTTTGAATTAGCAAAAATAAGAAGGGTTTCCTCAAAACCTGATTTCTATGATGCGCGCCGTGATGAGAAGCCATTTTATTTTCTATATGTCCATACAATTTAGATAGACAAACCATTATTTGGGGCTCTCCAGGTAGCTTCAAGTCCAGGTGTCCACCTTAATTCCCTGCTTTCTGCACAATCTGTATAGACAATACTTTGCTCGTCGACCAGGTATGGATTAAGGTCAAGATGCATGTCGGAAACCCGCGGATGACCATCTGGCCAGGAGCATTCTGAAAGTGAACATAATGAATGACACTGTGAAATGTAGATTGCATAAATAAATCGTTTCCATACTGTTTTCCAACTTTGCATACTGAATTATTATGATACATGGTGACCCAGTGTGCACAGCTCAGAAAACGCAGCATAATAATTATGTCCACTACATATCGCTGATGATATTATCTAAAGCCTTTCCATCCTACCGCTGTCACCAACAGGGTAAATGAAGTCTGGGTCACACACCTTACCTCCTGTGTACCTAGCCCCCCAATCTAATAACACTTCCGATTAAACCCTTTCGGATAAGAGCATTTACAATTTACAATTAACCCATTGTAAGCATGCATGGCACTGATTTAACACCCTTATTATCGGGCAGGGAACTGGATTCAAACTTAAAGCTGCTTGAAGCTAAATTAATTTCGCCATAATTGAGTCGTTGAATACTGAACAATAAGCAAACGGAAAGTGATATACTTACTGCTTTGACGCACAGACACATTGAGCGAATCCTGAAAGAAAGGGTTGGTTTTTAATAATACTGCTTATACACTAACATACGGAATAAATATAAATAAATTGGAAGAACTAATTAGTGATGCTAACCATCCGTAGTATATCCATTATAAATGAAATGCAGAATCAAACTATGCTAAGCAATTTTTCCATTACATTAGTCGCTCTCAATTTTATATTATCATACCAAAAAACGCCCAATTGACGTGGGGACACTTACATTATTTGCTAACGTGCACTTTAATGTGCAATCACCGACGGCGTACTGTGAACCAGTTGCCATGGCAATACACAGGGTAGCGCAGATTACCAATTGGTGCATCGTATCTAGTGGCCAGGCTGGACAGGTGTATGGACACTCTTAGGCACACTTTAGAACCTTTCACCACGTGTGACTCATTCAACTTGATGACTGAAATAAAAAGCACATACACTATGATGGCTTGATATACCTATCGATATGTCACACATTCTTTTAACGAAATGCAAACATTCAATAGATAGCCATTGACCCACTGACTCACTATATAGACAAATCGTGCACGCATGAAGTCATCCTGGATACCATATAAGGACGTTGAGGGAGGACAAAGCTGATAATATGTAAGTACTAATAGGGGAACACTATCTCTTTTTATCCTGGTTATCAAAAGCAAAGCCCAGAGGTGCTGGTATGACCTGTGTTCAACACTGCATGACTAATCACTGATACGATAGAGTTCAATGGCAATTCATCAGATCAATGTACGTATAAATGCAGATTCATACCCCTATATCGTGCTATATCAAACACTGGTGTTTTGGGATTATACACACATTGCTGTCATATACAATGTTCCCATGATACACCATGTACCCTTATTGTCATAGGCATACCATTATCTATCTTGCAGTGAATGAATTGATACACGATTGTGTTATCAACTCTCAATATTGCTGCTCATAACTAAACAGGAATATATTAATTAAGTCCATACTGACGTCAATGGTGGGGAGGAGTTATCTCAGAGCGTACACAGAAAATCTTTAGGCTTCAGAACTTAGTCAATACCGACGAACCTATAGGCAGTCATTTATTGGCTCACTATAAGACCAACCATGATAAGCTAATACTATCAGGTATAGTAGTAGCGACCAACCCACCTTAGCGAGTGGTCATTTTTTAACAACAGGGAGGGCAGGGGGGGGGGGGGGTTGGTGCATGGACCCCTCTTGAGGGGGGGGGACCAAAAAGAATTGCACCCCTTTTCAGGGAAAAGGTCCGCGCATTACTATAGCTCAAAGGGGTTCGCCGCGCTCAATTTCAGCCTGCCAGGGGGGGGGGGGACTGAAACGCTCATGCAAAAATCCATCACCCCCCCCCTGTAGTTAGAAAATGACCACTCCCTTAGTCTGTTTATTTTGATGAGTATAAGGCTAAGTCTTTTTGGGTAAGGCCTTAGTCATATTATGTTTTGCCACTCAGTCATTTTCGAAAATCAGTTCGTCATTCTGACCAATATTCATTTGACTAAACTAGGATAGCCACTAGGGCCTACAGACTAAGGCCCGGAACATTTAGACTATCAGCGTATAACACTATATTGATCGGCTTACAACGTGGTACCCATATATGCCCTTATCACTTACAAATAGGTAGTAACTTCCGTGTTAACGCTTGCCTATTACGGTAGATGGACCTAAAGGTAACCACGTACCTTGAGATGTCCACCTTGATTATGCAGTTATTCATGTATGGTATTGTCTTTATTTGCCCTTTGTTGGAAAGAGTATCACTTAAAGTGTATTGTCATACACAAAAACATGCTTTTCATGCAGGAATGACCACAGAATTGCGGTGGACATCTCATGGTACGTGGTTACCTTTAGGTCCATCTACCCTACTAGGTTTATGCGAGCACTTGTACTTTATCGAAACATGTTCACAATCTCAAAGGATACTCAACCCTGAGTATATAGATACTGAAATATATAATCTTTGGACAGTTCCACCGGTTCACCGGATTAATAATAATTGGTAAAAGATAGGACTTTTGTATAGGTTTCAGGTTCAGTTTCGATGACGACATGAAAAGGTGACTGGGCATTGATTCCTAGGTACAAGAGGAATGCCTGGAACTCGTTCCAAAAATACCGATAATACTTTATTGTAAATGGTGCCTCGGTATAGTAGGATACAACTTGAATACTACCTGCATCAGATGCTATATGTGCCAACAACCGGGTATGAAATCATTCTAGAACTTTTACCTCACTGTAAATAGTAAGTGTAGGTAAATAGTTCAATTACAATAGACTGTAATGTATACACCTACAGCAGATTCTACTGTACACCTATAAAAAAAAAGTCAATCAAATAGTAAAGTTACAGCATATCCGATTTATTTTTGGTGAATTCTATTTAAAGGTAGACCATACACTTTGGCAAAACCATCCCTAGATGGTGATTGATTACCAAATGTTATCCATTGGCTGTAAAGACGGAAGTAAGGGGTGCCATGATACCCACCTAGAGACTTCTTCTAGTGTATTTGGAATGGGTGCAACTTAATTGGCGCCCTCCAAAATGTGTATCAGGGCAATAAATGTGAATATTATTTCCAAATACAAGCAAAGTTAGGGGACTGAGCATGAAAATACACATGTAGCAAATGAAGTATGATCAGTACGAACATCTTAAATCATATTTTTTAGGAAAATTAATTTTTGAACCCCTAGCATCGGATAATACTAGCTATAACAGTTTTCCCCTTCACACGCACGATATAATATATATATATATATATATATATATATATATATATATATATATATATATATATATATATATATATATATATATATATATATATATATATATATGTTATATATTTTGACCAGTGGAATCCCTTTTCTCATAGAATGAATAAAATGATTATGTTTTCCTACATAAACTGTTTAAATTCATGACGGGTATAATCTAAGTAGTATTTATGATAAGTAACGTGGATAAATGAGTATCATAGAATGGAATATACTTAATAAGTACAGTACATGAATCTAAAATGACACAAGGCCAGCATTACGAATATAAATCAAAGACTTTGTACCGGTATTTTGTATGTAATTAAATTGATGCCTTATAGGTTTGACAGAGGTGACTTATTTACAATAACAGATGGATTACACTTGGCATCATGTAGATGCATTATACCAGGTTGGTAACATAGGTTATGCAGCTTTCGAGATGGGTATTTCTTTTAATGTAAGCCACATTTCCATGTACAGCTCCAGATAACACCATGATATAATTATACCGGCCACAGGGGGGACTGGCCGAGGGAGGTGCTCTGCGACCATTGAGCGTTGAGAGCAATTCATTTATCAGCGCAAATATCACGGTGACCTATTGCTGTTTACAAGGCTACTCACTTAGGGCTGTCAACTGATAAATCTGTGCTGAGATTGAAAAATGGCAACTGCATTGTTGTTGTAGCGCAATAAAGCCCCACGAAGCAGGGCCAGGCCCACATCGGAGTTTATAGGCTGGGCCAACTTCATTGTTAATATTAATACCTATTTTACATATTCCAAAGGTAACTGCGTGTTGGTAATTGTACGTCCTATCATCAGCTGTTCTGTGATGGACCCGGTCCCTGCACTCAGTACCAACATAGGGACGTCACCTGCGTTCTCCATCTTCAATAACACCCCTTTACGCACGGAATTTCATACGAAGAAAAAATACCCTTGTCCCCAAAATTACGCTCACTCTGCTGATCTAACAAACCTATAATGTATGCAAACTCACGCTCTGTGTATCTGTCTCCGAGCTCGTATTAGGGGTATGAAAGTGATCGATCTGCACAAAGAATGCAAGGTAGACTTCCTTGCCAGGAAGCGTAAATTTCAGTTACTTTGCTTAATGTGGAAAAAATCCCTGAGGCCCTGGAACAACGGGATGTAAGGACGAGGGGAGATTTGAAAGAGACCCTTTTTCTAAAAAGCACTGACATGTTTTGATGGTTGATGGCTGAATCCGGAACTAAATTGCTCTTTCTGAGCAAGCCACGATAACTCAGGGCTAGACATGTCCATAATAATACTCTGTCTTCGGGGTTGTCCATGTCCACAAACGTAAACATCTTCAAAATGTCACCAAGTGAGAACGAGGGCCTCACTGGTTCTGGGGTGATGGGATTCGTTGAAACCAGTGTGACACACATGCGATGGGGTCAGTTGTTTAGCAATCATGGGGATCGGGTATACACTCAAAAAGTAAAGTCGTCTGCAGACTCTTCTAAGTGACAAGAGAGTGGGTCCTATAGCTGTAGTTGTCAGATAGAAGATACACTTGGTATGTGCCAGCCCAAAACCTGACTCATGCCAGCCCTAGACTCGTCAACCAGGGTCTGATTCAGGATTTTCCCTGTAGGTGGCATCAGTATAACATGCATTCTATATAAAGTTGGGGAATGAATTGCATAATTTCTATGTTGATTTTAATCATATTTATGGGAATACACATTCATGTTATGGAGAATCCTGAGATTTATCTATTGGGGATGCTAGAAAATGTAAAGGAATCAATGTTTTGATATGATTGAGACAAAACAAATATGTGTAGGGCACAGACACCTCTTTTGTGGTTATTTCTATGGTACAATAGCTGCAAGGAAACTCCCATTGGTATGACATCCACATATGTGTTGGCAGTCTGTAACTAAAGGGTAGAAATACTCTCAATATAGACTTGGGGATATGGCAAGAATTCCCCTAACCTACATACCTCTATGTTTGAATGAATTAGCTATTATTAACCTCAGAAATATAGACAGACATGGACAACAATTATGCCTAGGCAGAACCCAGTTAGCTCCACCTGCAGTGAAGTAGAGGTTATAGTGCACAGGTTGACCCTCTAAGGGGTGCATAGTGCTTTAAGGTGCTATGCTCTATATGATCATAATACATGAATTCAGCCTTGGCAAGTATACTCGCCCAACTGTTGATTCATTCCAAAGGTGCATGAATGCAGGCTTGGCGAATAGACTCACCAGTGCTACATTCATGCATCATGCTGACAAAGGGATTCAAGCACATTTAAAGCAGTTTGCAGCCAATAAAGGGTTAACTATTCTGGGTTGTCAATTTGACGACCTTAGACTTGTCACTTGGAGTGGGCCACTGCCTGGGCTAACATTGTCAGTTAGATGACCCTAGTCTTGTCTTGTGGGATGGTAACCGGACAGTTCATCAAATAGACAACCTTTAACTTGTTTATTTTATGACCGTCACTTTAAAGACCCTAAACTCTTCTTATAAGACAACCTTTTGACAAGTTTGGATCCCTTCATTTTATCAGTGTACATATGCGTAATATAGAATCCTCACTGATGGTGGGAGCCTGTCGTGGGTACTAACATTGGTGCTACATTTCCTTATGAAATGACAAAATGCTTGCAATATTGCCGAGAGGACACCCTTTTTGGCAAGTAGTCTATACAATGCGATATGAGCAATGAATATTATCATTTGTTCCTGAAATGTGACCCTTGACAGCCATCTCATCAGCCATCTCATCACCCATATTCAACACATTGAGTGAGCATTGACATTCAACGTTGGATCAATATTAGAACCCAGCGTCAGTTTTAGGCTCTTGATCTAGTTGGCTATACTGACAAATTCTGACATAGGCTCAAAGGTTGATTACCACATGATCAAATATCAGCTAAACATTGGTTTCCGTTGGGTCAGCATAGGGCCAACGTAGCATTGTTAGCTTGGGGCCTAGTTGCCAGAAGTATTGGCTCCAATAGAATCCAAAGGAGTGCTGGAAGACATCCCTTCTGGACCACATGTGTGAGTTGTACATGTATCATACACTGAAAACCTCAGGGTCGTCATTTTGACAATACCAAAATTGACAACTTTAGGTGGTCAAGGTGACGAGCTTAGGTCGTCATTGTGACAACCTAAGGTAGTCATATCTGATCCATATAGACCAAAGTTGTCATAATGACAACCTTAGGTAGTATCATGGATTGGGTAGTCAGAATGACTACCTTAAGGTTGTTGTTTCATGTATTGTAAATTTGAAGACCTAAAGTCATCAGTAATGACAACTCTCAACACTATTGGGTAGTCATTAGGACAACCTAGGGTATATCTGGGTGTTGCACATGGCACTCTATACCTTCAAGGCCATCATTCTCACCCATACACAACTTATTTATAACCAGTAAAGCTACTTAATTTAATCAAGAGTAAACCAAATATTTGAAAGGGATGTCTCTCATTAGGAAGTGAACTAATTAGAGACTATATTCATACACCATTCTCCAGATCACTTTCCATTAGTCATTATGACAACCTAGGTCGTCATAATGACTAGGAACGTTCCTCTGGGTTTTCAGTGTAGCTTGGACGATCTGCTCTGGCTGTGGAACTATAGAATGCAAGCACGGCCGAGGCTCATGGGCTTCTTAAGGATAAATGTGAACTTAAAATTATCTCTATTAAAGACCCTGGAGAAGCAGCCTCTGCCAGTTTCTACCCTAACAGTTGGATACACAGCAGAGGGAACGGAGCAGTCTTGGGATGGGAGTCCGAGACTGCCGGAGGAGGGGCTCCGACGCATGGAACTCCGCACGAATGACAAGACCAGAGAGTTGTACACCCTTGGCCTTCAATGCTATAACTGAAGAGGGTCTGAGCTGGCCCATCCCTCCTGTTAACCCTGCACTCTAGCTGAGACACTCTAGAGGAGTATAACTCACTAATAAACCTTGCCACATTCACAACCCATCCCACTCCCCTAACTCATGCGTACCCAGGCACCGTCTATCTTGTTTTCGGAAAGGTATTGCTACAAAATACTTTTAACTGCTGTTTGGTTTAATACGAATAACCTATTATGAATACAATACGCATATGCTAGGTCTAATGCATGTCCATTGATAATCATATTATTTACCCAATTAAAAGAAAGCCGACAAATGCATTCCATCTGCTTTAAGATTTAAATGCAGATTTAACGCTATACGGATAGTCCTTAATCTTATTATACACAATTCATATATCATATCTGGATCTATAGCAGATATGGGTACACCAATTAAAAAGGGACCATGCAAGTTAACCATGATGCACCATCGGCAGCTATTCAGTAACCGTGGTATTTAAGCTATTTGAGATTTATAACCACAGGCTATTCTGGATTATTTCAACCAGCCTCGCTATATGGACCCACGGTGACTATATCAATGCAGTGCCTCTACATGGGTAAAAATCGACACGGGCGACACGGCGACACGGCCCTTTTAGGCCCTTTTAAAAATCGACGGACACAGGAAAATCGGGGATAAAAATCGACCCACAGGTTTTTTTTCTCTTTGTTCTTATATACTGTAAACGTAGATATTTTCGCGCAGCTAAATTTTCGCGCACCTAGCACCTAAAGGCATTTTCGCGCAATCATATTTTCGCGCAGCTGCAATCAGGGGATCCTTAGGTACATGCCAGTTTTTACGGGTTTTTAATCGGACAATTATTAAGGGTTTTACAGCCTAAAAATTATTGTTCAAATATTTTGCCCCCATGCCCCTTCCAACACAGATAGGCATCATATAAGCCTAATAAGTTTCAGGATGTGATTTCTCCAGCATTTTAAATTTGGTATTTGAATCTTTTCTGCAGTGCAATATAGAATGCCAGACATCATTGGAAATCTATTTTTTTGGGCAATATTTTCGCGCACATCATATTTTCGCGCACATAGGTATGTGCGCGAAATGCGCGAAAATATGTACTGAGCGAAAATTAATACGTTTACAGTAGCTAAAAATCGACACAATGCCACTGCCCTACTGCTAGAATTCGACCCGGCGACACGGTCAAAATTGCGGGTACCCATGTAGAGGGACAATGCAGGTTGACAAGCTTAGTCGACAAACATTGATAGAGTCATGCACGGCAGATAACACCAGGTAGGGCTTCCTATAGGTGATACAGATGATACTATCATGTCATGCTCGCTGGCAGGCTATAGTGGATGTGGTGTGTTACATGTATTATACCAAACTGTTGCCTCTGTGGTATGAGGAATATATTCAACCATGCCCCAGAACTTATATAGTTTAACAGATCCTACCTTTGGGCTCAGAATCCACGTGCCTGCTCCCGGGAAACACATGCGACTGGGTGTGTTTACCATTCTTAGTGCTGGGCCAATCCTCACAGAACCAGAGGTTACCGCTATATGTAGGTGGCGCCACCATCGCACTGCTGATAAGGTTTGTTGGGCTGTCAATCATGTCTATATACACACAGCTATGTGGGCCTAGGCAAACTACTAGGGCCTTTTTTGACTTGGTTTATAAAGTGTATCTTCTGAGCTGAAGAGAATCTTAGCAAAAATGATGCATACATCCAATGCGATTATACTTAGGCCACTATCAATTATTAAATTGACCCAATGAACACTTTCATTTTCGTAACAAGTAGATCACAAGTGAGGTTCCTAAATCCATCTATATGCTCTAAATGCTTTCATCAATAAATGACAACTGGATGCTATAATATCGTATGTATATATACCACAAGTGTCTGCAAGTGCTTTCCGGGAAGGGCTTAGTTGGTAAGGTTTAGGAATCGTGTTTATCATAATAGTAGGACCGTAGCAATCTTTTTTGGGGGGAAGGGGATGAAGAGGGCGGGCAAACATATTATACCAACCCCCTGTCCTGTGTGATTGGAGAGCCCACCCCTCCACTTGTTCCCCCCCCTACGTCACTGGGCTAGAGTCTCAATTCTAGAGAGATTTTAAAAATACAATAACGCTCTATGCGCGAGGAATGAGGCCAGGACGTCTCTCTAGCTGTCATCTGGAGAGATTCTCATGGAGTGGATATGAGGAACATGTTTATGTAGACAAGTGTCTTGTCCTGGAATCCTATAAACTATATATATAAGCCCTTCCCGGAAACCACTTGCCCTTATGGGCCTATAGGTGATTACTATAGAGCATATGATACATTGTAGTCATCTTATCCTAAATGTGTTCTGATATTTTAGTTATTTGATTTAGCAGAGGTGAGTCGATGTTTTCAAATTGCACATGGATACATCGTATATCCCCGTATTGATTTCAAGTGGTATATTGACCCGGCTTATAAACGGGGCCGGCTTATAAACGGGGCCGGCTTATAATATTTTGCATGGGGAATTTCTCTGACATCCTGTCATATTTTCTGAATAGCTCTGTACTTTTCAATAATATCTTGGATTAAATCTCGAAAAACTTCATCAAAATGTAAGCTGGTCGCCTTAGAAAATATGTCTATAGTTTATGAATTTAACTGTGACTTGTAAAACAGCAAGAATTATGTCAATACTCCAATTAGATGCAAAGTTATGACCAGATTAGTGTAACCTGGTGGTTTTTTTTCTTCCCCCGGCTTATAATCGGGCCCCGGCTTATATTGAATCTAGTGCCCTTTTTGACCCGGCTTATAAACGGGGCAGGCTTATATTCGAGGCCCGGCTTATAAACGGGGAAATACGGTAGGCAGCTAATAAGGTTAGAGAAAGAAAAATGCAACTGATAATTGTAGATATAACATTATAGGCCGGGTGTGCAACTTACACAGTGGACTAGCTCCTCGCTTATAAACATTGCAAATGCTTATATGAAAAGCTAATAGAGCAATAATCAAGCCAGGAAGTGGACATTGCTGTTTGGATATTTTAGTAATTAACTCTGTTCAGCTGGCTTCTGTTTGTTAGTTTTGTAGTCTATAGGTCTTCAAGTGGTTTGCACCGGGATAGTAGGGGTGAAGGCTGATAGGGGAGAGGGGCATGAGGTAAACGGTGAAGCATGTGTTGACACTATGACATCGTATATAATGTTTTCACAGTAAGTTGAATTGCCCCTTTGACAAAGGCAGTTGCCTAACCCTAACAGCAAGACACATGCACATACATACACACATAATCTTATTGCCAGTCGCAACATGATATGATCTAAATACATGTACAATCTCTTTATATCTATTCTATGTTGGAATTGCTAACTATTTTCTGTCATTTCTTACATTAATTAAATAGAGGTTCAGATGATATCCCATGTGTTCATCTGTTAGAATTGCTACCGGTAATTATTTCTGCTTATTTATTCTAATAATTATCAAATCCCAAGTATCGGTTTGACATTTTACCACAGGCCACCGATGCTGATATCTGCAACGGTAAGTTATATTGATACATGCGTATGCACTGTAAAAAGTTGTTGTTCGTGAACAGCAATATGTGCTGTAACTATACAGTACTCTAGCTGTCAAAGATAATACAGCAACTTTTGCTGTACACATACAATTCTGTTACTGTAGATGCAGGTTCGAATCCCATAACCAGCAACCAGAGGGAGAGAGAGCAGAGAGGTTGGAGGGAGTACCATACTACACAGCTCAAATATGACCTGATCTTTTCAAAAGCCTATTGATGCAGGCTACATATAAGTGATTGCCCCTCTAGCTCAGTTGGTAGGGCCGTGGGAGATGTAGTCTGAGGGTCAGCAGTTCCAGTCCCGGCAGGAAACTCTCACACAAGCTACATTTCTCCTGATGCAATTCTAAAGTATAATATATTTTGGTACACTGAAATGTTACTATTGAAAATATGCAGAGGATAAGACCAATGTATCTCAACAATCTGCATGAAAGATAGTAAAATTTACTTTGAAAAACATCTATAGGCCATCAAGATTACACTCCAACTAATGGTAGTTCAGTCCTTATTAGTACATTACTGCAATAGGGTAATTTTCATATTAACCCATAAGACATGAAAAGTCTAGTTCTAAAATTGTCCCCAGGGATCCTGTGTTGACCTCATTACCATTCACACATAAGTAGGAGGTGTTTCAATGCACCTGACGTCGATTCACTGGTGTAGTGGTCATGGTTCAGGACTATGGATTGGAACCTGGGGGTTCAAATCTCCAAGATGTTGAATATGTGAGCCTTTTTAGAACTCAGGTCTGCGTCTACAGTAGATTCTACTGTAGGTCTACAGCAGAATTTACTGGAACCAAAGTTGCTGTACAGGAACACTACTTACTTCTAACAGTGTGGCCTTGTTAGTTTTGTCACAATGAGTTATTGGTTTCAGGGTGTGACGTTCATATCCTGTTGGGGGTTTCCATGTGCTCCTACAGATCCTGTTTGCAGGTTTGATTGCTGTTCATAACCTGCCATGTAGCCCAATACATGGGCTGTTTGCACACCTCTCCACCTCGAGACCACAATTAAGAGCTTCAGCTTCATATCTTGTTAATCCCAATAGAGGGTATCATACATATTTTTTCTACCTTATTCTTATTCTACATAATACTCCATGATCATGGATACCTGGGTGATTTCATTGTTTCGATGGTTTATTTAGATCCGTCATAGGGTGATCTCCGTTAGCAATAACCTGGTTACCATTGACAATGACATTGTCTTCCCGTTCTACGATTTCTGCCTCGCTGGCTGGTAATGCCGACACTGTTAGTAGTTTTGTAGCTCAGCAGTAGAACCTTCTGTACTAGTAGTTATATAATATATACCACGGTATTAATGTAAATATAGGCAGTAGAATTTACCGCTGTCTTTCAGTATGATAGGGTTACACTATAATGTAAGATCTTCCTTCCAACGGTACTTATACATTTGTAGTAAGCTTTGCACTGAGCCTGCTCAATGGTTACGTGTTCGTTATAGTCGCTGAACTCAAAGAGTAGACTTCTGGACAGTTTACTTGAAAGATAAATGAGCTGCTCCAACCTGCCCTGCAGGTTACTTACTTAAAGAGTATCCTGGTCTAGCAGTCCGTAACAGGATGATTTAGCATTAAAGTGGTATCACGATTAAGGTGTGATTCATTAAGACAAGTAGCCCACACACACGATAAACAAGGGCAAGTCGTGAGTCTCTTGTATCTGTTTTCTTTGTAGAGAGGGACTTGAGAGGGAAGATACTTGAGTTCAATGCACAAGTCGTGTGTTACCCGCAGCTGTACCTGATAACCTCCATAACCAATCTACAACAGGGAAGTATCATAATCTACACGCTCCTTATTCTTTGTTCTAAGGATGTTTACAGACTAAGACTCTTCATGGAAAGAAAGGTCACTTTCAGTATCTCCTGTAGTACTTGTTGTTGTTTGTACGTGTAGTATGTCTTAGGGATGGTCAATGATAACGTTTACAACTATCTAGCTCCTGAACTCTGAACTACAAGAGAGTAAAAAATAACGGTAGTGATATGACTGAAACTTACATGTCATGCTTGACACTGCAGGTATGTGCGGGGGTGGAGGGATTCGAATCTATATCGTATGTAGATTTGATTTTCTTTATTTCACCAAATGTACACCAATATAAAAACTCTTTACCAGTTTTCTCTCTCTGGGTATAGCACATGTCAGCTAGCACCCATGCGCAGTAAACATAGAAAAGCAACTAACAAACTGTGTACCAATTTGAGGGTACTTCACAGTTGATTCCATCACGGGTTTTAAGACATTACCTTTCCTCCTTATGTATATATAAGGTCAGGGAATAAATTCAGAATCATAGCCCAAGATATTCAGAAGAATCCCCCAACTTACATCAGTTGTGACTTCATTAGTTTAAAAAATACTATATGTGGTGCTGTGATGGTGATGCATCATGGTTATTCTCTTATCGCTTGGACGTTTTTGAAAAGAGGCTTTTCTCGCTTATCATCATCGGTTCTAGGAAATGCTTATCAATTTCGTTCCTCTATAATGCGAAGACATTATTATGTTTACCTATATTAGCCATAATTATCAAACATCACGTAACCATGGCACTGTAATACGATATCATATCATTCCCCTCTTGGTGTCTTTTCATGTCATATACTCAATACTGAATATAATATCACGTGAAAGCTATAAATAACTCTGGATGGATTAAGAATACACATTTTCTGACTTTTGATAAGCACAAGATGATTTGATATATCATTGCTATACAAACACACATCCATACCATACAAACCAACCGTATGTTACCACTGTCCTGTCATGTGTTGTTATTTTGAGGTTTGAAAACAGTTATATTTAACGTTTAAAACCCTATACAAACTCACTAGCCAAGATCGGACACTGGTCCAAGGCCAAGACCTCACAATGAGTACATTTTGTAGCATGTTAAAATAGGTCTGCGTTGATCGCAATACCAAAGTTGGCATTCAACGGAAGTGATACAACATATCATACACTTTGGTTGCCCATGGTTGTAGCATAACTACATATCAGCTGAAGGTACGGAATAGAAGGATTGTCACGAACACACAATACCATCTTAATCTGTATGGACCCACGTGTACTTTGCCTGTGCCTTGCCTCCCATTCTGTGGCGCCATCTGTACTTAACGGTTTGAGTTATACGCCACTGACTGAACCCAGTGATGAAGCTGTTAAGATTGGTAGTTGCTATATCGAAAAGGTTCCCATAGATCATGGACTACGTTCTTGGTTGAAATCTGATAATGAATCTGGTATGGTTTTAAGTACAATCTTACAATGATTCAGGTCACGTGGGTACAGGATGGCCGGAAGTGGAGCTCGAGATAGAAAGCCAAATCCACTCCAACTCTATCAAACGTGTTCCATTTAAAACAAAGATGATGAAGGTGAATTTTGCGGTTATAATGATAATACTATTGTATAGATTCAACGAAAATGTACCAAATTAGTTTGTTATCAAAATTGCAGATAAACGTATGCTGTGGAGTATTTAAAGTGTGCCATTGGTTTTAATCGAGGAGCTGAGCAACAAAGGACAGACAGAGAATCATAACTTAAGTTATACCACCTACATGCCAAAAGTCACTTCATAATGGTTTCATAATAATACAGGCAGTGTCCAACTGGCGTTTGATTTATACTCAGGAAACCAAAAAGTAAAAAGACGTGATAGAATACTGAGGAAGGAGGGAGTTGGAACCTCTAGTAGACATATCGGTCCACGTCTCATGCCATCTATGATGAGATACCCTTCAGGAAAGCTGCGAAGTTTTGAGCCCACATAGCAACATCGATTAGGAAGGTTTCACTCTGCCTGCAGCCCCGCCCTTTTATCGGCACCCTCCCTTGACACCCCACACCAAGCACGCGGGTTATATACTAGTGTTTGTCGTGCCCAGAAAGCATCAGCGGGATTGAGGCGCTCGTCCCTCAGGGCTGCGAGTTGGTCCCCCTCAAACGTCGGCACAGCGCCCCTATCGGCCGGCAGGGGCTCTCCAGAGGGCACCAGCGGCATGGGAACGCTCACCAGGGGATAGGGCAGGGCAGACTCATCCATCAGGTATAGGGTAAAGTAGGGTGGGGAGAGGGGGGGTTGTTGGGGGAAGTGTATAGGGAGAGTCAAGAGTTGATGGGTAGGGGTGGGGGGTGGGGTGACTGACCATTGCATTCTGGTAATAATAGAGTGGATTAGAACAAGCAGGCAAGCGGTGCCAGAGTTGAGCATTTGAGCATCAGCCAATGTGTCGGCCTACTTTCTTGAGTTCTCTTTCATCCGATCTATAGTTACTCTTGGTAGTCCCGGGAGCTTACAAAATTCATAGCAAATTGAATGATACTAGTATAATCACTGATATATACCGGTAGTGTAGTAATTTACAGTTCCCCACTAACTACACTAAGGCAATGCAACCACATCGCAAAAATGTGTTTAGATCCTATACACAATCCTAATCACAATCTTGTCCTGTATTTGTCCACACAATATTATGTTTCTAAACATGTTTAGGCGAATAATAATGTTTAGCTCAGTGCTTAGAAATTTTATGTCTTTAGGGAAATCAAAATGTTTAGAAATCAATGCGTTTAGGAGAATTAAGTGTTTAGAAATCAAGCATTTAGCATGTTATTGTGTTTATCTGTCAAGTGTTTAAGGCTAAAAGTGGTGTCTAGAGACATGTAGATATCATTATGTTTAGATATTTATATTTGAATAAATTCACAATCTATTTGATTTCCACATATTGTCTTGAGGAGACTACTTGCAATATGTTAAGATTCTAAACACTTATCTAAACACTATTTTGAAAAGTGTTTAGCTTTTGAACACTTTTCACACAGCAAAGGTGGTTAGATTAAAAGTGTTAAGAATAAAAGTGTCTAGATAGGTGTTTAAATTCTAAACACCTATAAATTCAAAATTTTTTTTAAAGAGTTTTGATTTTTTACACTTTAAACACTTGGAGCCTGCCTCATACCGAGGTAGGATCCAAGTCTCGCATCCTGCAATGGGTATATTATTCTATTATATCCCATCTCATCAAACTGTATACTCATCATGTGATATCCGATACTTGCCAGGGGTGGGCATATCTCAAAATCCTGGAGCCAATACCGGACCGGTTGTAGGCAGTGGTAGATCGAGAAATGCCAATGGGGGGGGGGGGGGGGGGGTAAAGCCTGCAATACCGGGTACCTGATCTATTTAGGCAAAACGTTATAATTATAACATTTATAAACGTTATTTTGACGTAAAATATTGTGTGTTCTTTTAGCTGGGATATGTCAGCTCACAAGCAGCATGAGCTAAGTGCTGTGTTCAAACTAGGGAGTGGAATCATGCAGCACAAAACATTTTGAAGTCTAGGCTTGAAATGATGCCTTCTGGATGCATTCTGAAATGATGCATTTTGGAACACATAAAATTATAGGTCAGATCTATATTTATGCAAAACAAACACTGGGCCTCCGACACGTTGGAAAATGATGGAAGTTGTGACTTGAAATGATGCATTCTGATGCATTTTGGAACACAATGAATTACAGATAAGATTTGTGGTTATTCTCTACCGTTTGGCCTGAGACATTTTTCAGAGGCAACATTTTGCATGCCCCACGTAGCTGTAATGTTGAAAGACTACACTTGGTATGGTGCATTCTTGATCGGATTGAGATGAATTTTGGAACACATTTAATTACAGCTCAAACCTGTATTTTTCCTTTACCATTGGGGCTGGGGAACCTTTCAGAGGGAAATATCTTGGAAAACTTTGGAAATCTAGACTTGAAATGGTGAATTCTGATGCATTTCTGAATACCATAGCTCAAATCTGTTTCATCCCATACTCATGAGGCACAATTTCTATCAATGCTGGAGCATCCTGGCCCATGTATTTGAGATTCTGCTGTGACCTAAGTCTAGACTTGAAATGGTGTAGTCTGAGGGATTTCGGTTCACAATATATTAACTCTTTATTGAAGAAAACTTTGAAAATCTTGATGTAACATAACATGTACATTCTTATGAAATGTTAAAATAATATACCCAGCCCCAGCTTCTATTAGAAAGGGGAAGATCAGGGGACAGGGGAGGGAGGGCTGTGGGAATGGAACAGAGCGTGTGAAATAAAGTAGGGAAATGGGACGGAAAGTTTTGGAAAATATTAAAGTCAAATGGTGTATTCTGTTGCAATTAGAAAATGGATTATAACTTTAGTTCTATTTGGAATATTTTCAGAAAGATTACAGTTTTAGAAAGCTTGAGACAAGGAGAAAATTCCCAAGAGGCTTGTCGCCAATTTCAAGGTCAGTGTCGCCACTTTTTGGCGACATGGCGACAGCTGCCCAGCCCTGCAAGTTGAGTCAGTTCTTTGAAAACCTGATAATAAGCAAACCTTGTACATGCTACATGAGCGCTCATTTATTGATATTTCTTTGTTCCGTCAAGTTAACAAATGTACACAGCATTCCGAATGTGACTATTTGTTAATAAACGAGGTTCGCGAGATCTCATTGAAACAAAAAGTTTAAGTCAATTTATTCAGATTTAACAGTAACGTTTGATTGGTCGTAGAAACTACAGTCAACTACAGAGCTGGCATTTGGTGGGTTTTTTTATATATAAAGATCTAAATGCTACATGTTTACATCCTAAACACCTACCCTTCAGTAGATACTAAACACCTTAACATATCTAACATAACCGTTTAGATGTTTAGAATAAAGGTGTTTAATTCGTAAACAAAAGGATTCAAAGACACAAATGCTCGGAGGAAATTATTTTCCTTAGAAACCCTCAGAAAAGGTTTCATAGAAACGTTTGGAAACTTTGGAAAACTTTTTCTTTGTTAGCTGGGAGATATATAACTGAATCTCTGACCAGTCGGTTCTGAAATAACTATAGAACACTCTCTTGTTATGTCTAAAGGACGTCGATAAAGGGAGGCAACGAGCAGTCGAGACTGTGACAAGGTTTTGGCATGCCATAGGATCATCATTTGTCATCGGTTCAATACAGATAAGGTTATGTGAGTACCCTGTCAGATTGGACTGGGCTGTATATGTGGCAACGTCTATTATAGTCTACGTGATACCGCCACACAGAGACGTCATAACATATTAGTACATTTGTAAATTGACCATCTGACATAGATCTTCTTCAATAGTTGGCGTAGTCGATAATATGAATGGATACTCTGGAGAGGTAGGCTCCTCACATATTAGGTGACCAAAGTAGTTTGTTTTCTTTCTCTCTGTATACAAAAGAATGGTGAAACCGACCCCCGTAAGTGTCCTAAACTTAGGTCTACCACAGGTATGCGTGGTATGTTCTTTTAGAGTCAAAGGGGAGGCTGCCTTCAGAATGATTCTCTTTAGGGGAGCCGTGGCTGATTAAGGGAGCCTAGGTGACTCCCTTGCTCATCTAAGGAAATCGTCACAGCTCCTAGGCTCACATACGGGAGTCACATAAGGACCAGGGATCCCCTAGATTAGGGGGTTGGGGGTGTCATGGATAACGATTTCGTATGCCAGATTCCTCATTCCCCAGACACAGTACTATTGGCCACAATAATATTATACTAGAAGATTTGGATATCCGGATAAATTTAATTGATGCATTGTTTCTTTTAGAGATATTTCAGAGGGGGGCACTTTCGTAGGTGTACCGTAGATTCTACTGTAGGTGCACAGTTGATTGTAGGTAAACAGTAGAGTCTACAGTAAATCTACAGTAGATTGTAGTGCAGCAGATTCTACTGTAGATCCACAGCAGATTGTACTGTGTACCTACAGTAACAATTTACAGTGCAGGGCTCCCACACTTTATGGCAGGGCTGTTATTCGTGGACTGGTATTTCTTCCCGAGTGGAAAGTCAATACGCGAGAAATTGGGGAAGGGAAATTCGCAATTGGGAAATTGAATGGCAATCACATCGATGAGGACAAAGGTGGCCATTCATTGCAGAGCAAGACAAAAGAAAATCAATCAAGTCATTAAACTATCAATCAGTGTGTTTCCTTCTGGAAAAGGTGGTTTCTCAGTTTGAATATGGGTATTGTTACCGAGGCTTGTAATTACCGGGTAATGGCAATTTCAATGCAATTTATTTCAATTTAATTCAGAGGGCTAATAGGCCCACTGATAATGAGAGATTTGCCTCTCGTACCCATACTCGTGTACTGTGCTTAATTATCATAGATAGCTTAAAATGACAACTAGCAAAATAATGGAGCTAGTCCTTCAAGACAGATTTGGGCACTTTGAGGATGGTTCAAGGTGCCCCAATTTTTGTTGTTCAATGAACCCCATGCCGACCATCATAGATAAGGTTGAATTAATTCAAATTACATAACACCTTCAGGATTTAAATCAGGTTTTACGCAAGCATTTAGATATATACTTTGACCTCCATATAGATCTTAGGCCAGCAATATTTTGTAACAACATAGGGAAAAAAAGTTTAATAATTGCTGCTCTCAAATGTATTATAAGGAGGTAATATGGCAAACTGCTGGAAAATTCCCAAAGGAATAGCAAAGAGAGCATGTGGTTCAACGTGCCCAGGTGGTCAACGTGCCCCTCTCTCCCCTACTCAGCAAGCATTACCATCTCTCATATATATAACTGACAAAAGATCTTTCTCCTGAGAAGTATCAGACCCCTCTTCTAGAATGGAAGGACAAGTTGTTGCTTTTTGGGGGTGCAGAGGGGTCCCCCCCCCCTCAGGTCGGAAAGTCGCCGAAATTAAAGACCATTTTTACTATAACCAAATTTTCCAAAAGTCAACAGGTCGCTTTTATTATTGTACCAGGTCGCCAGGTCGCATGGAAAACAGCCCAGGTCACCAGGTCACTTTTGACCCCTCTGGAGCCACCTTTTTGGCACCATGGATATGATTTTCACTTTTCCCCATGCCAAGCTGAGCGGCTACATGACTGGTGGCAGAACTCAATATTTGGTTCTTGGTTTGAAGGTAGTTGTGTCAGATCGGGTAGATCTCTCAGGGCAGGGATGTCCATGGTAGAACACCGGTTGTAGTTGATAAAAAGATGTGTCTCGATCAGGGGCCCATTTCTCAAGTTTGAACGGTTCATTTTGCTTAATATTCAGTGAACGATTCATGCAACCCTTACACATAGCAGTGAACGATTTATGCAGCCCCTTACATATAGCTGAATCGTCCAGGTATATATGGCTATCAAATAATCATCCCTGCCTGCCTGCCTGCCTGCCTGCCTCCCTGCTTCCCTGCCCCTAGCCCCCCTCCCTGCCTGCCTCCCTGTCTGCCTCCCTGCCTCCCCCTCTCTCTGGACTCAAGCTCTGGACGAGCGCTAGCTCTGGACGAAAACTCTGGACGAAAGCCATGCATTGGACAATTTGCTCTGTACAATTTTACCAGATATTCATGTTTTGCTTATGATGCGATCGTTTCCCATTTAGAAATGGGCCCCAGATCCCAGTCTGTTCTATCATGGCAGATCCCTGAAATCAACAGGCCAATAACGATAACCATATATAATCTGAGCAAACCCTTTGTGACTGTAGCTTAAAATGAATAACAAATTGAACACATCAGCTATGGCAGGTGGCAACAGTGTTCAGCTGGGCTGTATCGGTAAGACTGGATCAACCGCCATATTGGTTTCCCAATTCAAAGTAACATTACTCATAGTCAGTATTGAATAAAAATGAGCGCCACAACCAAGTAAGATTGTTTTTGAATATCAAAGTATAGCTTGATTAAGAGTATGCTCGAGAGAGATATAAAGAATGTTAAAATAGAATTTGCCAGATTGGGCAACGACTAGGGTTAGCCAGGCATTCAGCCCAACCTTAAATCCATGTTCACTCGTTCACGAATGCTACTCATCCATCCAACTCGAGCTGGTGACACTTGAGCTTTTGCTACTTTCAGTCAGTTTCATTGGAGACTCTAAAATAGTTGTTGTGGCCCTCATGCATCTAAAATAATGTTCTATAACGACCTGAAACCGATGTATTCTAGATGGACAGAATAATATGAGCATTGGCCCATTTATGAAGCCTACTTTCTATGTATCCATTATAGACTGACCACCCTGATCATATCTAGGCATAAATATAACTACCACAAGCAAAGTTTTGTCAACTATCTGTTGCATGGTTATCCTTCTCTCTACTCATATTGCAACTATGCAGGATTTCCTATCATGTCTTCACATAACATCCATGGCAAGCAATGCCTTCTTATATTATGGGCGTCAGTGACGCGGCTTACCGTCGCTGATGCCTGCCTTGCACGTGTAGTCCTTGTGGCTTTGGCAGACAGCGCGCACCAGAAACCAGCAGGCTGCAGCTTTTCGTGCCTCCGTGCTGCGACTTCAGAGAGCGGGACCATGCTCTCCAGCCCCTCTCCGATCGATCCGTAGCTCAGACAAGCCTCTTCTCTGCTCCCAGCCCCAAAAAAGAAAAACCCACTACCTCTGGAAATAACAAGGACAATGCAATTACACGGGCGTGAAACCATCTAACTGAGTTGGCGTCTGAGTTGCCCCTTGTGGCTAAGTGTGAATTCTGCGTGGCTGAACTCTAGAGCTTCTCCAGAAAGCCAAAGTCTGGTGTGCTCCTGGTTTTATCTAAATGCCGCTGATTTTAAAGCTTCCTTAGCATTGGAGTATACTAGCTAGTTACACACTAATGTACTGATGTTATGTAGTTCCCAATACACCATGTTTTATCAGATAAGTAAATTACCAGTTATTCACATGGGGAAAAGAATCGACCTCCAATCTATATAATGCACAGTACAGCACATATTACACCTGAGACCTAATATGGAATTATAAAGATAAAAGGTCTTTTGCATTGTGGATATCAGTGATAATGTTATTATTTCATCTTCCATGAAACTTTCGGAATAATGTCAATACAGCTCATAAGGTGACGTCCAGGGAATACTTGGCTCAAACCTCTGACCTATGTTGTTTTAGCTATTTCTGGCCCTTTTCAGGCTTATAGCCCTACAGAATAACCAGTTTTGCACCACTTTTTTCAAAAATTTGGGATATGTGAGAAAACATCCTAAGAATCCGGGAATTTTTTTTTTTTGTGTATTGGCCCAATATTTTCAGTTTTTGGCCCCTCCAAAGGTCCAAAACCCCCAAAAAACGACAAAAACCCTTAAAATGACATGTTTTACATGTCTCCCATGTCTCCTGAGACAGTAACAGCCTATCCCTAATATCATTTTCTATTAGGCCTATGGTATAGTCAATCGATTCACAAGGTTTTCACAAGATATGTACCGTATTTTTTTCTCCATAGGCTTTTAAGTGTGTATTGTCAGCACAATTTTCAAAAGTCTTTTCTTTTTGATAGCTCTATACAGTATATAAAGAATATCAACACATTATTCAGTGTATGCCAGATTGAACGGTAACTATTTGGTCTTATGCTGGAAAAAAAAAAATTTGAAAAAATTTCAATAATCTAGGCATTAGGAGCAAATGTGTATATCGATACATAATTTCCGTCTCGGAATCACCCTCGGCATTTCACTGTCTCATAGGCCTTTGTATAACTTGATATCTAATTCTTCTTCCCACATGGTCTACTAGTGCCAGGGGAGTAAGTTAGAATAGGGTTGGTTGGTCGGGCTGGCCGATGTGTATTGCTTTCGGGTTGAAACAAGGTGTGAGCGCCTCGGGGTGATTCCGAGACATAAAATAGCGGTTCGAACGCGCCAAACTAGGAGGCGCCTAAGTCAAACGGGGACGCTGTCCTACATACGGGAACTTGCCAGTCGGCCATATTGGATGCTTCTCTTCTGCAGAAGACAACAACACTGAGGAGGATCTTTCAATTTTCGCCGAAAAAGGGCCTAAAAGGTGAGGGATCGGAAAAATGTCCAACGTGTATTGATAGAATATGGTCTGTACCCCCCCTACATGTACTTTCTGATACTTCAAATGACTTATATTCGCTGTAAAACACTTATTTACCACCTCGTTCGGCGAGATTTCGACCGGGCGCCATGCCGTTAGCGTCTGTATGGAGGCTGGCAGACCTGTGGGTGATTCCGAGACATAAATTAACGGCGAGTGAAAATTTCGCCTAACCTTTGTTTAATATCAGTGCATTGGTAAATATGTACCCAGAAACGATTGATTTTATGCTACTACGTTAGTGTGTGGTGTTATGTTGATATCCTTCATGTATTTGTCTATATTTTTGGCCAAGAAACGAAAAAAAATTCAAATTGTACTCGCAAATTCCGATGGAAATTCTCGAAATACAATACAAATACCTTTAGATTTGCTATTATTTGTACTTGCGAGTGTACCTGCACCTCCCCCCGATCGTTTTAGTATGTTTTGATAGAGTTTCCATCACATTTGTGAACATGGTGAGCAGTTTAGTAGAGCCACTACGGGTGCCGGGGTGGTGGGTGATTCCGAGACATAAATTAGCGGCGAGTGAAAATTTCACCTTACCTTTGTTTAATATCCTTGCATTGGTAAATATGTACTTGAAACAATTGATTATATGCTACTACGTTACTGTGTGGTGTTTGGTTGATATCCTTCATGTATTTGTCTATATATTAGGCCCAGAAACGAACAATTTACCTAAATAATTCACAAATTTTGTCGGGAATTCTTGAAATACCATACAAATACCTTTAGATTTGCTATTTTTTGTGCTTGAGAGGGTACCCACACATCCCCCCGATCATTTTAGTGTGTTATAAGAAAGAATATATCACTTTTGTGTAAATGGTGAGCCGGTTAGTGGGCACACTTTATTTTCCGTCTCGGAATCACCCTTGCGGGCGACGAAACCCTAGAACTCGCGCACGCTTCTTAATATCTAATATATTTCAGTTCTTTCTGCTTGCCCTGTGTCATACCAGCCCTATCTAATGTACTGCACTCTAATTCTGATGTTTCCTACCTTATTTTGTGGATTTGTGCAATTTTTATTTTCCGTCTCGGAATCACCCGATCATGTTTTCCCCCAATGAAACATACTTCCACTCCTTCAATCGTTCCCATATTTTAAACCAGTATGCCCCCATGGTACTAGCATCTCCCCAAACGGTCATTTGGTTAATATCTGGAACTTTATTTTTGACGTACCATGATAGTTTCACCTTTTGGGCTTGGGATGCATGCATATGGCTTGATTACATTTCAGAAGACTTTAGGCTCTATAGAGTTGAGCCTATAACAGCCTGTAGAACCCCCCTTAGCCCAAAAGTGTTTTCTTCAAAATTTCATTTGGGTTCGCTGAAGAAAACGGCAACGTTCAGTTGTCAAGGTTTTGTTACACCGTTGCTAGGCAGCGCATGTTTGTGACGTCGTGATTGTCAGGTTTGGACAAAACACGCCAGTAGCTTGTCTCTGTGCCCGGACTATTTCACACTTTTAAATCACGCTTAAAACACAACTAAACCATTTAGGATTATATTAACATTCATCACCGTGAGTATCACAACTTTTAATTTCGAAATTACGAGTCTAAACTTGTATTTTGTACTTAGGCATTATATCAAAACCATTCTAAACTAACGGCCAGAATCATTGTCTTGTTTATACTCTGTGACTGTCTCTACTTTGACAGTTGTCTATTGAATGCTCAGTCCAAATCCTATTACATATGTTGCAGACTAGCCTGTGATGTTTATGTAGGCTAACTGAATCAGTTGTTTTCTTGCCGAGATCTCAAAGTTCTCCGACATGTTTTAGCAGAGTTTAGAGTTGTCAACACTCTGTCAAATAAAACCAAAGCAGCGGCCGATATTGTCGTCTTATTTAGAACAACTCTGTCACTGTATTTTAGCAGTTTTATATATTGTAAACCACATCTAGAATATCCATAAACTTGTGCAAACATACCCTCATTACATTCACAAAGTTTAGAGCTACGACAACGAGTCTAAAAGTGTATTTTGCAGTTTCACTTATATTGAAAATAGCGGCCGGAATCGTTTTCTAGTTTCGATCGACTCTGTCACTGTATTTTGGCAGTTCTATATGTTGTAAACCACATCTAGAATATACACAGACTTGTGCAACCATTCCCCCATTACATGCACAAAGTTTAGAGCCTAGACATCGAGTCTAGAAGTACTTTTTAGCAGTATTACTTTTATTCAAAATAGCGGCCGACATTGTCGCCGACTTTTACGTTGCGAACTTTGCAACAGCATTCTGACAACTTCTCAGTCCTATCAACCACAAACTCCTATTTATCGAGTTGTGTATACATTGGAAGACTCGGCTGCTTTAGTCAACTAAATTTTTGGGTGACAAATTAATCAAGTTTGAGGGTGTGAGCCTAGATATATCCGAAACTAAAAACGTTTCCGGCGAGATACGAAACTAAAAACGTTTCCAGTGGTGATAGACTTCAAAACATTGTCGACAAACCTGTCTCTCTACTGGTCAGTTTCATGAGGTTATACACGTAAAACCTTTCTAGAACAGGCCTATACCATGCAGGAAACGTCACTAATAGCCCCTGTGAGTAGGAATGTAATTAGTATTGAATCTATTTCGATTTCGATTATGACTATTTAAATTAATGCCAACTGTCCGAGATTACCCGGGAGACTCCCGGTTTCGGGTCAATTCTTGAGTGGTCTCCCGGTTGCCCTCCGTCTCCCGGTTTCTCCCGGTTTCTCCCGGTTTTAAGCTTTCCAGAGCTGAAAGAATTTTTCAAATATTCCTACTAGAACCGAACCAGTCATTTAGTTAATATTTGTTCGTGTATTCCCCCCCTGAAACATACGTACACTCCTTCAATCGTTCCCATATCTTAACTCAGTATGCCCCCATGGTACTAGCATCTACCCAAACAGTCAGTTAGTTAATACTTGGAACTTTTTTTTGGTCCTACCTGGTGGTATCACCTTTTGGGCTTGATTCCCTGTATGTGGCATGATTACTCTCCTGACCACTAACCACCACAGCCCAAATGTGTTTTCTTGTTACACTATGCTAACTGTCAACCTTTTTTTATTTAAAGATGCCAGGAAGAGGGCGCGGGAGACCGCCCCTGCCACCAGACGAGAGGAAGCCGCGCTCCGTCACCAAGGCGGACTGGAGGCGCAAGAGCCAAGCCGACAAAGGCCTCAAACAGTACAATGAAGACGAGGTAGCAAGGAAGGCGGCAGCTAAGGAAAAGGTAAGAATTTACAGATTATCATGACATTATATTTAAAAAAATATTATATTTAAAAATACAATGATCCATAGCCCGTAATGCCTTGTGTTAAAAGCTTTTCAAACAGTCAACAATATGGAGTCCTTCATTCTATAATTCACATTCACTGTTAAAACAGTACTGAGGCTACTAAAATAGGTTTGATACTGTGCAATACTGAATTTTATTATTTCTTTTTAAGTGGTTGGAGGATGCAAGCGTGCAGGATGTGGCAGACCAGAAGGCCGTGCACGCCAGGCAGTCACGGGAGAGCAAGGCCCGTGTGAAGGCCCGTAAGGCTGCGGCCGCCGCACTCGCTGCCGCCGAACCTGCTGCCGATCCTGCACCTGCCGCTGACCATGTACCTGCCGCTGACCCTACACCCGCAGCCCCCGTGCCAGGCAAGGGCAAGGGGAGGGGCAAGGCTTCCGGCCCCATGCAGGTGGTGCTATTTGGTGTAAGTCTTACATTTCTTATTGTAAAGTCAAACCATCAATAGTAGTCAATACTGGTTTTATCAACCTTTTAATTACATGTAATTTCATTTAGTAAAGTTACTATGAATAGAGGGGAAACTGTTTTATCAACATACAAGTTTCAAATGTGAGACCATAACAATACTGCAGTATAATTGAGCCTTTTCCCATGATAAATTATTTGGATTTTTCTACTTTACAGCGGACACCGGGGAGGAAGGTGACAGCCACCACCACCGCGTCTGCCACCACCACCGCACCCTCGGCCCCCACCACCGCACCCTCGGGGTCCAAGCGGTCTAGCACCACTGCGCCCGACACCACCACGGCACCCTCGGCACCCAAGCGATCCCGCTCGGTAGACCCGGCTCTGGTGTCCGCTGTGGTAAGTCTTAGTCGCTATTGTTGAATATTGATACTTTGATTAAACCTTTACTCTCTTAAGTAAAAAGAGTCTGCTAGGCATGTAAAAAGAGTCTGCTAGACATGTAAAAAGAGTCTGCTAGACATAAACAAGTCTATAAAGATGCACATAGAATCAGAGTGTTACCATAGATGTCAGTACATAGAAAAATGCTCATTTCTCTTCATCTAATATCCCCTCTTACCTATTTTCAGACTGCTCGCGTGACGGCCAAGGTGGGCGCCCCGGCAAAGCCAGCCCTGCGGAAGGCGGCCCCGACCAAGGCTCGCGCGGCCAAGGCGGCCCCGACCCCGGCAGGACCCACCAAGTCGGCTCCGACCCCGGCAGGCCCCACCAAGGTGGCCCCGACCAAGGCTGCCGCGGCCAAAGCGGCCCCGACCCCGGCAGGACCCACCAAGGCGGCCCCTGCCCCCAAGCGCCGGAGGCTGGAAGTACCTGACTTCACCTCTGTCGTAAGTCAGATTCTAATGATATAAAAGTTAATATATGTTATTGTTGGATACTATTTCTTTGTAGTGCTTTAACCTTATCCCCGTAAAGTAAAAAGCGAAAGTACAAAGTAAAAAAGTGATAGACATGGACATACAAGTTACTAACCAACACATAGGTTCTTTATCCAGTTGATCTCATATTCCCTCTTACCTGTTTCCAGACTACTCGCGTCACCACCGCCTCCACGTCGGCTGCCCCTGCCTCCCCGTCGGCTGCCCCTGCCTCCCCGTTGGCTTGCGTGGCCTCCTCGTCGGCTGCCGTCGCCTCCTCCTCCACCACGACGTGTCGAGCCTGGGCCCGAGTGGGCTACGCCCTCGGAGGCTAGCCCCTTTGACCGCTCGTCGGTCCGGCCGGGCCCAGGCTCGTGAACGGTCGCCGTCTCCGTTCGCCTCCACGGAGGAGGAGGACTTAGACCCTGACGAGGAGGTCACTCAGCACGTCAGCATCGTGCGGGAGCAGAGGTAAGGGTCACTTTTTACTCTAATTTTGTAAAACTTTATAACCTCTTAAGGGTGACATAATGCATGATGCACCAATGCAGCATCAGCGAGTGACTTCCCGGGTGTGTATCATCTTCAAGTGACAGACATACTTAAAGCCTTAATGCATTGAAACAAGAATGTGTAGCCATTATATATTGTGTATTTCATTGTCCTACTTTAGTTTAATTGTATAATTCATGAGATTATTGTCATTGACTTTTGATCTACAGGAAGGTTGTCCGTAAGGACATACACCGCGTGGCGCCAGATTAACGTAATTGTATATCAATATTAAGCTAGTTTAGAGTTGTATGTTGTCTGTTTAGCTGCCTGTTTAGTTCCTTCCTGTCCTGCTTTTTATAGTTGCCATTGCCTGATTTTTTGCTTTATTTCATGCTTTTTGAAATTTACTGGAATTGCAATTTGATTTTGATTTTGAACCCTCACACTTCCCCCTGTAGAATTAATCCCAACCTTTGTGTTCATGATACATGAATGCCATGTGAACATATGCTAGAGGTATTAGCAATAGAATCACTAGCTTATTAATTGTGGTGTATGTGTAATTACACTTATCATAAATCTGATTCCCTGTTTTAATGCCTATCCATTCTCTTTGTTTAAAGCACTGCCACTCCCCGTCAGACCGCTGCAGACTACAGGCACCGCCCCCGGACCACGGACCCGACTACCCCCTACACCACCACCACCACGGCGTCGACCCCGGAGCCGGCCTCTTGGTCGACACCGGGGCCGACAGACTACAGGCACCGCCCCCGGACCACCGAACAGGCTACCCCCTACAGGACCACCACGCCGTCGACCAAGCACCGTCCACCGATCATCCGGCCGATCCTCACCGCAACGATCCCAGAGCTAGACTGCGGGTCACCACCGGACACCTCTCCCCCGTACCAGCCACCCAAGAGGACCCCTCTTGAGTCCCGGTTGTACAAGCAGGGCACGGCCTTAAGGAAAAGGGAACTGGAACTTACTGACACCATTAAGTCCCTAGAGGCAGAGGTAGCGACCCTTAGTCGCAGGATGTGCATCCCACCTGCCGTGCCTGTTCCCACACACACCCTGTACACCGGAGACCGTGAGGGCGGTCCAGTACCAGCGCGGGTGGCCACACCCACACCTGAGGGCGGTGAGCTACCAGCGCGTGTGCCCACACCCAACCCTGACACCGGAGACCGTGAAGGTGGTCCGGTGCCAGCGCGGGTGGCCACACCCACACCTGAGGGTGGTGAGGTACCAGCACGTGTGCCCACACCCAACCCTGACACCGGAGACCGTGAAGGCGGTCCGGTGCCAGCGCGAGTGCCCGCACCCCCTAAGCACACTGTCCCTGCTGTTCCGCGCCCTGTGGCCACCACCAGTCGTCGCGCCCGGGCAGCGGAAAAAGCACAAGACTACCTCTTGGAGGCCTTTCGTGCGCTGCCCTCAAAGTCTCGCATCGAGCTGGGGAGGCTGTGTGTATCGCCCCGGAAGATGAAGTGTATGAAGATAACATCTGCAGTCGCTTCGTTGCTTCAGGTGGACTACCGCACCCTCCAGCGTCGTCGAGCCCTGGTGACCCCGAGGATGCGGAAGTCAGAGGACAGGGGAGCTAGTGTCATAGAGTTTTTGTGTGACCCTGAAAATTCCACCACTATGCCTGGAAAGAGGGACTGTGTAACATGTGAGGAGATTGTCCCCGACGGTGAAGGTGGGGAGAAGAAGGTGAAGGTGAAGAAACAGAAGGTCATCCTTAATGACTTTCTCTCTGTCCTGCACTGCCTCTACTTGGCCGAGTTCCCCCAGTTCGGCTGCAGTCTCTCTTTCTTCACCAAGCAAGTGAGAAAGCAGAAGTGGCTACAGCTGGTGTCCATGCAAAACTCTGAGGTGTGCCTCTGTGTGAAGCACCAGAATTTCACACTGAGGCTCCGTGCTGCCGGCATCAACACTCAGGCGGACTCCCTGGTGCGCGCCACTGCAGTCGCTGACTTCGAGGCTGGACTCCGTGCATCCCGTCTGCCTGCGGTCGTTGTCGTAAAGACCTGGCAGAACGTGGATGTCCCCTACGGAGACCCGGAGGCGGGGAAGACCACCAAGAAGCTCCGCCTCAGGGACTCGGTCAAGGACAGGGAGGCATTCATCAAGAGCCTCTGCGAGGAGTTCCTCACCATCTGGGACCACTCGGAGAGGGCAAGGCAACAACACCGTGCGGTCCGTGAGCTGAGGCTACTGATGCCGGAGGACGAGGTCACCATCCAAATGGACTTCGCCGAGAACTGGATGATCTCGTTCTTCGGTGAGCCAATGGCAGTGTTCTACGCGAAGGACCCCATCACCATCCACCCGGTTGTCATCCACTACCGGAAGGGGGACGAGGTAGAGCACTCCAGCATCGCCATCTGCACGGACCACCGCAAGCACGACGCGAGCTGCATCCTTGCCTTTCTCCGAGATATCCTTCTCCACGCCAGGAAACTGGTTCCTGGGTTGAAGGTGGTGCACTACGTGACAGACTCACCATCTTCCCAGTACAGGAACATCTCCATGTTCTCCCTGCTGTCTAAGCACCCCGAGCTGTTCCTCCTCATCGCCACCTGGACCTACTACGAGGCCGGCCACGGCAAGGGCCCCTGCGATGGCATTGGGGGTGAGGTCAAGCGCTTCGCAGACTTCTGTGTCAAGATGAAGAAGTTGATCGAAAACGCAGAACAGCTGGTGAAGAGGGGTAATGCCAAAGGTGGCAAAATCCTCTACATCCACGTCCCCGAGGAGGATGTGGAGGCAGCCCGCCTCACCCTTCCCCAGCTTGTTGCCCCCAAGAGCCTCGAGGGTACCATGAAGGTCCACGCCGTGGTCCCCGTCGTCGAAGGCAAGTCGGTCGCTGTGCGTGAAACCTCCTGCTTCAAGGAGTGCTGCTGGCAGGACGGTGTGTCTGTCCGCGGATGTGACGGCTGGACCGTCCACCAGCTCTTCAAGCAGACCAGCGACGAGCAGAACACCATCCAGCTCCGCAAGAGTTCCCGGGGGGCACGCAACCCTGCACTCCGCGCAAAGAGGCTGGCTGACTACGCAAGCTACGACCAGCGGGCAGCTGCAGCCAAGAAGGTGATGGCTGCCAAGGCTGCCTTCATCGCTGCAGCCCGCGTCGCAGGTCAGGTGAAGCTTGCCAAGTCTGCCCAGCAGAAGCGCAAGTGCACCACACAGGACACCGCTCCAGCCGCCAAGCGTACCCGGTCGGCTCCCAGCGGTCCTCGTGCTCCCCGTGCTCCACGTGCTCCTCGAGATGCCCTGCCTGCCGCTGCACCTCTTGTCAAGCGCAACGATCCTACAGCTACACAGTATGCACTGGGTGACTTTGTTGCCGCTGAGTACAACCAGGAGTGGAAGATTGGCAAAATCATCACCAAGAACCACCCTGAGTACTCAGTGGACTTCATGACAACAGCCCCAGCTGTAGTCAACGGATTCACCTGGCCCGTCAACAAGGACATCTGTCCCATCGGGTACGGGAGTATCCTGATGAGTGTCCCTCAGCCTCGCTACGTCCGGGTCTTCAAGAAGGTGCCCACCTTCGAGCTGGAGGAGAACATCGTTGACACCGTCAAGCGCTTGGCAAGAGCAAACCTGAACTGGTAAATTGATATGGACTGCCCACTGACAATGAACACTGAACACTGGACACGCCGATTCCCGCGACGCACAAACCCGTCGGGACGGTATCATTGGGCTGATGTGCTTTCCGGCCCGGAAGTGGAAGGACCCCCTCACCAGGACGCACGAATTCCTTGGCTCCCTGAGGTCTGCGTAGTGGACCCGTGTGTTCTGTACATGTAGAGATAACTGGGGGGAGGGGTTGGAAAGATAATGGTAGAGATTGGGGGGTGCTTTAAGTGTAATGTTACCCGACGGGTGATTCCGAGACGTAAATTAGAGACTTATTAGAAAGGATAGCATGCCCAATAGAACTATGGGGTTGTCTTTGTAACTGTTTATATTAATAGTAAACATGTTAACCTTTAGCTACACAGGTATTTTAGTGCAGCTATGATGATATTATTTTTGTATCTGGTCGCGTAATCTCAGGAAACTTGCAAAATTTTGTGAAATTATTTTTATAAGATATGGTTCATATAGAAATAGGGTGCCAACTGATGTTAAATGTACCCAGAACTCAGCCAACACATGTCTTGTACATATAGAGTTAGTTTGGAGCGGATGTGTGAAGTTTGGTTGAGATGGGGGGGGCACTTTAGGTGTAATGCTACCCGACGGGTGATTCCGAGACGTAAAATACGGAAATGTGATACTTAGTGGAAGGGATAGCATGCCCCATAGGACTATGGTATTGTCTTTGTAACTGTTTATATCAATAGTAAACATGTAAACCTTATGCTATACAGGTATTTTAGTGCAGCTATGATGATATTATTTTTGTATCTGGTCGCGTAATCTCAGGAAACTTGCAAAATTTTGTGAAATTATTTTCATAAGACATGGTTCATATAGAAATAGGGTGCCAACTGATGTTAAATGTACCCAGAACCCAGCCCACACATGTTTTGTACATATAGAGTTAGTTTGGATAGGCTGTGTGAAGTTTAGTTGAGACGAGAGCACTCTATGTATAACCCGAGCGGTCGGCAGAAATCGGGTGATTCCGAGACATAAAATAGGGAAATGTGATACTTAGTAGAAGGGATAGCATGCCCCATAGGACTATGGTATTGTCTTTGTAACTGTTTATATTAATAGTAAACATGTTAACCTTAAGCTACACAGGTATTTTAGTGCAGCAATGATGATATTATTTTTGTATCTGGTCGCGTAATCTCAGGAAACTTGCAAAATTTTGTATAATTATTTTCATAAGACAAGGTTCATATAGAAATAGGGTGCCAACTGATGTTAAATGTACTTAGAACCCAGCCCCCACATGTTTTATACATATAGAGTTAGTTTGGATAGGCTGTGTGAAGTTTAGTTGAGACGAGAGCACTCTATGTATAACCCGAGCGGTCTGCAGAAATCGGGTGATTCCGAGACATAAAATAGGGAAATGTGATACTTAGTGGAAGGGATAGCATGCCCCATAGGACTATGGTATTGTCTTTGTAACTGTTTATATTAATAGTAAACATGTTAACCTTAAGCTATACAGGTATTTTAGTGCAGCTATGATGATATTATTTTTGTATCTGGTCGCGTAATCTCAGGAAACTTGCAAAATTTTGTGAAATTATTTTCATAAGACATGGTTCATATAGAAATAGGGTGCCAACTGATGTTAAATGTACCCAGAACCCAGCCCACACATGTTTTGTACATATAGAGTTAGTTTGGATAGGCTGTGTGAACTTTGGTTGAGACGAGAGCACTCTATGTATAACCTGAGCAGGCGGCAGAAATCGGGTGATTCCGAGACGTAAAATACGGAAATGTGATACTTAGTGGAAGGGATAGCATGCCCCATAGGACTATGATATTGTCTTTGTAACTGTTTATATCAATAGTAAACATGTAAACCTCATGCTATACAGGTATTTTAGTGCAGCTATGATGATATTATTTTTGTATCTGGTCGCGTAATCTCAGGAAACTTGCAAAATTTTGTGAAATTATTTTCATAAGACATGGTTCATATAGAAATAGGGTGCCAACTGATGTTAAATGTACCCAGAACACTGCCCACACATGTTTTATACATATAGAGTTAGTTTGGATAGGCTGTGTGAACTTTGGTTGAGACGAGAGCACTCTATGTATAACCTGAGCAGGCGGCAGAAATCAGGTGATTCCGAGACATAAAATAGGGAAATGTGATACTTAGTGGAAGGGATAGCATGCCCCATAGGACTATGGTATTGTCTTTGTAACTGTTTATATTAATAGTAAACATGTTAACCTTATGCTACACAGGTATTTTAGTGCAGCTATGATGATGTTATTTTTGTATCTGGTCGCGTAATCTCAGGAAACTTGCAAAATTTTGTGAAATTATTTTCATAAGACATGGTTCATATAGAAATAGGGTGCCAACTGATGTTAAATGTACCCAGAACCCAGCCCACACATGTTTTATACATATAGAGTTAGTTTGGAGAGGCTGTGTGAAGTTTAGTTGAGACGAGAGCACTCTATGTATAACCCGAGCGGTCGGCAGAAATCGGGTGATTCCGAGACATAAAATAGGGAAATGTGATACTTAGTGGAAGGGATAGCATGCCCCATAGGACTATGGTATTGTCTTTGTAACTGTTTATATTAATAGTAAACATGTTAACCTTAAGCTACACAGGTATTTTAGTGCAGCTATGATGATATTATTTTTGTATCTGGTCGCGTAATCTCAGGAAACTTGCAAAATTTTGTATAATTATTTTCATAAGACAAGGTTCATATAGAAATAGGGTGCCAACTGATGTTAAATGTACTCAGAACCCAGCCCCCACATGTTTTATACATATAGAGTTAGTTTGGATAGGCTGTGTGAAGTTTAGTTGAGACGAGAGCACTCTATGTATAACCCGAGCGGTCTGCAGAAATCGGGTGATTCCGAGACATAAAATAGGGAAATGTGATACTTAGTGGAAGGGATAGCATGCCCCATAGGACTATGGTATTGTCTTTGTAACTGTTTATATTAATAGTAAACATGTTAACCTTAAGCTATACAGGTATTTTAGTGCAGCTATGATGATATTATTTTTGTATCTGGTCGCGTAATCTCAGGAAACTTGCAAAATTTTGTGAAATTATTTTCATAAGACATGGTTCATATAGAAATAGGGTGCCAACTGATGTAAAATGTACCAAGAACTCAGCCCACACATGTTTTGTACATATAGAGTTAGTTTGGAGAGGCTGTGTGAAGTTTGGTTGAGAAGAGAGCACTCTATGTATAACCCGAGCGGTCGGCAGAAATCGGGTGATTCCGAGACATTAAATATGTATTGGAGTGATACTTTAGGCCAGTACTGTGCATAGTAAGTATAGCCAGAGGTCTTAATGCTTTGGGTATATCAAAGTACACATACTGAGGACATTGTAGAGTGATTATGGGGACTAATCTATTCATTTTGATGAAAATATAGTAAAGTTGGGAGTATGTGACGGACATTTTCTTAATTTTGTTAATATTCAAAATTGATTGGGCTATATTTCAAAAAGTATTCGTCTGATGATATTCATTCTTGGCATGCTTTAAGATACATGTCGTACCAGCTTGTGTACCAAATTTGGAGTTGCTATGATGTATTTAAGACCTAAAAGTATGTCACCCTGTATTTAATGTCTCGGAATCACCCGATACACGGACGATAAACTTCGCGACGCGATAAAAACTGAACCGCTAGGGTTAGAAGCGTATCACAAAGTGTTCTGAGGAGCCAAGATATATACCTTTCAATGTAATAAACTTGTTTAAACATATTAAGAACTTTCTGATTTGTCCTTCCTCTATCCTAAAACAACATAAGTCAGAGGTTTGAGCCACTTATTGTTTTATTTAAAAGGTTGACAAGAAAAACGCCATCTGCTTATTGTCTTAGATTCTGGATTGAATAAGGTCACAGTCAGATCGCTGATCTAGGGTGTTAATCTAAAAAATATATCGCAGACGTTTTATATTTAAGGATATAAGAGATAGAAACAGGTTCATACGTATATTTGATTTATTTATTCATGGTTTTGACGGTAGATATAAATCGATTTAATCACCAGATATAAGTATGTATCAACACGGTTAGCATTACCCCTGTAAAATAAAGGTTTTCATCTCATCGAAAACTGAAAGACTTTTCTCAAATAAGCTATGATCCACAAGTAATGACTTTTGATTTCATACGAGTCATGTTCACTGTTAGATATAATTTCTGCAATTATCCATGGAACTATTGCATACCAGCCAAACCATAAGGCTAGTGACATAACTGATAGTTTATATACAACTTATAAATAATCACATGGACCACCGTGAAACAACGATCAAATGTGGAAACTAAATAGGAGAAAATAACCCTTCATATTCAAATTTCAACATCGAATATATCGACCAGAGATAGCTCATGTTGCATAGTTACACTCATTAATCATTTGCAGTTATTACCTTATATTCTTACTTATAAATATCTCGATAAAACGCCTGCTTCTCGTTTCATTCCCATGATAATGTCTCACCTCCTACGTCTAGTATGTTAAAACAGTCAGAATATGAAAAAGAGATCCCTTATAACAGGGAACTTTAACAACACACGCTTAAGAAGATCTAATTAGAATCTCCTTAAAATATCAATATCTCAGAACCAGCCACTCCCCTAGTATATCAATCACTCTAGAGGGCCCTACCCTAGCTAAGAACGTCTTTATGTGCTGGTCCTAGTGCCATTCCCGAGGGGATACTACGAAAAACGGTGGTAATTGCATGTTTAGAATTAATTGAAGTCCTCCTAATTTGTTTCTGTGCAGCCCAACTCCTCCGAGCCCTCTCCTGTACCAAGGGGATCGCGAGGGAGATTGAATAGACACGTTATATGTTCGCTGCTAACTACTTATCATTGGGATAATGACACAACTGACACATGGTGGGAGCTCTGCTGGACATTATTCTCAGGGCTTGATTAATATCATTTTATGTTAATGTGTTTTAAGTGAAGAATAATCATTAATAAAAATGGTTGTGCGTAGACACATTGCCATCTGGCTGCAATGGGATTTACATCGTAATAAAACATTAATTATGTGATCATGGTGAGACCTTATCAATTGAACAATTGAACAAAACCATGAGACAAAACCATGAAACAAGAGCAACACTTGTTCTCAATATCCACATAGGCTATATACATAGGTATGGTCCTACCGGAGATACCACCAATAATGCACCTCGTTTTCTTGCATGTATAATATATAAGTAATCTCACTCGTATAATTATTATGTTCATTAACTTCATATATTTACAGATGAAATAGCAAAGACAAATACAGGATTATCATTATAATATATCACAATGTGCCGCTAAGTTGCAACTCCCTTTCACTCCAGATGATATAAGACCACATACCACATATTCTGAAGTAAACATCAATACCTGATGAAAATAATGATACACACACTGTTAATAGTTAGTGCGCATAAGTAATATCTACTGCATGGTAATAGTATACATATTAAAAGAGTAGAATCTGCTGTTTACGGTAGACATTGTGGCATTTCTGGGTCAACCATTTACAGTGTACATACAATTTCTTAATAATATCAATGCACTTTACTTAACCAATAGTATGCATGCACATGGTGATAATTATGAACTATTGTCCAAATTAGCGTTTCTAAATACTATGCATCTACAATGTGGATTGCATGGAAAGGTAAATTTACTTCTAGTACCTGTAGTCTTGTCTGTAAAGTTCGTCTCTTATGTTCCATATTTCTCGTATACACCACACGATGGAGAACTTTGAAATACGTAGCAGTAGGTGATAATTGATCTTTAGGAATCCATATAAAAAGTTAAAGTTTCTTCATTTCTACACAACTAGACCTATTAATTTAATCCTGTAATGAAAGGGGCGGGGGTCCGGGGGGAGAAGTTGTATGGGGGGAATCCAGGGGGAGGAGAATTCTGAGTGGGAGAATTCCAGGGGGATTTGCAGCGACGTGGGATAGTTAGAGGACAACAGGTGTGACTGACAAGTCAGTCTCCCATGAGAAGCATTGTCTCTTTAGGTATGGTGGATACTTTGATTACGTAGTCATGTTTACTATGATAGCAGAACACATGGACATAGGATCACGTACAGATGAACATCGTTAGACCATATCAAATTGCAGCACTAATCCCTTGTGGACAGAAATGACTTGGACATACATATTGATGTTGTACTTGGGATGCCCTTTAGCATAGACAGAAGGGATTTACACAAATCTCATCACCAAGCAGTAAACAATATGATGAGGGCGTTTTGTGTCTAATTTCCTTTTAACTTCGGGCTTTGATATATAGGAAAATTCTTTTCACGATCAAATTTCACATGTTAGTAATTCAGAGTTTATTGATTGGCAAAAGTTGTTATAATGCCCAAGTTCCTCCTAGCTGAAAGCATTACTGACAGCATAAACTTTAATTTGACACCAAATTTGCCCATATCTTTTCCAATTCTAACATATTTCTTCATCAAAGATTTAAAGAAAAAGGAGTTTTCTCCAAATCACGACTTTTATGATGCGTGCTGTGATGAGAAACCACTTTTTGGATTGGCCTAACTATGTATTTTGCAACAGGTGTCACACCATGGTGTCTTGAAGGGAAAGCAATAGTAACTGGTTCGGCTCTGACGGTTTCTACCACACCATGGAATGCTGAATCATGTAAGGTATACAGTTGAGAAGAGAGTTCAATGGAGGGAGGGTCATTCCGTAGGATGATCAAAATAACAATTGGGGAGTGGGGTGGAAGTATGTCTGACAGAAGCTGCTTGTGAACCGATACATTACCTGATAAACATATTAGGTCAAGTATTAATAGTTAAAAAATGTACAACATCCTTTCACCTGGACACCAGCGTAGATATAGGACGGGTGCTGACCACCACACCCTGTGATAATTAATCGTTTCCAGGGTGCAGCATCCTGACTAGACTTCCAAAATCAGGTTTATAGCATCTTACACCTTCAAGTCATGTCGCTGTAGGTCAATGCAGATTGGCTACGATGTGAGATAGGTGATGACACCCCATATGAAGGACATCATGGCTGGTATAGCAGTCCATGCCTTCATCCAATGCTCAGGGCTCACCGTGGAGGGGGAATCATTGGTGGGGTCTGTAGCATTAGGCATGGCCCAGGGGCACACATCATACTTACTCTTCCCAGACCCGTCCCCCTCTACACACTTATCGGTGCAGCAGCACTGCCTGGAGATCCTGGAGTAGCCCTGAGGCCCAGGTCCGTAGCTGATGCCATCCTTGCACAGACTGGAATAGGCACAGCCCATCTTGTACATAAAGGTGGTTCGCTCCTTCTTCGTGCCAGCACCATAGGTCACCTTGCTCGTGTCCACGAAACAGATCTGCTTGGTCTCGCAGGTGCGCTTTGAGAAGGCGCAGTCGGCCAGTTTGTCGGCGTTGTAGCAGTAGTTACACACTATGGCCATGCCCCCACGTGGCAGCATACCCAGGAGGATGTAGACCAGGGAGCAGGTGGGCAGTGCCCAGCGCCACAAGACCACGTCAGCTAGAGGCAGCATCCTCATGGTGCAAGGACTAGGTGGCCTGGTGCTGGAGTGGAGAAGGAATGGGTGCAGTCCTGAGAGAAGTCTGATGTAGAAGATGGTGGCAAGCCAGGCTGGACATCACCGCTAGAGCGGAGCTGGCTCTGAAACAATGAATAAAAAAGATGGTTCAGAGATGTTTATGGATTTAAGTACAATTAAGACAGTATAATATTGATGTTTGGTATCAATTTCCAACCAGGACTGCACCAAGCAACGTTCTACCACAATGCATGTAACAATGCTTTGAAACGATTTGAGAACTTAAGTAGTGACTAAAATGCTAGGGAACAGTGAGACCCATCTGTCTATAATTATAAGCTTGCTATCTGTCACTAAATTGTTGTGTTATGGGGTTGGGGATATAATGACGATATAAAAATGAAAGTTTGGCTGTCCTCCCTGAAAGCATTCATGTGCTTGGGACATTTTACTACCCCAATGGACATAATTGTTGTTTATAGATTGCCTTTTCTGTCCTTTAAACACAGGGCTATAGTGAGGCACAATGTCCTGACTAAAAGGCTTTGGGGATCTGTAATTTGGCAAAGAACGACGTAATTTCAGGCTTCCCATGTATTGATTTTAACATTAGGGGTGATCCTTCCATGGCAGCGTCGCGCTACATAAGGCTCCTCTGGAAAAGAAGTATACATTCATTGTATTTGAATGAAGCAAATGCTAGTAGTATCCGAAAAAAATCGAATTTTCTCAGGCTCTCGTGTGAACTCCTCCTGCATGCACATTGTCTAATGCACTTAAAGTTTGTTAAACTTGCTTGTCTCCGCTGTAAAAGTATCATATTAATCGCTTAGCGTACTGATAATAATTCTGGCGTAAGGTACCATAAATATTATTACACTGATAATGATCAGAATATCCCAAATGAGTGATATAGTAGATTACGTGTAATAAGATCAGAACAAGTATCTAGTCATCTCTTTGAAGACACAAAATACCTCAGAATATCAGACTTTCCAGCATGATCCCTGCCTAGAATAGTTTAACCTGTCCTTATTTGTATTTCACCAGTGATACCACATGCCATTTCTCTCTAAATGTGACTAATTTGCAGTCCTATCTCTTTCAAAATAAATCTATCATGATAAAGAAGAAGCTATTGCATTAAGAACACCTGAATCTGATTGATTGCTTTAAGCCACGTGGCGCGTCACACCAGTGCTAATGGACTATGGAAAGTGGCTTCACTTTGATGTCTTGATGGAATTTCATTTTTAACAGCAAATGATGGAGTTATAAAATATACTTTAATGTCAGCAATATTTATTGGCTCGTCGAGGAGTCATGCAAGGTTAGCATGGTAGGATAGCTGCAAGCAAATACTCTAATGCTATGGATATCACACGGCAATGACCTTTAGGGGATCAATATGCATTTGCACAAGAAGAAGATACTAATGTGGCTGATTATAACATACAAAACACTGTCAGATCTCTGATAGATTATTTACAACATCGATACCGGTAATTTGACCTTGTCATTGTGGGCTGATCATGACGTTATTTGGCACCAACTGTTTTTATTACAATATGATGAATCGATGGTGCCCAGGAAGAAAATGGGAAAGACAGAAGCTGTGTGTGTGTGTGTGCGTGGCGGGGGTTTGGGTGGTAATTTTAGCTAGCCGCCACCTAACGATCTCTGGTCGGAGATTAATCGCTGTTCGTGATGATGTAGGGACTGGAAACCATTGGTGTGCGTGATAACAACCAGCGAACAAACAGCTGCCGCAAAGACATTAAAGTCGAAACTAATAAAACGTCAGGGTCGGAATAAAAAAGGAGCCATGGGGAGGGAAGCATACTTTGGGTGCAAAAAGAAGAGGCTGGTATCAGGTGCTATGGACTCTGACCAAAGTCTGAGGTTGTGTCATAAAACCTGGGGGTATCATCACACAAAAAGGTTCGGAGGCCAATAGGTTAGTGTACTGGAAAATATATGGTGGAAAAGCCTCTTTCCTTTTATGAAATAATGCACCTTTTTGCTTAAAATGGAAACTATCGTGTCCGCAAAAATGCTACATAACACAATATCAATATTCTGTTCTAAAAGAGGATTCTATTCCGTACATTCGGTTTTACCGAAGCAAGACTAACATTGGAGGTAAATGCTCTATTGATCTGGACCATGCATCACTTCATCTTTGATGTGACAGATTTCATAGAAGAACATCTTCTCATGAAATGTGCATTCAGGACACCCCCTGAGGGGATAGCCCTACATCTGCCCATGAAGGTATCAGTACTTTATCTGGACACCCGGACGTCGTACATGGACATCTCTAGGCAATGCATTCTCCTATACTCTGTCATCCACCTATATGTAATGATGAATGGAATGGGAGAGGCATATTCCCTACTATAAGGCATGAGACTGGTGAGATCCTCAATGTTGTTGAGAAATTAAATAATCACATCCATGCTATTTCTTATTCTGGAAAAGGCTCAACAACGGCAGGTAAAACTATATTTTGAAGCAATATAGTCAATGAATATCTATCCTAATGGATAAACCTATCCATTCTCTACTGACGATGTATTGGTCATATTTTGTGTTTTATATTGATATGTATGACAGAGCTAGCCATAGTAATTTAAAGCTCGAACCAACTCAACATTAACACAATACAATGGAACAATAAGACAGACAATGACCCAATAGTGTGTAGCCCTGCCCTTTGACACATAGTAGAACCCTAAAATATTTTCCAATCATAGTAGTGTCTTGACTGGCAATTTCTATAATCTATGGATTTTCTGACAGCCACTTTAGTTGTATTATTCCCATGGGTGGCACCCTCTAATATGTGCCGATATTGGCGAATGCAGCACCAGTGACCTTAGTGATAAATCTATCCCGGAACTTGTTCTACACCGATTGGCCTGTGGCAGCAAAATGAATTATCTTGTTTGAACGTGTTTATACCCTGCTGGTAATGTGATTACATGTGTGTACTGACTTGGTAGACATACACCACTGCCGTGTTTTAAGAGAGGATATTACTAATCACGTAAATTGACAGCAATATAACTAAAGCATTCATATCATGAATTTAGTTTTGAGCCTGTAACGTGTAATGAATACATGATTTCCAAATATACCAACGTGTACAATGAGAATATATGCCTTCCTCTATTGATATGTCTTGAAGGTAGGTCAAAGAATGCATTTCATTAATGCAATCAAACATATATCTGTCTCAGAGAGTTTAAATTGACACTGTAATATCCATCTTGTAAATTAAGACTTTCCATCTTCAGTCCCCAGTGTATAGTAGCGAATGATAGATGGATAGCATGCATGCTGATTAATATCAATGTGATCGATAGAAAAAAAGATGTATGCATATTTCATTTTTTCCGCATTTCAGGCAGTGATGAAGATAGATAGGATCACCTATACCAATAGATACCATATGGCTGTGTTGTCTTATTTATACCTCCAAGCTCCAACAAATACAACCCTTTCTCTGAATGACATATTACCGTTATCTTCCGTTAGAGAAGGCCAAAAAAGCTGTAAGTCTGTAATTTCAAACTAGAAATATAAGATGTCTTGTAATAGCTCACTGGGTCACGAACCTCAGGTCTCATCGTCTGTTGAATATTATTAGACTGTATGAAATATTCCAAAATCCAAAATAATTATAAATACGGGAGAATGAATTGCATCCCATGGAAACTTGATGGAATGGAAAGGATCCTTATCAAATACCGCACGTAAGAACTTCCTTTATCCAGTTCAGTCGTGTAAATCTGTTTTATCTAATGGGGATTAATGAAACACCCTTCTACTTGGAAATTCTTTTTAGAAATAGCCACAATTCAAGCAGCCAGTCAGATTTAATGTCCTCCTAGCCATCGGCAATGGGCAAACATCATAGAACATGGAGAATAGGCTCCCACTGCGGTTCTTTGTCGACAGTAATTAACTTACTAATGAGAGCCTTGATTAAAAATGATAAGATTTGGGGCATTGTCAACAGGGAGGATGCAAATGAGTCAATATGCAGTCCCATCATTGGGGCCGGGAAGAGCAAATACTGGAATAGAATTCACGTTTAGGGTCCATGGTGGTCTTAGGTATCTTGCAAAATCATGGTCCATGCCTTCTAATTTCCGAGTCTAGGGAGGCTTGTTTGCCAATTCCAATTTTCAAATAACATGTGAGGTATCCTAGGCAACTGACTCGAACAGTTTGAAAGATTGTTTAATGTTTAGATAGACCAAAATAAAAGTACATTCCTCTTGGAGCTATGATAACTTGTGACTGCATACATGTGTAATACCGTGACCGTCATACACCGCTGAACTGACTTAAATCAGCTACATTTCCATGTCAATCCATAGAAAATACATAATGTATCTGAGCTCTGTGGTGATGGCGTTGTAATACGTATCAGAGCTCAGAAAAGCGGTGCGTTTAGAAATATAGAGTCACACCCATCGTTTTATTTAGTATTTGGGGAATGTTCAAATGTCAGTCACGTTTCCCCCACAGAGCAAAGATAACGGACCACGGCTAATCGCCCCAAGCTGCTGCCTCGGCCACCAGGTAACTAACACAACACGTAACCTGCTCGTCTATATGACCATCCTGCTCCGCCCCTTGCATGCCCAACATCCCTCTTGTTCCCCCTAGGGGGGCACCCTTCAACCCCAGCACCCCAGTCTCCGCCGGCGGGAGCCGTTGGGGTGGATAACTACAAACCACAGTCAATAGATCGGCCTTCTCAGCACCCGACAAGGCGTGAGGAAGGCTCCTGGGGAGAAGAAGTAATAACTGAGCAGTTGGGGGTTCAGGGGCCGAGCTGCTCAACCACTGCCCTGCTGCCAGATGGACCTCTGTACTGACTCATTTGACCTGCTAACCTCCTGTGTTGTTGCTGATGGGGCATGTGTACAGGCAGTGATTTTAAGGGAATAGACCGTTCCTGTACTTCAGCAACGATCACTGTTACCATCCCTTTTATCCTGAGAGCGTAAATGCTTTGATTTCTGTCCTGCATGGCCATTAGAGTTATCTTACCACTGGTATTGATAATCTTCTATTGGGGATGAAGCGTTTGTTACCAAGAATCGATGCAATTTAATAATGAAACGAACTAACATATTGCCTCGGGGTGCCAGTTATTCCTACTTCTTTGGTAAGAATGTCACTGCGATGAACACGAGTCAGATTATTATAAGGTGATCGAAATTACAGCCAGATCTGCAAATGTTGCTCTACTGTTTTTATACAATTATCCATGTTATTCTTTTTTCCCTTTCCGACTGGGTCTAATTGGCATCAGAAATGATTTAAAACTTTTAGTAGCTATAGATGGTTGTATGAACTAAGGAGATCTTCTGTTTTAGATTCATAATATATATATATTATAACTCTAAGTAAAGCAAAGAATATATCCTTACTTAAGCCCAACCAAGTAAAAATGGTGAAGCTGAACTGATTTATGGGCAAATGGAAATGGGGGTGAAGTGGGTGGCTTGCCGGGATGGTGTGGGTATACTGATAACATGACAATGTTCATTACATAGTATTGATCTGATATACCAAGAAGAAGCGAGGTTATGATTAATACTTTAACTTTAATTAGTTTCCACACAACTTTCCAAACTTCTACATGGGCCTAGCTTTATCTGAATATCTAGAGTACTAAAATTAATTCAAATCTGCCTCTGACAGGGATTTTTGGGAAATTGCATGGTTGATTTCAATTTGGGAAAGATTTTGCTTGATAGGTTTCCTCTATCAAGTTAGATCAAAACAGTGATTGCGTGTGTTTTAGGCTGACACATTGATATCCATATCCAGAGATAATCGCAACACAGACACATCTTTAATAAGGGAACATGTGTGAATAAATTGAGGGAGAATGGAGAAAGTGGCAGCTCAGGTCTAAACAGTTCACTGAGAAACACTGCATGAAAATGATTGTATAAACTCCTAATTATTTACGGACGAAGTATTCATAAACTATTCTCATCAACGTCATCGGTAAGCACAGTAATTAAGATGATTTTGTGACAAGAGAGAAGTCCAGTTAACCAATATTAACGTCGATAGTAAGCAGTCACAAAGTGGTTTGGCGGCCTTCTGTCAAGCCGCGCCTCGCCTATATAAGGGCCAGGGTACCGGTTCTGGCTACACTTCGAGACTTGCTGTAGGTGCAACAAGAGATGCGGCCCCAAGCATCGCGTGCCAACCTATGTAGCCCCAGTAAAGCTTGGTTGTGGGTAAAAATGGAGAGCCTGAAGTGAAAATGACAAGGCTGTAGTATAGCATGAAAACATGAGGGACTCTTGTAAAATAACCTCATTATCCCCTACAATAGATCCGTTTTAGTCGGGTGAATCAATGACCAGGCTATCCCCAGGGCGTATATAGAGTGAATTGTGCCGTTCATATATCGTGCAGGACGTTGTACCTCAATTCCCTCCCACCCCTAATCCCATCATTACTAACCCCTACCGACACCTACCTCGCTGTCTTGTCGCGTGATCCAGCAGGTTCCAATGGGCAATTTATCGTGTATAGTATGCCGATAGTATCCAGCAGGGTGTGAATGAAGCAGACCGCCCACGTTCCATAGTAACCCCTATTATTCTAGCCAGTGGCGACAGGGTGGCCTGTCCTATCTAACCAGAGCCCAGGACACCTGGTTACCACTCCCCCTTATCGGCTGACCCTACCCAGAGGGAGATAGAGGGTGCTGGGTCACAGCTCGATCAGCCTATATGAGATGAGGGAGGGATTGAAAGGTGGGAGAAGGGAGGGGGTGGTAGTATGCTTACCTCCGTTTGGCGTGTCTGGTGATGATGTATGGCTGGACGGGAGAAATTCAATTAGCCTCTGCTTATTATGTGCTGGCACCGCCCAAAGCTATATACCAGCAGGAGACTCTGTGCTCTGCTTAACGCTGGTTTCCTGCTCTCCTCCAGGGCAGACCCCACACGCCCCTTCCTCCTGGTGGCAGGGCTGGGACCAACTGTCCCCTGGAGATGGTGGTGGGGAGCTGTGGGCTTGGTGGTGCCTCCAACTTGGATAAGACAGCAACACTGATTGGTTGGTAACTAGGATTGTTCAGGGACGTTGCATGGAGAGGGAGGAGTGGGTGGGTGGGTGGGGGTTGGCAGGACCAGCCCCTCAGCCTCTGACGGCTGCTGGCCGGAGCACCAGTAATTAGCTGAACTGCCCCTCCACCCCTTCATCCATCCTGCATTCTGCTTCCTATTCATTTGATTTCTCCACTCAATTTGCTGAACAGTTGTCTCTCACCCCTCCTTCATCCCCCTTTATATCATCGAGTTCTGCCGCCCACAGACCTCACACTTCTGACATACTAAACAGTATCTGTCAAATGTAGTTTGTATACCCAGATCATGCCTGACCAGTTACACTGTGGTTTGCATTTAAATCTATCGGCTGGTTTATGTACGGTGGACGTGGCGTGTAAAGTGTCCCAACACTACATTCCTAATGACCAAAATCTATCGGCTGGTTTATCTCAGCATCATTGAGCCAGTAACGGCTACCCACGGTGGACTTGTGCAGTGATGTTAATAGAATTGGAAAATGGTAATATCATAGGAATGAAAATTATACATAGATCATCGTTCAGTATGGCACTACCATTATGTTCTCACGCCAGTGTCCGTTTTTCCTATTCGGAGAAAATTGGATTCCAGGGCAAAAACATAATTATATAAGTCTGGTGAGATCAGACATGTGGCTGTTGTCGAACAAAATACTGACACAGAAACAACCACACTGCCTAGGTAAGTGTATATACGCGAGGATAACTGTATAATGTTTTCCCTTATGCTCAATACAGATACAACACTTAGTATGCATCTAATGCACATGCAGCGCCCGATCTCTAAATGAGAAGAGAATCACATTAGGGCCTGGACGCGTCGTGATCAGCTAGGACTAATAATTTGGGGACCGTGCGTCCCAAAAGAGGGCACTGCAAGTGGTGCAAACCGGAAGTCAGCCTGAAACGCTGACTTTGTCCCCGAGCACGAGCCACAGCCGATGGTTTCAGAGGACAGCTGCGACTACTAGCAAACATGCGTCCTGATCAGTTCCTTTATCACGCGCCCTCTCCCCAGCCCTGCTCCTGGTATGTTCCTTACTACCTCCACCAGCACAACCTCCCCCTAGGGCTATTGCTGCTAGCGAGCACCCTCCCCAAAGACCCCGCTGGAATCACAGTGAGTAGCATGGCACCCAACCCCGCCAGGAAATCTGATAATGGTAATTGGTGGGATCAGCGTCGATGGACTGCCTATAATAGGGGTCTGGCCATCCCTTCCCTGACTATGCCCCATCTCCCTGCACCCCCAACTCCCCTACTACTACTACTACTACTACCACTACTACTACTATCAGTGAATGTTCCCCTTGTCGCGCGTCCTTCCCCACTGAGGAGGACGATAAGGCTTCAGGGTTTCACACAGGACGCGAACAACTCAATATAATTGGCGTCAGTGTCAACTCTATACACCCTCCACAGGCCGTGAGATTAGAACAGACTGGGAGGGAGGAAATTGGGTCCAGTGTGTGTGGTCCCGTGGAAATGAGGAGGTGCCCCACAGAAACCCATCACACCCCGGTCACTCCAGGCGGCCACAGGAGGACTTCCTCCAGCACTACTGGCCCACTACTAGTTACTGCCAGACATCCCAGATCATTAAGGCGGGGGTTAAAGTCCGCCCAGAGAGCTCGTACAAGATTTTCCCTGGTAAGAACGCGACCAAATCCAGAGCCAATATAGGTCTCCGCCCTAAACAAAAGATAATTCCCCCCCCTTTAATTGCATACTTCTAAGAAAGGGGTCTTGTTTTCTTTATAACTTTTGATTCATGACCAGAGATCGCGCATAAAAACCACAGGTACATGCTACTAATTTGTTAATGCTAATTGCATGCTCCAGGGCATTGCTCCCGCGGTCACACAACGTGCATTATTCGGTGCGAGACGTGTCGATGTCCGCCATGTTCGCTTGGCACCTAGCAGCTCCTGGAGGAACTGGTTATTACCCCAGTGGAAAGTCCTCCGCTGCGACCCTATTTGGGCTGGAGCGCCCTCGTCAACATTAAACCAAACACCACCAAATGGACTGTCTGCGTGTAGCCTAGTGCCTGGGAGATCTAGACCTCTTCCTCCTGGGGTCAGCAGTTGGCAAAGCTTTTAGGATCTAATGTGATTTTAATGCTGGTTTCCTATTCCAAATTGATCTAGGAGTGGCCCCCGGCATTGCCTGTAGTTGTGGGTGTACTCTGAGGAGTGGACACTTCGTGGATAAGATTAATTAAATAAAGATTACATATACACAGTCCGTGTGGTGACTATAGACGTGAGTGTGGCGTGGCGAGACTGGAATAATTGTAGCACATGACATTGTCTGCACTGTAGAGAAAAAGCTCATCCATACCATAGGCAATGGATCCCCTGTCCATAGTATGTAATATTGTTCATACCGCAAAATATGAAAACCGTAGATGCTGTGATAGCAATACCGCAATACCCTTCTGCAAACTCTGTGTGGGCCTCAACCATCTCACGGAGTGCCAGCATTAATGCCGAACCTTTAGATTTAAGGCCAACTTCATAGCATAATCACAGCAGCCCATAACCAACCCTCCCTCCCACCATCACCACATCCCTTCTACCAATCCCACCCCCGTGCCCCCAACCAGCCCAGGCACACCCGCGGTCATCCGATCAACCAAGGCCCTTCTTCTCAAGGCCAGGGCTTCTCGCCCTGAACCAGCCAAGAGCGATGGGCTTCTCGGCTCGAACTCTGCCTCGAGTTGCTCTTTTGATTAATAGGGCGGCCGAGCAGCTCGCTCTTTTTGAGTTGGCGAATCACCTGCGCGCACAGGGCGTGGATTATAACGTGACATCCGAGGCACATTTGCGAAAATTGGAGAAGATAGTCCTGTGACCCGCAGCCAGCGGCTGGCGGCCTACTGGTTATTATCTGCCTAGGACGATCCATAGTCATTAAATATGCAGTGATGTGGCTTGAGGGGTTGGGGAGATGATGAGGGGGTACATTGTATGTAGAGCAAGGGACGAGATTTGAGGAGGTGAGGATGTGAATAACTACATGTATGAGGGTAGCAGGCATTCCCCTGAGGGAAGTCGTCTCCCTTTTTATTGGATAAAGGAAAATATCCGTGGGGGATAGAATCCTGGAGAGGTGGAATTCGGATGGGGAGAGGGGATTGTACGAAGGTGGGGGGGGGGGGGGGATTCCGAAGGTAAGAATTTCAGTGGGGGGGGAGGGGGAGCTGAGGAATTCCTGAGGTTACGAGTGATTTCAGGATATATTATAGAACACTGTAAAAAGTTGTTACCATTTACCTAGATTAAACTCTACACCTACAGTCGATTCGACTGTATACCAAAAAAACCTTTTCACAGTGAATGGTTGCTGATGAATCAATGATCAGTATTAAACAGTTAATAGAACGTGAGTCTGTAAGAGGACATGGAGGACACCACCACACATTGTTATTAATTAAGCAGGAGACTAATTATTTCTTTCCTTCGGCTGTGACAGTTTGAGAAACGTGCTTCCGGTAATTACCGAGAATAATGTTATTAGCCCCCAATGAGCCTGGGATGTTCAATGTTATAATGGCGATTAAGGTAGTGAGTTGAGGCACTAGGCCACCAATGAAAAGCACTGAGACATCGTTTCAAATAGTTTATGGCAATGGGCGCTTAAGATTAAGTATTCTCTGGTTGGTATATTTATTCACTTCTATAGTGTGTGAACTGAAGAGGGGCCAGAGTGTCTACAAACATCATACAAAGCAGTCTTATCGAGGTAGATATGTACAAACTCTTCCCAGGCCCGAAACAGGAATTGCTTTGTAATTAGCTGATGCTCACGGATGTAATGAATCGCATGTACACAGTAGTTCCCCTACTCCCATCAGCGCACCCCTAATGTGAGCCACACTCAGGCGACCCGTTAAAGCCGTGATAAGTCTCCTGGGTACGTGCTATGTGTGACTGCCCGTAAAGGGAGTGGGGGCTGATCACAGGCTTAAACTGAGTACCATGCTTATGCTTTGAGTAGTTGACTGTGTATAACACAAGGTATGACAGAGCTAGACATCCATCATCTTTCAACCCTAGATATAACACCGTCTAGGTTGCACTCTATAAACTGCCAAATCCACCGTCATCTTTCCACATCAAGTTGTGCCACCTATCTATGGCCAAAGACACGATACAGTAAGGCCATCTAAGGTTGACAGGTGATGGGCGTCTAGCTCGGTCATACCTCATGGTGTATAAGCTACAGACACCTACTACGTGAAGTTAAACATGCTGCTTAGTTTAGGCCTGTGGGACTGGTGATACCATGACCGCCTCATTACCTCCTCCCCTGTTTTCCCTGCACACTAACAGGCAGTTGCTGAACTGGCTTCACGCCTGGCTTCAGATATGGCTTTCACCAGTGGCTTCACGCGTATGGCCACGTGTTATCCTTTCACCACTGCTAGCCTAATCTATCATTATGCGCGGCATACACCATGATGACAGGGTGCTATAGTCGGATGAAAAACAAAGAGCAGGTTTTTAAGCCTGATGACAAAGAAAACTGAAACGTATCTGTGATACAGTTGAGCATCTTTCGTGGCCGTATACAATGCAGTATTTGTTTCAGTAGTCTCAATGAAACAAAAAGACATGTGAGAGTCATCCCAGCAGATTAGTGTCATATTGTTTTATGATGTCCAGCCGTATTTTATTGCACAATGGGACATGGGACACTTCATTTACAATCGACAGTCTTTTCCATATAAGATAAGCCTCTGCACTTTCCACGGGAACACAGAAATAGAGCCTCATAAATAATGAAGCACTGAAGGTCATTGCTGTACTATTCCCATCTATCATGCATCAAAAACTCAAACCAAGGGTATTTAGAATCAGAATGCACTTGTCCCTATGCCATTGCCCTTTGAAGATTGCGTTCGTATAATGAAAAAGTATATGATGTATATACTTGACATTATTGTATTTCTCCTACATTCCGAGAAACTCAATACAGGCGTGTAATGCCCTAACATGGCAAGACTTCCCTCCATCTTTTAAACATGGTTATACTTATTACAACATGGAACATTTTCTGACGCTGTCTCCAAGGAAAAGGACCGACCAAGACTCGTTTTGATCATTAGCTGCCCCACCCTCAAAAGGGGTTCAATATTTTTCTTCCCTTCCACAGACGGATTCAAATTGATCGCGGCTGACCCCTTTGAGTTATATAGTTACGCGTTTGTTTGCCCCCCTCCCCCTCGATGGGTCCAACCCTTTTTAGTCACCCCAGTGAAAACCACCACCCCCCTGTTGTGAAGAAATTTCCATCCTTTTTATACACATTTATATACTCCCTAGTGTACAATTCAGGATAGACATCGTAATCTCAATATTATGAGCATTATACACTGAAATGATTAGACCTTTCATTGTGTTTTATAACTGCTTGTAATAGCTTTATACACAATACTGTACAACTAAAGCCCTGACAATGCCACTGTAAAATACTTGTCTGGTGATTACTTTTTGTCATTTGCGTACTTACAGTAAAATAAAAGAAGGAACCTAGAACCACAATGCATACTTGACATGCCGAGCCATTTATGTTGGAAACATAAAACATCGTTGAGTCTTGACAGTTTGGCACTAGGCTTTATGCATTATATATGGACTCACTTTACAGTACACCTCTATTTCTGGGTTAAAACAATAGGCAGAGTATATTCTGCTTGCTCAACAATAATCTATATACATTTTGCATTTATCTCAGCTATCTAGTATACAACCTTCCATCAGTATGTTAACCATGGGTCTTATATATGCTCCGAGACAACATATATAGATACTGTATAATATAAATATCTCATGAATCATCAGGTTACTTCGCACAAAGAAATGACTTGTGTATCCAAGGGCAATTGAAAATGTGCCCGCTAGTCAGTGATGAAGTGTGCACACAGCTCCCGGCAGTATCTTTACACTGTGACATGCCCCCCCCCCCCCACATCACACACACACACACCCAGGAGGAAGGTGAGAGGGCACAGGTAGACTCAATCAATAGCGAGCAGTGACGACAGGTGTATTCTGTCCTCACCTGTCCCAACAATCAATAACCCACCTAGGTGAGGGGGAGGGTGAATCTAGCATTCAGTATACACACCTCCACGGCCGGCAAGGTGTCGCCCTATAGATCTATTTGGGGTCTTAAACGCGGATGGAATTCAATAAGGGCTTTAGCAGTTGGTGATGCTATAATATGTCACCACTATAGAGATAAAAGGAAGGCGTTTATATTGGTGGGACGTGATTGTACATGGACAGCTCGATATGATGGGAAGAGGTGAACGTCTAATTGAAATTGGGCTCGTGGGAATCGTTCAAAACCCGCATTTAAAAATCGGTTTATTGACAGATCTCATGCAGGCAATGCGCTCCGCCAAACTTATCATAGTAAATGATATATCCTGTCTTGGTTTCTTAAGAATTTCAAAACCTTTTTGTAATTTGGGATGTTCCTATATTTAAAGTATATGTTTACACCCTCCGTAAGAGCCAATACTGTGCTATTTTAGATGGCAGTTTACAGGAATTGTGACACACCATTCTAAGTCCTTTGGTCCTGTGCACATCATGTGGTCGGGGGGAGGGGTTCAATCATATTGATGTATAATCTCATAATCCATTCTCTCCTCTTGTGTTGTGTTCATCACCTCACATAATACCTCTGTACCTTGTACTAGCCTTGGCTTGGAAAAATTGATACCAAGTTCATAATATCATTTACAGAAACTTCCGCGTTATATAGTACAATATGTTATACCCAGAATTATGGCTCTAAATTTGTCCTAATACTCATTCTTCCAATATTTCAGTTAGATTCCGAAAGAGAATCCAATATATTCTACAATCAACATCAATCCATTACATACATGTATGTATGACCTTTGGTTCTTCCCATCAAGGAAACATCCTTGATGTACCACGTTGGTATATCACTCTCCCCACAATCGCCCCACACTTAAAAGGCCCCATAATAATTGGACTCTGGCCGAACGACACCCGGGTGGCTGGAATCTATTGACATTGACAACAACTGGAGGTGAACCTATCCGCTATACCTCTATGTTGCTGAATATCAGACCGCTAAGCTGTAAAGGATGAGTAAATATTTGTAAAGGCCTTTGTGAGCGGCATCTGAATGATCTTCTTGCATATTGGAATACATATCGGACTCTCATGGGGAATGGGTGGCCGAATGGATGAGTGGTGGCGACATCAATTCATGTCGGAGTTGTCCTTTTTGTGTTGGTAAAGATCGTGTAGGAAAGACACACAGCATTGGAGGGATATATATCACATTTATATATGGGGAGAGGAAGTATCGTAACTAAAGCCCAGTTTGTAGAAATTGTGAGGATTATAAAGTATTATATATTCTTTAAAAAAACATACATTTTGCATTCTTGCATTCATACTATTCTTCTTTTGGAACACTAGATGATATTATATGCCCATCATATATTGAGAAGCCTGCTGTGGGAGGTCGTTATGAAAATAAAAATTCCAGATTATATACAGATCTATAATACCAATTACAGACATGTGGATGGGCACGCACGCACGCATTAGTTATCTTAATTTGGCCAATGAGCGTTATGGTACCTATCCTTATTGAGGATATATGTCATCAATTAGGAAAAACTATTCTAATTATCCACCTACCCTTGATCCCCTACTACATAACAGCCCTATTACCGACCGAGCAGCTCGGGTTTAATATCCATATATTATGGTGACACGCAACTACAGATGAGCTGCTCGTCGAATCACAAGACTGCTGGGCAGAGATTCAATATGCTCCTACCAATAGCTTCCCTGTAAGGTATATCAACAACTCTCAAAGGTGCAGGTCGTCTTGAAATGGATGTGCAGTAGGAGAGAGCAGGAGGAGGATACAAGATGCTTGACATTGCCATCCTGACGCCACCCACCCCTTTCCCCTCCTGCCACCGAGGTAGTAATGATGATCGGAGTACACATGCAGTCGTGTCACTCAGGCGATGCCTATTGCTTTTTGACATGGGCCTAACAGTCGCCAAATCGATAGAAGGGCGCTGTTTTTGCACGACCGACGACTTGGCGCCTAGACCAGGCATGGAAGCCTGGTTGAGAGACTGCATAGAAGAGACAGGGAAATCTAATCCCACTGAATGATGGTCGCAATGGTGGTGGGAGCTCGGAGGCGTCGGCTAATGGTAGAACATGCTCCTTTGGCCGTCAGCGCGCCCTGGATCAAGATCTATTGGATCCATTGGATCTTCTTCAAGTGAATTGGGACAACCGGCCCTATGTGTATATATATACCATGGTCGTGTCAGATCAAAAGAAACGTAACCCTGTTTTTTTCTCTCTCTTGGTTGCCGACAGTTATATGAAGACTTATAGAGTGTCTATAAGATGCTGGCCATTTATGTGATCTAATAAGTGATGCCTTCGCCTATATAGTGCCTGCCTTTGATGCCAGATAATCCATTGCTGTTGGGAAATAAGTGCCGAGGAAATAGTGAGAAAGAACACGTTTTCTTTTTACCCTCCCCAGTAAAAGCGTAGGACATCATGGCTCTTTTTTATGTGAAACGAGCATGGCTCACGTTATAAGTGGCTGATAGCATACGTAAAATGGGGATGGGTGTATCGACCTATATCAGATTTCAGGATGTATGTGTACATTGTTTTATGTTATCTCTACAAAAACATAACTCGATAATGACAAGTACAGTATGCTAGATAAACAGGGATGGATCATTAATGTAACTATATTAGTCAATTAGTACACATGTTAGTCTATTTTGCTTTATGAATGTAGAATATGTGGTTAAGACTTTTCAAAGTGCCTCAGTGAACAAAGTCACTTTCGGTGTGACTTCAATTCATTCGCTTAAAGTTTCACGGCCCATGTGATAAACTACACTTCCTTTTATAGACGATTCGACGTGAATTATAAAAAATCTCATTTAATTATCCTTTACAATAAATAGATTGCCGCATGATTTCACAGTATTATAGGACGTCTTACACGCCGCGGACAACACGAAAATAGCAGGAATATAGTTTAGATGTTTACATGTTGTGTATTATTGGTACTTTCTTTCGATATAATATTTTCACACAAAGGTAATTCGTCAAATATAACTAGAATACATGACTGGAAAGGACAGGCCGGAACGGACACATATATATATATATATATATATATATATATATATATATATATATATATATATATATATATATATATATATATATATATATATATATATATATATATATATGAGCCTGTCATATTTAGTTGCATCTTCTCCTGTCGACGTCATGTACTATTAAGAGAACTATAAGCATATACCTTCTGAAGTTATGTCCTAGAACAAATCCCCTATACTGAAGGAGCACTCGTAATCTGAGATACTGCTAAATGCCTAATCACCCCTGCGTTTCATCTAAAATTCCATTAATTCATTCATTAAGCCTAATCCTGAATCTGATTAGTGGTATAACGTTGTGTTATGTTAACTTTCAGCAACCTCCTCTCGGAGGGGATATCAACAACATGGACCTATCCAGAAACCCTGGCCAATTACAATTTATAATTAATCCATAGGATTGGGAGGATGGAACCCCTTGACCATCCAACTGATATCCCCTCAATATAGTCTAGGTGTTCAATAATTAATTGGTGGTCTGGTCGAGCTCACACCTTATAATTCCCAGCGGATTATCCCTTGCAATTGAGTATAGCAGGAGGGTGCACATTCTCAACAATCTATTGACCCTGGCGCCGGTCGTCTACTAGCCAATGAAATGGTGTTTGTCGGCCATTTTCTTTCTTTAATATGTGCTATATTTGTGTAAATGATACAACTACAGAGGTAATAGTATCATGCGCGTTGCGTTCCTTGCATTACTTACTCAAATAAAAGACTTTATAAAGATAGCCCAGACAGACACCATTCCATCGGCTAGTGGACGAACGGCTTTGCGCCACTGCCTTCGCTGCCCACTTCATGCCCATTTGTAAGGTATCAATTTCGGCCTGGTGATCTGATGCCCTTTGTCGGGGCCCACATGGACCACCCCTTCAAACGCCATGGGCAGGTCTAGCATGTTCCATTATTCAGAATGAGAAATGTGCTCTCCAGCGTCTAGGACCAGCGAGGATTAAAGCAGCATTATGCCCACAGATTGACAGCCACACACGGAAAGTATTCCCAAATCCTCCAGTAGATTAGGTTCGTATATTGTGAATAGTCGATGAAGGCTTTCACTAGCAGGGTTCTAAATCAGAGAAGTCTTTCCATCATAGATAACCTCTCTAGAAAGTGTTTGGAAAAGTTGCCATGCTTCAAAGTAATAACCAGACGCCTTTCAATCCCACTTAGCAGGAAACCGGCTTACGCCATGGAAATTGTGGACCATTGATGAAGGGGGTGCACCCACATGTTTAATGTTAACTGTTTTGGGTAGATGGGAATAACTAGATATCCTGTGTATCTGTTGACAGTGTGAGGTCTACGTTTATACAAGCGTATTTGCTGTTTCCATTTGGAAAAAATATGTTTTCCAAACAGTCTGTGGAAACAGGAGAAAGGCAGAGATGGATTCTTTGTTTTCCTATCTAGGCCCACCGCCCCACAGCCCCATCGCCCCAACTCCCAACTTGGGCTACCAGCCAAATTTATGCTGCGCTGGTCAGATTCCATCGATTAATTAGATCTAGAACGGACACGATTGACATGCCAGTAGACATTGCACGCAACTGCTGCGGGAGGGGGATGTGTGTGATTCAGATAAGCCTGCAGGAAAAGAAAGGGAGGCTGATCCGATAGCAAAATGTATGTATAGGAGGTCAATCGCCTTTAAGTACAACTATGAGCCGGCGGGGTTGCCATGCAGTAGAGTTTTTAAGGCCAATTAAATACCCCACACCCAAGAGGTGTGTATATCCGTTTTTGCAGTGTATCCACGAGGATAAGGTAAATAGACATCTAATTTACATTGAAACATGGATGGAATGACACGCACAGCCCTATTATCAGTAATGTAAAACGGGATCTAGCGTGACTTCAAATCTATCGTGACTATAATTATTCTGGACACATGCATAACTTTTAAGGTAGAATTGAGAACACAAAATTCAATACATCATCCCAATATTTAGACCACGCCCTGCAGGTAAAATCCCCCTTTACAAAACACTGCACATAGCTTAGTGTGTGTAACGGTATTTATAATATGATTGGCTACTGCTATATATGAAAGGACACACCATAGATGCTATTAATCATAAAAGCAATCAGCAGAATCAATCCACATTGTACCTGCCCTGATGTGTAGCGTGTCAGCCCTCACACACACCAATAGCTCATGCAGACCATGAAGAATTTATTCAGAGCTGCTCTGGAGCTGCTCCGTACCAGAGTGAGCTGATCAGCCGTGAGGGGTGCCAGAGGAATTGGCAGTCAGAATCGTAGCAAATCAACGAGGTAAAGTCTGACAGTATGTATGTATGAATGCAAGTATGTGTCTATGTCTTTTATGTATTTTCCATCTTGGCTCCACCAATGCTAAAACCAAATCTTGAGCAATATTTGATCTTTGATTGAACTTTGCCACGTTCCCCTATAGTGTACCCTTGTTCTGGGTATCGAGAGAATAACACACATGTTTCCTTTCGTTTTTAAGATGCCTACTGTTGTGGAAATGTTATTACGGAGACAAGAATCTCTGCAGTCTTATTAAAATCAATACATTGTCTACATATAACTCCCCCTATATGAAACATTGTTTTATATCCAGTCAATAATGGTCAGCAGTGGCATTCATCATGAGTTTTACCTATACTGTAGCATGCTACCACTGACTGCAGTGTGTAGCATACGTTAATCTAACTCGGGTCTGATATAATGCCACAGAGATAAGATAACACAGGATGTACAATGTAATTTATATTCGTTTTTCTTGGGTAATAACTTTAAACCATAGGACGTGGGGGATACATCATCGGAGCAGCTCCGAGCAGTAGAATGGGACTACCGCTTCTGTAAAAGGCTGCAATGAGTTACAGCTGATGTCTGACAGCATACCAAGGCGAGCTGGGACCAGGACAATATGGTGTTCACAGCACGGCCTGGCCGGCGCCCAGTGTTGATTTAATTTGACGAGCGTAATGACAAGCAATCAGATTAGGAAATTAATGAGGCGTCAGAGCGCCAGAAAACCCTGGCTCTGGCCACCAGCCGTCTCCTCCATGGTCCAACCAGCGCGCCTGCTTAACCATAGGCTTCAGTGGCCCCAATGGCCTGCGTGGCTTTGGCTTCTATCCCGGCCACATCCAGGGTTTAAAACCGAAATCTTTCAAAAAGGCAATCACACAAAGCCGATACCCCTGGTCCGACCTTGGTCCCTTGTGTATGTTCTTTCTATGGGAAGAAATCTCAATCACCAAGAGACCCGTTGGAGGGATTCACATTGGACTGCTCCAATGCTTCCTCCTCCCCTGAGGAAGGAGGCCAGGCATCATGAATTGCTAATATGGACGGAGATGAATTGCGATCTGGTTGAGGTTGTGCTTACTATAACGTGGGGATGGTGTGGGGAGACTTGTTCTGACAGCATCCAATTCACCCCCTTTTCTCTCCTGGAGCTGGAAGGAAGGCAGACTCACGGCCAGTGCCTATTGAGACCGCCCTGTCCATCTACACACTATGGGCCAGGGCCGTGAGGTGTGAATAGGCCACAGGACCTCAATAGAAGTAGACATCCATATAGATAGCACACACTGGGAGCTGCTCAGCCAACTGTTCACCTCCCAAGAGCTGCTCACTTGACCCTGGTTAAGGGCTTGCGTGGGGCGTGAATATAGGAGAGACACGTAACAGTGCACATCACACAATGCCCTAATTTCAGGTACTGAAAGCAATGCCGGAGGTGTATGTAGGCGTGGTTCTTGTTGCACAGCACACGCTATATGATGTAGCTCAAATCGAGGAATACAATAAGATTATTTATATTATCTGACTTATAAATAAATGCAGTGTGTTGTGTCGCTATACATAACACCAGGTGTTTTCTCCCCTAGAAATGCTATGCTGTATTTCTTTCTATAAGGACATGTATGTTGTTGTTGTAAAGGTTTTTATTGGCGGAAATTCAGCGAACAAGTCACGTTTTTCAATTTGAGCCAAGGAACATGGTAACGATGAACAGACAGAAAAAAGTAATGGTGTGAATAAACACAGAATTATGCTAAATGCAGAGACTAAATATTTATTTTTTAATGAGCATTTTAAAGTCCAGATTGTCCAGTTGCTCTTAGTTAGTGCCTTTTGACAAGATCGCTCAGCCATGTTATCACAGCCTTATAATGTCCTTTGAGCGTGTCGGCATTAAGTTAATCAGGTTTATGCCCTGAATATAGTACATTCAGCTTATGATATCACAGCCTACTAATCAATCTAAACAGGTATAATAATATACAACAAGTGACATGACTTTACACATAGTCACACTGAAAAAACAGGACAACACAAATCAGATCACAGGCAGTAAAGTGAGCTATCAGCAGTTCATAGACGGGCGGCGGCATTTAATCACATACTCAAAACATCTTACTCAAGTGCCATGTATATCTTACGTTATGTCGACCTTATGCTAGGATCAATGTGTTGGGGTGATAATTGATGTATGATCGCCACGACGGTACACAGAGATTAAGGTTGAAACAAGAAGTACAGTATCGTCAATTCACACTATAAGCCATATTACTAATAACATCAGTCCTTCTTTATTCTATTCATAAACATACGCACAGTTATTAAGTGCTGCACCTCGGAGTCAAGTTTACTCCACAAGGCATAACCTCTGTACAAGGGACTATCACGGTACAGCTGACCCTTCGGCCTTTGCAATTTCAGCTTGATTTTATCATGACCTCTAAGCACCCTAGTAGGCACAATTACATTGTCGGGATTCCTGGAATGTTTATACATTAAATTAAGTAAATTATAGCTTCTCCTGACAACAAGCATTTTACTATAACAAACTGTGTGTAGATCTTTCCTAGAAATTAGACGGGGGTCGTAGATACCAATGCAGGTTCTCAGACAGTGATTTTGCAAGACCTGCATATCAGCCGCAAAATCTACATTGGCACTTTCAATAACAAAATCTCCGTAATCTAACACTGGCAGAATCATATGTTTAAAGATCAATAGACATAGGTCCTGATCAACATGTGTGGACAGTCGAGGGAAAAGGGTCCTCCAAGGTAAAAACTCAATAATAAAATTGATGTCATCAGCTTTCCAGTGATATCTTTTATAAGCAGGTACCGCTTCTAGTTTTTGAGTACTGGCTCTCTGAATATGTGTGGTCACTGTCCAATCTTAAATGCCAATAAGCTCCATCTTCCTTTGTTTTATAGATATTCCTATCTAATTAGCATAATTATGCTAATTACCAAATATCCAAACTTTTTCAAACAATTGGTCACAGATTTTGATCTAAAAATGGTATTTACATTCTGTTGTCAGCATAGAAATCTTTTTGGGGCCTTCTTTCATTCAATCCTTTAAAATTTTCGATTTAGAACGAAAATCATGTTTCCATGGCAACCAACATGTGCAAAAACACCAATTTAGGCCCAAAAACGTTCTTTTCCATTCCGAATATGGAATGTTTTCACCAAAAATGGAATCTTCTAACGTGGCCTATCATATTCTACATAAAAAAGTAGTATAGATAAGTTTTTGCTATATCTTGGTCCTTTTTGGCTATATGGAGCCCCCTGGTTGCCAAAGTTGGTACTAAAAATCCCCCGCGGAGGTCCCTTTTCCCTTGTTGATCCACATGTTTCCTGAGGAACCTTAAATTAGACAATTTCAGACGCACGGATGATATCACCTTTGTGCATTGCTGATTAAAAGACAATATTTCATCTATGAGGATCCCCAAGTAATTGAAATATTTAACAGTTTCTATAGTCTTGTCTTTTAAAATGATATCAAAGGTGGAGAATACGGTCTTATCCTTTTCACCATGACACCATAATATTTTGGTTTTATCAGAATTTACCGTTAATCTGTACTTATCACAGCTGTTGCTGAGTATATCCAGGTCATGCTGTAAGAGACGCTGCACAATTAAGGGGTCTCGATTACTCACAGTTATGGCAATATCATCAGCATACATAAAATACTTTGAATTTTCAAGATCATTGACTAGACGATTAATATAAATTATGAATAATAACGGCCCCAAGACAGAGCCTTGGGGCACTCCACATGAAATAGGTTTTTCACACCAGAGCTCATTATTAACCATAGTGGTTTGAACCCTTCCACTCAGATAGCTTTTAAACCAAGCAATGGCCGTCTCAGAGCATCCTATCCTACGCAATTCACTCAATAATATAAGATGGTCGACAGTATCGAATGCCTTGCGCAGGTCCAGGAACAATGTGGCAGTTACTTCCCCCCTATTACGACATTCATATAAGTGTTGCACTAACCCATAACATGCATCAATAGTAGAGCGGCCAGGCATGAAGCCAAACTGTAACACATTAATTATATTAAACCTTAGGAGATAAGACATAAGTTGTTTATGTATAGCCTTCTCAATCAGCTTAGAAAACAAGTGCAGCTGACTAACAGGACGCCAATTAGAAACATTACAGCTATCACCATCTTTAGGCAGGGGGATGATAGTAGCTCTCTTCAAGGAGTCAGGAAAAATAGACTCTGTAACTGAAATATGGATTATCCTAGAAAGTATAGCAGGTGTAGCCGCCAAAGTATCCCTAACTATGGGGCTTCTAATATTAACCATACAGGCTGATTTGTTCACTTTGATGGAGCGTATCGGTTTCATAATATCCGGAGTCTCTAACGGAATAAAGACTAGAGGGGGTCTACCCAGCTGATTGGGTAGGCATGTTATTAATTGTACTTTTGGGGTAGTGAAAGCATCAGCTAGGACAGAACCTATTGAACTGTAAAAGTTATTCACGAAGTCAGGAATTTTACTACTCTCTACATCACAACCATTATGCTTTAGCTTCATGGGTTTGTCGACCCTTGGGCCCTTCCAAACTCTATTGACTTCCTGCCAAAATCTCCTTGGGTCGTCAGAGAACCTGATCAATTTGGCTAGGATAGAGGCCTTAATATTGCGTATCAATATTCTCTTGATCCTCTTCTCAAGGGATCTAACCCTATCAAGATGAACATTCAAAACCCCCTTCCTTATTTTTTTTGATTTTTTCAAGAATTTTTTCTTCATCCTGATCAGTTTCTCCACTTCTTTGGTGAAACCCTCAGCTACACCCATTTTCACCTGAAAAGTTCTAACTGGGTGATGCTCATCCAAATACTTGTGAGTCCAACCCATGCTATTATCAAGAACCATATCTATAGTAGGTAAGTCCTCATACTTAAAGGGTGAGTTCAGTGTATGTAAAGCTAGTTGATGACCATTATACCCCTTATACGACCTACCAGTAATAGTCTTTACCACTGGTTTAATCAACTGATTATTCTGTTTCTTTATTATGAACACCGGCGCATGGTCGCCCACCAGATCATTTATTACTCCATTCATGTGTACATGGGGTGTATTAGTGTATATATGGTCCAGGGCTGACTTCCCTTTGGGGTGGTAATGCGTAGCTCCAGTTTGAAAATATTTTAATTTTGTGGATTTAAGGAATTCAAACATTCTTTTACACTTTGGGCTATTTCTAGTCAACGTATTGACATTCATATCCCCTAGGACCCATATTTCACGGTTCCTTAGGGATTCATCTTTTACGATTTTTTCAATCCTTTTATAGAAGGTATGGATGTTGCCATGGGGTGGCCTATATACTGTAAGGATAAATCTGAATTTATGACCTGGAAATTTTGTTAAGACCCCTAAGGACTCAATGTCCTTGTCGGTGCTTGTAAATCTATCAATTAATTGCGTATTGGCTGCATAACAATCTGGGATATAGCATGATATGCCCCCACTTTTCCTGAGCGCATTGGGCCTATCCTTCCTGAACAACACATACCCCGGGAGATCAACATGCCAGTTTGGGACAGTGGTGTCTAACCATGACTCAGTGATACTAATATGATCCAGCTTGAGATCAAGCTTCCTTAACTTGTTAATTTTGTCCCTGAGGCTCTGCACGTTCATATTCAAAAGCCTCAGCCCCCCACTTTGTCCCAGCTGGTCGTAACTTAAGTACTTAATAATAAATCCTCAACCCCCAGCCCAGCCTGACTACAGACGATGCTCTACCTGCATTCAAAACATATACAAACATAGGTGCGTAGACAAAAAACTCCCGCGCTACTATTGAGGGCAGAGAGGTAAGAGTAACCTTATGCTTAAGCATGTTGTTATTCTATCGTGCGACAATATAATCACAGACAAAAACAGACACTATCCCATCAGTAGTGTGGGGTGTCTGTGTTCAAAAACACAAATTATTTATAGTAATAGTAAGGTGACAACAGATAGTTAAGCTAACTAAACTAAGCTAAACTTAAGCTAAACTTATGCTTATTTAAACCAATTAATTAATGTTACCAATCTTTTGGTAACGTTCCCTACTGTTCCCTACACTTTAAGTCCAATGGACTGTTCGATCTGACTGGTTAATCTGTATTCAAGGAATTTGCGATTATATGCAATGCGACAAAGCCCCTCTACCCTCTCCACTGCCTTGAGAGTGGAACGTGACAGTTGAAGACGCAAGGTAGAATTGGAAAGGGATTAGACATGTTCGACCCCTGCCCTGCCAGCCCAGTGATAACACTGGAGGTACCGATACCTAAATGTCTGCCCATGAATGCCAACCAGATAGCAGGGTGGAGTTCAGAAGCCAACCCTTACTATTGTAGAGCCTTGCCTCATGGGAAGATGGTATGTGTTCCTTCTTAGGCCTGTCAAGCGTCATTTCTCCTCTCGGGTACTTTAACCCCCTCCAATATTTTGACTTCCAGGAATTTAATATAAGAATACCAGTGCAGTTTACAAAACACCTCGCATCCCTTCTTGTCAGACTGGAAAAAAGGGACTAGGAAGTGCCTACAATAAACTTATAACAATAATATTTTTTGTCTGTCATACAAACCAGGTGCTATTGAAACTGAATATTGTATTCCATTATTGGACAAGTAGTACACTCATCTAGGACGTAAGTAAGGGTAATTTGGATAAACTCATGAAGAGGTTATGTACACTGAAAACCTCAGGGTCGTCATTTTGACAATACCTAAATTGACAACTTTGGGTAGTCAATGTGACGACCTTTGGTCATCATTTTGACGACCAAAGGTAGTCACATCTGATCCATTCAAAACAAAGTTGTCATAATGACGACCTTAGGTAGTCACATTAATTGGGTTGTCAGAATGACTACCTCAAGGTTGTTGATTTAGGTATTGTCAACTTGAAGACCTAAAGTCATCAGTACTGACAACTCTCAAGTCCTAGGTTGTTCCAATGACTACCCTATGCTACACCATGCTATTGCACACAGAATGTGCAGTGGCACAGAACTGCCACCCTGTGTTAACATCTGTGTTAACACTGGGTGGCAGTGCATAACTATTTCAATCACAAGCTATAAACCAATGACAGGGAGCAGAGTGGTCTCTATACTTTTGGGGCCATCATTCTAATCCATTGGCAACTTATTTATAACAAGTAATGCTACTTAGTTGAATCAAGAGTACACCAAATATGTGAAAGGTATGCCTCTCATTAAGAGGTGAACTAATTAGAGACTATATTCATATGCCATTTTACAGAGCACCTGCCATTATTCATTATGACAACCTAGGTCGTCATAATGACTAGTCTCCTGCCTCTGGGTTTTCAGTGTACCAATACAGCCCATTCTTGTGTTTTTACTGCGAGGCAATGTGGATGTATAAAAGTAATGGTATACCCACTATTATGCAACGCACGCGGGGGTGCCTAGAGGCTGAAGTAGGAACAGCGAGGATACAGATGGATACAGGCCAACCCAAAGACAGCCCCCATAATAGTTTGTCTTTCCAATATGGGCCCTCGAATGCCTCCCGCCACTGAGTGTATGACTCAAATCATTGCGGAACTGCTCGCATAGAGACATATCCGTGTGGCCCTGCATTGCAACGAGGGCCTATAAAGCATGCGGACAATAACTAACCTGAGCTGCTCGCCGTCCTACGAGCTGCTCTTTAGACATGAAGTCAGCATTGCTGGGGCTGCAGTCTGTAGCAGGTAATGATGCTACCTGATGCTGTTTCAGATTGTGAATTTGAAACTGCTGACATGCAGGACATAATGCTCTGATTGATCATTTCTAAACATGAGATTGTGTCGTTAATTCAGACAGGCAAGTACATTTTTCGTATGAAATAGTTCTATCACTTTTCAGTGCATCTAGGATCTAGGCGTAATCTGGTCATGTTGACAGAAGTTCACCGCTGAAAGAACATGCTTGATCAGAGGGTATTACTCCGGTTAAAGGCCCGATTCTTACTACCCGTCCAGTAACCGTCTGAGTGCAGCGAGAACCTATACTTTGGGCCTTGATAAAGAAGGTGAGGGCAAAAGAAAAAAATCAGGGGGCTTTATTCAGCTGAATTCACATTGTCATTGCCGCTTAGAACGTTCTATAGATACTCGACGCCTTACATAGCTATTAAATGACATTAGCTGTTGGCGATGCTGCTCTATTAAATCTGACATAATAAAGAGTGATCTATTTCCTAAAGCTAGATGAAAATAGAACAACCCGAAGATGGATCTATTTCCTTTCGTTTAGATGAGTGGGAAACACCCGGAATTGGCGCGCTTACACTCTAAAGGGCAATGACTTCTTCTGTTGTTCTATTCCTAGTATAGTTCTCCCAGTATCAGCAAGGCCCCTGTCATCTGCCTACCAAAGAAACATGGGATGGGAAAGCCAACGCGAGTTGTCATTTATTCTGTCCTTTGAATAGCATGGAAGTAGGTAATCTTGGTTGGCAGTAAAATGGTTCTCGACATCGGCAGAAGTCGAAAATACCTTCAGCAATACTATACTATAGGGAGACTCGGAGTAAGGCCACATTCATGAAGTTACTGTAGTCAATGGCTCGCTGGATCATGTATTCTAGTGGCACTTTAGCATTTTCTGCATGTCAAACATATGAACTCCATTAGGGTAATGTCTGTATTACCACTGAAGGATGTTTTGCTTTTAAGGTGGGTCAATATGGCAATTGTCAAACAAAGTTTTCAGCAATTTGACAGGGAGCAAATCGAGTCGTCGATAATCCATTTGGCATTGTAAGGATGCGACTCTAATGTGCGACCTTGATAACAGCGCCCTTCATCGTTGGCATGCAGATAAGAGACAAACTCCCTTACCAATAACTCAGCAACTTTTCTATGAATGCTTGATTAAAAATCATTGGCAAATTTCCCATCGATTGACCTTCCTGACATAACTTAGTGGAAAAGGTCAACAATGCATGTGTACACATTTTACTTGGAATTGCCACCTTTGATGCACAAAAAAAGAAAGACAGAAAATAATTTCCCATCCCATTTGCCCTTCATCGTGCCCTTCATGAAATAAGAATTTGCAGGAGGAAAATATACAAATCCAGGGTCCAAGGTTGTCGATATATTGGTTTCCTTCACATGGCTATGCAGATGGGAAGTAGTGATATGTTCGTTGCTATTTTTGTACCTTATAGTGCCACACAGTGGCGCACACCACTATTGCAAGGGCGTGGTATTGATTCATAGCCTGCGCCGTGCCCACGCCATATGCACTTCATCATGGAATTAATATTATATACTGATACACTATATTGTACTTAACAGAAAATGCAGAATATACTATGGATCGCTCTATACCTGTAGAGAGCTAATATCTCGAAGAGTATTTGCACCAATAAAACACTCTTGTGACACAAAAGAGCGACAATGTAGCCTTGGCGGAAGTTCTTTGAGACGAATGCAGATCTATAACCGCAAATGGCCTCTATGTCTGGTATATATATATATATATATATATATATATATATATATATATATATATATATATATATATATATATATATAATATATATATATATATATATATATATATATATATATATATATATATATATATATATATATATATATATATATATATATATATATATATAGGTATATAGTTTGTAAGATATATTCACCTCCCCCTTTCTCCCTTTACAGGTCGGTGCAGTGTTTCTGCAGGTTTGTGGGTATTGGGTATTGTACCGTCCTAATCTAGGTGAGTAAGGGAGCACTGAAATATGTAGCAAATGTGCCCCCTTCCCTTCTGGGAATTTCAATCAGCCCGAAGTGTAGTCTGTATAAGAGATGTGCGCTGATTACAACTGTATCCAGGGGCTTATACAGGGACTGACAGCGCTCCTCTTGATAAGGTTCAAGACCTTCTCAACTTCCTATATTGCAAAGGGCGGTTCCAGGGGCGGGGGAAAAACTCAGATCATTGTAGGAATAGTTCGTGAGGGCCCCACTGGGGCCCTGATGGAGTAGCTCCCATACTAAACCACGTGATCGAACTGCTCGCCGCAGGGGGGTCCGAGTTGGTGTGTTTAACCGTGTGGCCGCAGACGGATGGGAACTGCTGTTATTAGCATGAAATATGGGCCCCGTCCATGGGTCCCAAACTGCGCGGCCGGCAGCAAATGGTTGTATACATCAGGAGGGCCTTGTGCCTGAGCAAATACAGATAGGCCGAGCTGCTCACCCTGTTCGATCTGGCCATGTGTGCATTCGCTTCATTCTGTGGTGCATGATAATGGCTAGAGGACTGGCCACCTTCTATCACCCTTCATCATACAAAACCCATTTTATGGAGTGTCTCTTTATTTTATTTCCACTTCTCACTACCAACTCTCCCCCCTCTTTCTGTTTTCTCCTGTGTACATGTGAAACGTTAACTTAAGACCTACTAGCAACTCTCTTTGTTGACAAAACAATACATTGTGTCCGTGAGAGCAGCCATATGCTTGTAGGCAGATTTTGCATTCAATTCAACAGTATATATATAGAGTTATACATGCAGTTATATGTATAGCCTTATTTCTCCTATCACCATGCAGTTTTTATAGTTTTTGTAATAGTATGAGTTATGCTCCTTCATCACATCCGCAGTATTTAGTTAATCTTCAGACTACATAGGGCCTGCCTCTGACACTTTCTGTGCGATCAACCGCCATTAGCAAACTCACCGATAGGAACAATACGATATATAGATCTCCAGGGTAATGTATGCACATGCAAAAGAAAGGGCCAGGCAATGCAATGGGGGGAAAGGGGAACGACAGAAAGGGAGAGAGGGACAAACGCAGAGAGACAGAGAAGACAATTGTGACCAGGCCAGTGAAAAGGGGTATCTAGGGGGAATTGATAATTAAAGCTTATGTCAAGATCTTTAAAATGATATGTCATACAGTAAGATACTACTGGTAGTCTTGCGGGAATCATTTCTCAAACATGAGTCGTTATGTGAAACTGAAAATGATAAATAAGCTCTAAATGCACTGTATCCCATAATAAACACTGAAATAGCTCGCAAAATCAGATTTATTGAAAAATAGCCTAAAAAAGTGGAACTTTTTAGTGTAGATTTCCGAGATCTGTTTTCAGTTCTGAGTAACTGATGTAAATCACAAGAGATGAGGACAAAAATGTTCCATATAGGACAATGGAATGGTCTCCATGGCAACCAGAAAGTGGCACATATGCCAATTTATGCCAATGGAAAATGGTCCATTTACATTCCAAATATAGATTGTTTGCACCTATTTTCTGCTATTTTACCATTCTGATGGCCCCTAGTGGCCAAACCCAGAAATAAAAATCCCCCCCGAAGGCTGGTTTTCTGAGGACGGGTCACAATTCAGGCAGGGAGGGGAAACTGTAACCAGAGAAAAACTCCCGTTGACACAGTTTCCAGACTTTTGCCCGAAAGTATAACAATTTGCTGTATAGAATTGTGAGAACATAGGCCTTGGGCAGTAGAACCGTGCTGCATGAGATTTTGCAATTAATCGAATCTGTACTTAAATGCGAAACGCTTGCTGCCCCTCCAGTAGCAGTGGGCGCTGAGCGAGGACTTGTACTCTGGGCCTTTATACAGGAGGTGGGGGTTTAAGGGTTCCCATTGTAGAAAGGTCTGTGGTCATAATTTATATGCACAACCCGATTTTCAGTCATTATAAATAGGAGCAATATAGAAGCATCGTTATCCTCTGAATGCCTGCTTTACGTATTTTTTATAGTAAAGATGGGGCAGGGATAGATTATTTGGGGTAGCTGGGTACATGTATCAGAGAAAGTCTGGGCCGATAAATTTCCCTGATATGGTACGCTGTGTAGAATTCTGAATGTTAGAGGGTTGACACATTCAATATTGACGTGTTTCTGGAGTTTCAGCCGCGTACATAATGCGAAAGTCCTGATAATTTTACCCAGGGAAATGTCTCTTGTGCACCTTAAGGATACTGGATACAAACTAAGTGCCCCTGTGGATGCTTTGAGAACCATCAGAAACAGTTTAGGGGCAGCCGAGCTCCACCTGGTGGATGTGCATACAAACACCAGTATGGAAAATGTCTTAGTAGTTTTCTCCACGAGAGCCTTGAACTTAGGATCTCAGGATTTACAGGCAAACTTGCTACTGACTGAGCTAACCAAACAAGTGTCTGTGAGGACTGCTAATGTTATGGTAAGTGGTACTTAACATGTCTAGTTTGAAAAACTATTTCAGTTTTCCCCAAGAGAGGCTTGAACTCACAACCTATGAATCAATGGGCAGCCATGCTACTGACTGAGCTAACCGGGCAAGTGTCTGTGAGCACTGTTTAGATATGTAGGATCTGATGACTACAAGTGGAATACCAGCTAATTGTGTAGCTTGTCAGGTGGTTCTTGTCCGTTTGCTAAACATTGGCATAATGTTTGGTGCCATTCTTTTGATATATTACACCTATCATATATAGCCATGTTCTTACAGACTATGGTGAAGGATCTATGGGTTGATTCATTTTAATGAAGGGATTATCTTGCAATTTTCAAGCAAGTCCCCGATATCTAACTCAATAGTTTCAACCCTATTGAGATATAATATAATTACATATAGGATCCTGAGACATATCCCAAGTCACCTAACTAAAGTAATCGACTGTTATGATGCCTTGTTTCAAGTTGAAATGATGTCTAGGATCTCTGTAAAAAGTCCCACCAGGTGGGGTGCTTTTACTCTGGTATGGCACCATAAATCTCTTCTTCTTTTTTTCTGCACTATCTTATATAGGAAGATGTGGAGCGATTCTCAAGTGGTTTCTATGGTTTTCTGAGATTGTATCCAGTATCCTTAAGAAAACCGGCCCACATTTTCTTGAGCCCCCATTTCTCAAAGGGTCCCCGTGAAAGGCATTAAGATTCCCGGACTGTCTAAGTCATTTCAATGGTAGCACTGTATATGTCTAATGTATCAGCTGTATACACTGGTATATTGTCAATCGTGTCCGCTGCATCCAGGTCTGAGAACACAATATAATTAATGCAGGTAGAGTACTTACTGTTATTATGTTAATATTACACAGTCCTATATTGATGCTTGATTTCTAGCTATTGGATAATGACTGAGTGTACTCACATTTACATCATATTCGGCAATGTGATTTGTCCAACACGCAGTGAGTGATGGGACAACAGTCGATACTGATCTACTTAACGGCAGTTAAGGAGGCCTCATGCCTATTCTAGCATGTTACCAGCTGGCCATCGGTAATTTAGCACTTAGGTTGTCCAGAAATAGATCGTGATTATTGGTAATTTTATTAGAGGCACTGTGTGAACAGTAAGCTTGAGTATTATTTGCAGTACTTGCCATCTAGTCCACATTACAACAAATTGCACGGGACTTATTCTGATGAGAAAATGATACTGTGTGAGGTCATAAGCAAAGGTAAAAATCATAGAGACAAGTTTAAAGCAGTTCCTCACTGTAGCACCTACAACAATCGCTATTTTGCTACAATGAATCAGGTCTGGACCACTCAGCAGAAAGATAGCAGTCTGTACTATCCCTCTGGACTCAGCCGCAAGAACTCAACAGCCACACTTGATAGATGGTGCGCCAACAGAACTGATTCAAGACTCTATTTGGTGCTGGATATTGACTTCCTATAACCTTAGCCCTGATGGACGTGGTCAAGCTTTAGCTGTGTATCCTCGTACGTGTCCACGCATACCCAACCAGGCAATGCGTCACGCCCTGCCACAGAGTCTGGGTATAGGGGGAGGAGGGACCTGTACCCTTCAGGCTAGTTTCTGCAGTGATTCATAACGAATCACTGACGTCTGACCCGAGTTACTCATATCTGCTCAGACAAGGGGAAACAATACAGGACCAACAGCTCAGACACCTCTAGGGAGTGCATCAGCTCCTAAGCAAAGGGGTGGAGGACAAAGGGAGGTTCAGCTGGTGACCTGTCACGGAATGGTCAGGGGTGAGGTATAGATGTAGCTCCATAGAATCATACAGTCTGATATATAAAGGGGAACAGTGCCATATAAGGGGAATAGATAGAAAATGAACAGCGTTATACATGGTGGGGGAGGGGGTGAAAGAATGAGTGAGTGAGTGCGTGAGTGAGCTCTAGTGAGTGGGTGAGTGAGGGAGTGGGTGAGTAAGTGAGTGAGTGAGTGAATGAATGAATGAATAAATGAGGGAGTGCGTGCGTGAGTTAGTGAGTGCGAGGAAGGAGAGGAGACAGATAAGAGATAGTGAGACAAATAGAAAATAAAAGACAGAGGCAGACCAGGCGAACACGTATGAAAGGCGTTGCACAAGTGTTGTGGCACTTTGTGATAACTCCGATGCTCAAATCTAACCAGACAGTATGAGTTAAGTGTGAGTGTGGATGTGCCAGAAAGAAAATGAAACACAATGGGCCTAGCAGGAGTTGGACGTCCAATACTCATCTGGAGCTACAGAGATCAGTATAGGTACACAGCCAAAAATAATTTTCTCATTTTCAGAAAATATTTCTTGTTTTAAGTAAAATAAACTTAAAACAAGTTTGTCCGTAGGATAACAAAATTTTACTTGAAAGCATGGTTGAGTTTAATATACTTAGAGTAAGAAAAACAAACAAGAAAAACAAACAAGAAAGAATTTCTTAAATCAAGTATTTTATACTGGAATCAAGATGATATTTCCTGACATATTTCTCAAAATAAGAAAATATTTCTTACGGAATGGCCCTTTTTTCTAGAAAACCCTTTTCTTAAGTAAGTTTTAAATTCTTATTCGAGTAAATAAACAAGATTGATGTTCTTGCCTGGGAAAGGGGTATGATTATTTTTAATTTTAGACTTAGAGAGAACGGATTGATGCCAGAGCATCAGAACGAGGTTCATCAGATTAAATGCAGCTTTTTGTAGCTACAATAGAGGTTTAAGCAAACAGACCTTTATTCAAAATCATTTCACTTCATGTAATTGGACAGGTAATCCTTCCCTTTATCTAAATGCTATTATCAAGCAAATGGTGTCTCTTTTCATTTCTCCCTATAGTTATTATAATTCATTCACTGGAACAAGGGTTCTTACATGAAATTAATCCCTAACAAATTTCCCCTTTTCCCACATATTTTTACCCTCTTCTGTTTCTTTGGGACTTAATTTAAGGCAGAAATGAATACCCTGTTTGATAGGAAAGTTGTTGTATTGCATAGTGGTGGCCTCTTGTGGCACAACATGAAATTTATCTTCTTAATTTAAGAAAATAATTCTTATTTAGTAGTCTGATCCCTATGGATCCTAACTGAACTCACATTCCACATCTATAAAATTCCCAAATAATGGAAGGAATTTGGTGAAGGCATTAAGCATGGTCATAACCATCACATAATAGAGTATACTTACGTATTTTTTGCCCTAATTGACACTTTAGACACATGGTTTCAGGTTAATTCTTAACTGAGCAGATTTTCAAGACATGGCAATCTTAATTCTAGAAATAGAACTTTCTTATTTCAGGAATATAAGATATAATCTTGTTGGGTGCACAAATGACCAGTTTTAAGAAAATTCCTAAAGAAAAATAATCTTGAATACTTGTTTCTAGAAGAATACTAGAAAAATATAAGATTTTTTTTTCAGCTTCCCCCTTTCTGAAAACAAGATAAATGTAAAAACTCAGAATTAGTTTATTCCTTGAATCAAGAAAATTTAATCTTGATTCTAGTATTTTCTTGGGGTAAGAAAATTATTTTTGGCTGTGTATAATTATATCGGCTGGCTGAAGCTCTATTTAAAGGACTATTACAATAATCCCAGACACAGCATTTTGGCCATTTCTCTATAATAGAGTATGCCCGGTTTGAGGCGTTCAGAGGAATGGACATCAAAGGACAGACCATCATATTTGTCTATGGAGAGTGCAGGGGAGTAGGAGGGAGGGCCCCAGGCGTATGGATACAGGTGATCATCTTATATCAACAATTGTATCGGGAAGTCAAGCCTCCTCAAAAGGCCCCTTTATTTGCTCTCTGTATGATAACTCCAAGCAAGCAAACGATACTTTTATTGTTGTTCTTCACAAAGGAGGCCATATGATCAGGTGTTGACTGAAATAGTTAAATGTGAAAGGTCCTTTGAAATGTGTTCCATGTTCTAGCGCCAGCATCAGATCTGTATTGATATTTCCATTGAGATTAATGCTTTCATTATGAGCAGCACATCTGGAATGGCTCCACTGTGCTATTCTTTCATTTATAAAGACAATGGAGAATCCAGATTTCAGTAATGAAAAACACAATGTTGAAACAAACCCCTTATAAGCCAAGCATACTTAGGCATATGTAATCAGGCCGATATACGTGACCATAAATAACATGTGATGGCGGGTAGAATACAAATTTCAATGAGTGTGAAGAGTATGGATGATGTGATACAATGCTATTTCTCACAGGGGAGAAAATGCCTAATTCAGGGTCCCCACCATTTAGTAGTCAACACAAATGTATATGTATGCCTGTATATAAAAGGAGATGGAAGATAGAAAAGTAGTAGATAATTATTATCGTGGGAGGTGAATAGACATATGATAGGGATACCTATTACAGCTGGGAGTCAGGATTAAATCTGAACCAGCTGACTGAAAATAATAACTTTATGATGAGAATGAATTTCTACTTCATAATTATATAAATTGCTTATATGTACATGTATCCTATTGAACTACTAGAAGAACAGAGGGAGAATCCATACTGATGACCCGAGGGAGAAAGAACTGAGGTGGATAGATAATACAGGACAGTAGCAGAGCCATAGAAGTAGATGGACCGACCACAGTGTGCAGAAATACGACCTGGGCATCCAATACAGACACACGAGCATCATTTCCCCCCTTATGCGTCAGTATAATGTGTCCTTAATGTCCTCGGGATTTCCATAGCCTCCCATGCCTCCCATTTGTAGCCAGTTCTTGTATTAGCGGTTCGGTGTTCTGTAGTGTAATGCTATAATGGTGCAGCCAGTTCCATCTCTGGCTGGGACACACTTTTCATATAAATATCGGTCCATTATCTCTGATAAAGCTCACACTTTGCTGAATGCTCTATACTCACCGCCTTCTGACCATGGGGAAATCCTAAGTGCTGGGATCCAGCCAATTAGAAGGCCTCTACCTAGATCCAAAAATCGACATGGCAAAAGTCAAACAGAACCTTGACCAGATTAAAGACGAGGACAGCACACACTAACGGGTGTCAGCGATGTCATATGTCTTCCTGGGGGATAAAAACGTCTAAAATAGAAACACACCAGTGAACAGCACTAAACTGGAGCTGGTGGATCAATGGCCCAGTCTCTGCAGCAAGATGCTATACCACTGTCGACGCCGGTGCACCTTACATAAGTAAGCAATTGTGTCAAGGTCGAAGTGCGACACGTGCACGACAGGAGGTATTGGGGGGTAGCTAAAGGGGTGGATAGGATATGATGAAAGCGGAGATATGGGTTTGATATACAAGAAGGATCCAGTCATCAATGGCAGCATGACAAGGTAGTAGAACAATGTGCCACGCCATTTGTGTATATATATATACCCTGTCTATTACGTGTCTTCAATATCTCTCTTCCTTTTCGTCTCTTGTATTTACGACGGTTTCGGAGTGCACGCGTCATAATTATTCTAATTTCCCAATACTCGACTTGAATCTATTAATAGGCTTGCACAATATGTTATACGATATATCACTGTTCTGTGCAAAGATAAGGAACACGCCCCCGAATATGAAAGGTAAACTGCACTTAGGAAAATCCATACAAAAAGAGAACTTGCATGGCTTTAGTTAATTTTCATCCGCTTGTTCTGCACGTTATAACAGGACTGATCGCGTGAGGCAATAGAAAGGGAGGCAGTCAGGCAAGCAGCAGAAAGCAAGGTGAAGTCTTCATTAGGAACCTTCATTGGTGGGCGTCTCTTCCATGTCCTATAGGCAATAACAGGCGTGGTCCCCAGGGGGTTCTCGCATGTACACGGCCCTCTATCAGCATTCCTGGGATGCCCGCAATTCTATATCTCTTTGTTAGCGTCGCCGACCCAGCCACCCGACCACGGACAGAACCAACAACATATACTTCCGTCCTATTCTGCCGCCACCGGGAAGGAACGGGCCAATCGTGTAAAGGGTAAATTGGGAGGAATTTGGTGCTGACAGAAAAGGTCAACAATGAATGAAGAATGTATTTTTTCTTCATTCTCCCCCACCCTTCCTTCCTTCTTTATTCTTATTCTTCTTTTCCCACTCATATTGGCTCTTCCTTCCGTGCCATATGTAAGCGCATAGATAGGGAAATTTGTCTATCCCCATGGAATAACGCTTTTTCATACTCCATGACCCGTGACGTCACTCGGAGAACACATTGGACAGATGCCTTTGACACTTCCTGTCTGTCTGTTTGTCTGTCTCTGTGTCCCTCTCTGTATGCCCCCCCTCTCTCTGTCTGTCTCTGTCTGTCTCTCCCTCACTGTATATCACTCCCTCCGTGTCTCTTTCCGTGTCCCCCCTCATATACCTAGCTCTCCATCCACCCATCCTACCCTCCGTCTGTGCCCGAGACAAACACAGAGACTGGGGTTAATGTTGGTGCAGTTTGGGACGAGAGGCAGCAGGGAGGGGAAGGTCGTGTCACTTGAAGACAGGTGCACGTGGCCGCTAGACAGCAGGGCTGCAGGTTGGCTGTAATGGCACTGTAATGATTTTCGATCAATGACACTGACTGTTTAGTAAGTCACTGTACATCGGATCCTGCCGTCTCTGCTCCGCCCTCTTCTCCGTCAGGAGGACTGTGCCGGAGAGGGGAGTGGGGTTGTGCCCTACAGTTGTGTATACATAAGTATGGGGCTGGACCCGGAGGAGAGGCAGGTAAATAGGTATGTGGTGCAAGCTGAAGTACAGAGAGACAAGTTCCAAGGCCGACAGTTCCTATAGAAGAGCTAATTCTAAAAGCAAAGTAAACCAGGTGCCTATGCAACAGAGAGAAAAAACTGAGTCAAAAGAGAATCCAGGCTTGCCGCCAGAATGACTCCCTTTTCTACTCTCTTTCTGACTCTCGTAATGAAGGGAGCCAGTACTTGACTACCTTAAAAGGTAGTTATGTGACTCCCCTAAGAGAGCTATGGTGTTGCCTCCAATATGACTCCCTATATGACTCCCTATCACAAACAGAGTCCAGGTCCATGCTGCAACTCACTTCAAAAAGGGAATCTAGGCACAGTGACACCAAATGTAAAGGGTGTCACGGAACCATGCATGTTTCCTTTTGTAGAGAGGGTCATTGAAAGATAGTTCCTTTGGAATAATGAGTCACATTGGTAAATACTATCCTGTACCCCGCTGTCCCCCTAGTTCATCTTTCTACATTACATTGGCGAAAGGCCTCAGAGGGAGGAGGGATGTCAGAAAGATCCCTCAGTACACATTAGTTAATATATGAAGGAATATCAGAATTTTTGTGGATTTAACTTTCTCATGTTTCTACAAATGGGGTGTCTATAGCTGCTACATCATGCTTATGCTAGAGTTCTAAGTTTACCGTAATGATTTCATGAAATCTAATTCTGATATTAAATGTTGATGCTACAATGATATACATGTATTAGCTTAATCATCAATGTCACAAATCATGTAGATCTAGACATCTGAGCATACAGAATAATACTAGTACCATCTTAAGTATGGTGCTTCCATCTAGCATGCCTAATCATAATCAACTGTTTGACTCCATTCTGCATTCACCGATTTCCTTGGGTACTTATGCCACATGTGACATCCCCAAAGGACATTGATTCCATGAATCAATAGGAAAGGGAGGTAGGGACCTTGACTCTGATTAAAAAGAGAGTCAGATGGCTTCTAAATATATGTGCTAGATGGCATTATAGTTATTGTACTGTAGCGCCACCTAGTGGGTTTCCATATTCTGTCTTGTGCACTTACTTCCATGACTCCCATAGTCCAGGCAACTATTTACTCACCTCAGCTGACCTGGACTGTGTTTGATCTAATTGAAAAGGAGTCAGGCCATGCAGAAGGGGGAGTCAGACAGTGTAAAAAAGGAGCTCTCTCTGTGAAGCTATCAATCCTACCAAACACGTCCAATGGCAGTGCACACAGAGTGCACCAGTTCCAGCGATGCATATTTATATGACGTATGTAGACACCTCTGACTTCTATCATCAATTGTTAGGTGAAGTGGATAATGGGGAAAGTGGGTTTCCCTTGTCTGAGGGTCGACCGTCATCCGATAAAAATTGGATTGGGTCAAACACAATTGTCTAGACACAGAGAATATTATAGCTGGTTGTTCATAAAATTGCCTCATCGGCTGAGGTATTGAGCACATTCACAAATATCATATTTCCTGTCTTTTATATGGATGGGAGGACGGTGTTATCATTATGTCGATCATTGGGTGTCTGCAAAGTATTACCAGAAATGATACATCAGTAAATCCCTCAGCCCTTAGTCTGAAGTGGCTATCTCAGGTTAGTCATAGGGACATTGGTCAGGCACGACCAAGTGCTATTCAAAAATGGGCAAAACAACATAATTATGACTAATGCCTTACTCAAAAGGACTTAAGCCTAAAACTCGTTGAAATGGAGAAGACTAAGGTGAGTTGGTCAGTACTGACTAACCTGACAATATCAACTAACCTAGGTTGGCGTATAGGGAACCAAAAATGACTAATTTGGTTAGGCACTATAATGACTGAGAGGTAGGTCGTATATATAAGAAGCCAAAGAATATCAGTGTACGTCATCCAGACAATGATGTGGAGGTTCAACCATAGGGATCTAGGCTTTAATGACCTAAAATGTCTTTCCTGACAGATACACAGATACATCTGAACATACATGTATCATATGCCGCCACCATTAGACAATTAAAAAATGGTCATGTGTAGGAATTATAGGTGGAACATTATACTGGAAGGATCATAAAGCTGCACACTTGAGCCAACCTAAAGGCCATTATGAATGATATATGAGTGATATAAAAGATACAATCTGGGACATATTCCTACACCATGGGGGGAATGTGACGCATTAATGGATATGATGCTATATCAGTGCTGACTGCAACTAACAGTGCTTTCTGGATTGATGTTTTTTTTTATAATGGCATAGAAATTTTAAATGTTAATTTTGGGCAAGAATATTTACAAAGAATACCTTTATTCCTTCATCGTCAAGTCTGCCTCTATTGTATATTGTAAATACACTGTCTCTTCGTTGGCTGCTAGCCAATCATACGTATCTATGAGCATATTCTTGTAGGAAACGCCACACAGGGCCCTGACTGATCCCTGGCTCATTAAGGGAGCCTAGATGACTCCCTGGCTTACCAAAGGGAGTCGCCTATGGGAGTCACATATATTGTTCCCTGGTTCACCTAAGAGAGTCACATGCATAATGCCTAGAGCTTCCCTTTTCACTGTTTCTGTTCTCTGTGGAGGTTCTGAGGGTCGAGGGTTTCCGAATCGGATATTTACGATATGATAGATTTCCTGCAGAGGTTAGAGGTATAGCCTGTCACTGTAAGGAATTTCTCTTTTTCCAGAACGTTGGTGAAGGATCTGCTCGTGCTGGTAGTGGCAGTGGTAGCAGCAGCTGAGGTTAAGGGTGTAATTGACATCAAAATGAGGGCCGTACATCTGGACGGCCAGTCTGGCGGCGAGCCTTCAAAGGGCCAAATGCATTGATCCATCCGCCTGAACACGGGGGCATAAGAAGTATGGGCCCGGCGTGAGTTCTATTGACGCCTCAACTTGTCCAAATGGGGCAGCACTGGGTACCTCCTGCCCCAGTAGATACCCTCCACTGTGAGCACTTAATGGAGCAGCTCACACCCCCCCCCCCCTTATGAGCAGGTCTGCCTCATTGCCTACCTTTATTTTTATTTTATTTGAATGGGTCGGGGAGCAAGGAGGACTCTTGGCATAGTAATTGGTGACAGCTTCCTTGATCGTGTATTTGAATAAGCTCAACTAAGAATTCCTCTTCCTTTGAGCATCGGATTGAGGACATCAAAGGCTGAGTGTGTACACGCATTAAAAACAGACCGGCTGAATGGAGAAGGCATGACAGAGGAGGAGGGGAGCTAGAAGGGAAATATGTATAGGCTACGTTTTGATGAAAGGCCGCCCGACGAAAACACTTTAGGCAGGGCGGTCTAAGCCGTTAAGGTGAGCTAAACTCGCATGTACATCTACGAATCTACCTATAATGCGAGATTAGTATACATGAATAATTATCCTCTTCTTGGCGTATGTGTATAGTCAGCGGGCCTTCTCGTTTCTCCGTTTTCTAATGGTTCAGATTGCAATGCGTTTCTATGTAATCCTTCAGATGCACATGCCTAATGGATTCACTTTGTCCAAATCGAGAAACCCTAAGCAGTGGCGGGAGGGAGTAATGCTAGTAATGCTATTGCTAGAGTGATGCTGCTGCAGGAAGGAGAATTATGTGGGATTGAAACAGGTATTGGGGTCTGTTATTCCGTGACTATGACAATGCTGTGTACCCAGATATATCTATATACTAGTACCCTGCTCTGAAACCTACTTGTAGCATGATATGTATGGAAGTAGACTGAGTGATGGAAACATGCCATGTCGCAGGTGGACCTGTTGGGTGTGAGAGTCAGTCAGAGCTGCCCAGTGTGACATAGATACAACACGCCATGGCTGAGCAGCTCACAGGACCTGCTCGATGCTATAGAGTCCGGCCCCGCCTCTCAGATACACGTGCCAACAGTACATTGTGAGCCTCCTGAGTGAGTGCATGCACCCTGCAGTAGGCGACCCCATACCCAATAAGGAACACCTGAGCTAAGTCTCACCTGAGAGTGGTTTGGAGGAGGAAGGCTGTAGTGTCAAATGATGGTTGTGTCCAGGCGTAGGTATGTCCTCTAGTTAAGGCGGCAGTAGTGGTGGTGGAGGAGCAGGAGGGGGCAGCAGGCGTAGGAGGAAACACGGCACCCCATCACTCCTCCTCCAGAGTGAGCGGCAGCAGGAACAGTGTGAGAACAAGCCGGGAAAGAAGTCTCTCCTCCAGGCTCCCTCCAGAGTGCACGCTGGGCAGGGGCTCTGCCACCTATGTACGTGCGACGCGTGCCCGACACCCCCTGGTGGTGAGACCGGGAGTTATAATGGTGTACTCCCCTCCAGGGTAGGAGTTGTAGGGGGAGGGCTGGGGGAAGTGTAGGGTAGAGGGAGGGGTGGGGGGAAGGGAAGGGAGAGTGAGGTGGTGAGAACAATATCGACAAAAGCATCAAGGCGAGTTGGGCCAATACCAGGGGAATTATTGCAGTAGACATGCTGAAGAACTAAGTAACACATGACTGTATGCATTATAATAGAATTATATTGGATATATATGCCAGACTACCAGTACTCTCATTAAAACATTGTTGTTATAAGTAATGTGGCTAACATGTCAGCGTCCGGGGCTATACTAGACGGGGAAAATGTAAACGTAGTTTGGTAAACAAAACCAATGAAAGTTGTTTTTTAAAGTTGCACGTCAACATCCATGGATCAACATCATATCACACCACTGCCCTACACCACTATGACCAGTCATGAAAAGGAGTAGCTCCCCTAAGTAACAGATAATTACTGAGGATATGACTCACCAACATATAGAGTCTGACGGCTAGCATAAACAACCGTGTCGGCGCTATATAGTGAAGATCCTAGATAGCCCGAGCACACGTTAAGCCTAATCAATGATGATCGATCCTACATATAGGAACCATGGTCAAAGGTGCTCCATCGCTGCTGCCACTATCAAAGTGCAGACAGTATAGAGGGGGAGGCTAATACTACTAATAGTGAATGGAGACTCCTCTATACCTGCCACCCCCATATTCTACACATATCATATGTATACCAGTCGATGTGGTCTGGGGTAAAGTGTCATAGCACACCTGTCAAGGTAAAAGGCATGTCAAAGCCCCGCCCATATATTCGATCGTGTTCCGGCAACCAGAAAAGAAAAAAAAACATAGATTACACCCCTCACGGCTAGACAATAAACACTATTATAGTGTTACCAATGATTACCGCCTCGATACACCAGCTATATACCCCCCACCCCTGACAGCCCCACCCTCTGCCTCCAGGAAACGCACCCATTGATTATGTCAGCCATAGGGGATGGTGCAGGGGCTGGAGGTTATGACTGAGGTCTTCCTCTCTGTGTGACACTTTTATGTTTGTCGTTGTCCATATTCTTTCCGTCAGTATGGGTAGGCGTCTTGGGGGTATAGGCATGACTGGCATGTGGACTGAACACAAAGCAGCCCCGTCTACCCGCCGCGGGGTAGCTCCCACCTTCTTATAATGTGTCACGTCTGGTGCTATGGCTGGGTGTGAGATGGACGCCTGTGATGGTACGAGCAATAATTCAGGTAGTAATGAGAGAAATAACCGTTCTTGATATCCTAAACGAATATAATAGAATGCAATGATAGTCTCATCAATAGTAGCAACAACATCAGTAGCAGTAGCAGCAATAGCAGAAGCAGCAGCAGTAAGAGCAACAAACATCGTGGCAGCAGCAGTAATAGCAACCGTCAGCAATGCAAGCAACAGCAGTACCAATAGAGTTATTGTGTCAACAGCAAAAGTAACAGGAGCAACAATTTAGCTACAACATGCAATATCAGTATATAACTACTAACAATAATGGCGACAGCTATTCAGCAGTGAGTGTTCTTATTTTGAGATGTTATCTATATTATCCTGGAATCAGCTGTGAATATAAATTAGGTGTTTTCCTCTTTATGAAAATAAAAGACAACATAATTATGCGTCATATATATAAGGCTTGAATAACTGATCTATTAATGAGATGCTGAGTAGTGCATGCTAACATAGCATATGTACATAAAGTAGTAGCACGACAATAGTCTGGCAAGAAAAATCAATAATGTTTTGTTGATTTTAGTAATTTGCAACGAAGGTAGTAGACATGGCAGTTACGGCAATTTCGGCAGCAATGGTATTGGCATACTTTGCAATAGCAGCATCAGTTGCAGTAGCATCAGTGATTGTGGTATAAGCAATGGCAATTACAGCCCAGCAAATTAGTTCCAGATTGTTTCACCCTGTTTTACCCCTGGAACTGTGTGCTCATTTCGTGCATTTTGTGTGACATGTATACCATGTAACAGACTCACACACACTGACACAGTGTTCCATGGAACAGATTCACACAATTCTGACAGATTTTTAAAAAGCTTATTCACACCAAATGACAAAATATACAATGCCCTAAACCAAAATGTTTAGTCATATATTTTTAGTTTCATTATGAATTACTAAACGATAGGAAATACTGTAATACTTTTTACAACCAGCAGTATTTGACATAGATAGTCATAGCACACTATTGGTGTGTGTGCTGCTGGTTTGTACAAACTCATTCAATCAGGTTCCTAGCATTTCAACATAGGGCTGATGAATATATGTACCATTATAACCATCAACATTAGAGTTCACATGAGCAGCAGGAGATAGCCGGGCCTTTATCCAAACATGATGACCAGAGGAAAGGTGTCTAGCATCTGGACCTCTTAATGCTACTTTCATTAAAATGATATGGCATCTATTTATATACATAATGAATGTTTATAGAAGGACAGGTGCATTGTCTGATTCACAATATATTGGGACCCTGTTTAGATACTTATAGCTAAAGAAAATCATTCTCTTTAATCAGGAAAAGGGGTATAATCAACTTTGATGACACCTGGTGTCACACATAACAGGTATTTGTGTCATGCAGTGTCACCTAGTTTCCCTTCTGGCACACACTCACACATCTTCAAACATAACCATTATCACTTTGTCAGGTTTGAATAGTGCATGGTTTTGACACCAGGTGTCATCTTTGTTGTTCCTTGTTATTCTCATGGGTGAAATGGAATCATTTTCATTGTTTATAACCATAATAACATGTTGTCAATGCAACTTAGACCTAGCTATACACCTCTAATTCTATCAAGTTCCATTAGTGATTGAAAAACACACCATATGATTTGATTAAAGCGGCATTAAGAGGGACAGACCACAGACACCTTTCCTCTGGTAATCTTGTTTGGATAAAGGTCTGACCTTTTGTTACATGTGTATACAGCTGATAATTGGCATGAATTGTACACAACTTCATCAGGCCTTCACTACCATGGTAGGAATATTGTTGAATGAGATAGTATGCCCATATACAGCAGGGAGTGCACTAACAGATTTCTGCCATGGTGCCCCATGCCAACTTCTAAATATAATGAGTATTACAAACTAAACAGACTTTCCTTTCTTTTTCCAAAAAATCTAAAAAGCGAAACAATATGGTTGGAAACATTTTTGTGCCATGGTACATGATGCTGTGTGAATATGTGTGAATTTGTGTGAATATGTGTGAGTATGTGCCACTTCTTGTCCTATGGGGTATGGTGTCACATTGTGCCAATTAGTTCCATAGGACACAGTCACACAAAGTGCACGTTCCAGAAACTAAGTCAAACTAATTTGCTGGGAGGAGAAGCAACATCAGCAGTAGTAGCAGCAATTATTGCAGATGCATTGTAGTCGCAGCAATAGTAGCAACAATAAACATAATATAGTAATAAAAGGACCTTAAGAAATAGTCGCACGAAAAAGTGTTAGTAGTACATGTAGCAAAGATAGTGGTAGCAAATGCAGCAGTAGATCAGCATTGGTGGTAGCAGCAATTATAATGATAGAAATTGCAGTAGTAGCAAAAGTAGTAGCTGTAGCAGGAAAAGGGGGGCAGTAGCCAGCTGGGTGATAGCAAGAGCACCAGTAGAATCAACAATGATAGTCGAAACAAGGAATAGCTTCAGGGTTTTTATTCTGTGATATATTCCCGTACAAAAGTAATATCGATGCTGCTCAGGGTTGTGCTGGTGGGTTTTAGATGTCCAATTGCCCTAAAGGTTTGGTATATTGGAACCTGACAGTCAAATCCAGCCAGAGGCGATACAGGTCACAGGCTTGGGACACAGGTCATAGGCTTTGAGCAGCGCAGGAAACGATGCCTAGATTCAGATCAACATTTTGGGTATTGCCTGATGTCAGATAAATACATACCGTATACATATTATCATAAGAGTCCCATGTACTATATTTTAGTAGATGGGTTTATGAATTCAGGCTCTATTGATGATTATACGATTCATTTTATGCAGTATTTGGGATCGCAGTAGATATATTACTGTTTAGCTGTGGTTTATTTTATTGTTAATTAGACAATGCACCGGATAAGGGGGAAAAAGAAAGAAGTTTACTGTTCTCCCAACGTTCAATTTACCAGCCAAGTAATGCTAAATAGTGAAAGGTAACAGCTTCATGTTCTGTACATGTGACTAGCCTATTTTATCTCTAGATTTGGCTGTTGCAGTGATCGTTAAGGAGTGCTTATCTATGAAGTTCCCAAATTAGCATCGCATCTCTGTCCAGACCAAGGAGATGTTTTCCTCCACCGTCCCTTACGGCCTAAACCCCTGAGGTTAGGGACATGAGGTCAATGTTCCCTCCAGACCTCCAGAGGGTGGGTATCTATACGCGGTCAAAGCCCAGCCAAAATCAACTTTGCAGTTGCCAACCCAGCTGAACGCCCCACTTCAGAAAGACCAGCTCGCATTGCTTTTTCTAGTTCAGCCAAAGCCATTGGTCACTTATTAGAAGCAAACCATGATTATAGGTTATACTCACTGCTTATGGAACAGATAAGGCTATACTACTTACCCTTTCTTTAGTCAGACTGTGACATCCCCCAAAAAGCTGGTACCATAATCAAGGGGGAAAAGAACTTCTAATCGGAAATTTAGCAAGACATAACCCCTAACCACTGATGAGCTTGAAAAATATATACCCTAATCACGGGTGACCATGGGAAAAATACACTAATCATGGTTGCCCTAGAAATATAATACAACAAACGTAGTAAAACATGTCAAACTTGCTATTATAAACAGCCACTCAAAAGCACCCCTCATGAAGAATCCGGATCCTTCCCCTTGGGATCGTGTACAAAATCTCAAAATTGTACTTTGGACAAGATTGATAGACCACTAGACCTAAACTCTCAGAACTGTCTAGAATGAATGTGAGGTGCAATTGACCAATTCCTTCTAAGCAAATTATACATTGGTATACTAGGTCCGGCTCAAGTCTTATTACCAAATTGGCACTAAAATTGTTCACGTTAAAATAGAAAACGAGGGTCAATTCCGGGATATAGCCTAACCAAAGCAATTTCAGCGTATAGTAGGTCTAAACAGATATGGCCCCAGCTTTCCACTCACCCCTGCTGCATCCCCTGTACTAAACAGCCAATGCTCTGCCAAGACCAGCAGTGTACAGGTTGAGCGGGATGTGGGCACTAGTGGGCTCCTCCAGTTGGGGAGGGGCAGTAGGGGGCAGGAGGAGATCGAGGCAGAGGTTGGAGGGGAGTAGATCTGGCTGGGGGAACGGGTGGGCGCGCCCGGCCCACAGTCTTATTGGCCAATCAATAGTGTCAATGGGCTCTGGCCGTCGCCGAATCACCTTAGTCGGGCGGAAGATGCCAGCTTCCACGACCATTAAAGCGCCTTAAATGGCGAATGGCTGCACTCTCTGATCCCTACTTCTATATGCTGATTGATTCACCTCCGCATCACACTCACAGAGGTAACACCATAGGAGGCTGTGCAGTGGTCCAAACACTACCATAAGTATGTGGTCAATTGACCCCCTACCCCTGCCCATTATACCAGCACTCCTGGCCGGACAGCCCCTGGTTATGCAGGAAAGGAATTGTTGGCTGGAGGCGTTCGATGTTGCCACATATGGTTTGGTGCAGTATTGATACTCTGGTTAATGTAATCACTGCCGGTTCCTTAAACAGGGACTCAACCACCCATGCCATCTGGGGTTCTTTGTTTCCCACATCCAATCGTTATATCTTCCTTTATGGACATACTTAGCCCCTGCCCCTCCATCATTCACATTATACGTTCGATCCTAAGTATAAGCTAGAGGGAAATGTCCTGAGGGAAGTGTTCCTCCTCAGGAACCATACACCTTTATAACGTTTCTAAATGTTTTTAAGATGTTATAAAGCCTTCCTGACCGGCATAAGGCGATGTTTAATGGGCACCCTCTGCCCAATTATTAGGCCTTAAAAAATACCCAGAAATTGACTTGCAAACTGCAACGCTGACTCGTGAACTGCGGCATCGACTCGTGGAGCATCCAATCGACTGAGGAATAGCTCCAAAATGGCCTAAAATGTTCAATTACGCACCTTTTTATCATTAGTATTATTGTGTCATATTTCCAAGTAAAAAGTGCAACGGTATCCCTTAGTGATTGAACACCTCATTATTCATTGTTCAGCAATGGAAATGGGGCTGTATACGAAGGGATGTGGTGTAGAATGGCTGTGGAGGACACTAGAGTAGCACAGAACGGGAAATGGGGTGGAAAATGGGAATTGGATATTAGGGAAACGTAGAGGGAAGCTTGGCCTGGATATTTTCAAAACTAACTCAATAGCAACAACACTATCTGAAGGTGTTGGAGATCCACTCCCCTGAGGCTCTCTGGAGACATTGGCATTGATCTATGCCTGTTTAGAACTCAAGTTCCTCGCTCAATAGAAGTAGATAGTCCAGGTCAAGAGTCAGGATGGGGGAGGGATAGTGGTAGGTGGAGAAGCTGTCAGATACATTTATAATAGGTGGTACAAAGAAACGGAGTCAAAGGTAACTAGATCTGACCTTTATCCAATATCATATTGCTCAGTATACACTGATAAAATGAAGGGATCCAAACTTGTCAAAAGGTTGTCTTATAAGAAGAGTTTAGGGTCTTTAAAGTGACGGTCATAAAATAAACAAGTTAAAGGTTGTCTATTTGATGAACTGTCCGGTTACCATCCCACAAGACAAGACTAGGGTCATCTAACTGACAATGTTAGCCCAGGCAGTGGCCCACTCCAAGTGACAAGTCTAAGGTCGTCAAATTGACAACCCAGAATAGTTCACCCTTTATTGGCTGCAAACTGCTTTAAATGTGCTTGAATCCCTTTGTCAGCATGATGCATGAATGTAGCACTGGTGAGTCTATTCGCCAAGCCTGCATTCATGCACCTTTGGAAATGAATCAACAGTTGGGCGAGTATACTTGCCAAGGCTGAATTCATGTATTATGATCATATAGAGCATAGCACCTTAAAGCACTATGCACCCCTTAGAGGGTCAACCTGTGCACTATAACCTCTACTTCACTGCAGGTGGAGCTAACTGGGTTCTGCCTAGGCATAATTGTTGTCCATGTCTGTCTATATTTCTGAGGTTAATGATAGCTAATTCATTCAAACATAGAGGTATGTAGGTTAGGGGAATTCTTGCCATATCCCCAAGTCTATATTGAGAGTATTTCTACCCTTTAGTTACAGACTGCCAACACATATGTGGATGTCATACCAATGGGAGTTTCCTTGCAGCTATTGTACCATAGAAATAACCACAAAAGAGGTGTCTGTGCCCTACACATATTTGTTTTGTCTCAATCATATCAAAACATTGATTCCTTTACCTTTTCTAGCATCCCCAATAGATAAATCTCAGGATTCTCCATAACATGAATGTGTATTCCCATAAATATGATTAAAATCAGCATAGAAATTATGCAATTCATTCCCCAACTTTATATAGAATGCATGTTATACTGATGCCACCTACAGGGAAAATCCTGAATCAGACCCTGGTTGACGAGTCTAGGGCTGGCATGAGTCAGGTTTTGGGCTGGCACATACCAAGTGTATCTTCTATCTGACAACTACAGCTATAGGACCCACTCTCTTGTCACTTAGAAGAGTCTGCAGACGACTTTACTTTTTGAGTGTACGTAATGGTCTGAGTGGGAAAACATAATCAGTGCCTAATCATTACCATAGTTCTGAATTATTTTTCTTCAATAAGAAAGTTTATTGATTGTTCCACTACGTGATGATGTGATAATAATTACAACCAATTATATAGCATCAGTTTCGTTTGGGCAGTATGAAAACCATAAAGTAAGACAAAGGAACAAAATGACTGCATTTGAAGGGGCAATACATTTCTGGTGAAACTATCTATGAGGCCCAGAAACTGAATACCACATAAGATGATTGAATGAGTTGTATTGAATTTATTGTATGCACTGAACTTATTTTTATACTTCCTTATGAAAACTAAGTTGACACTTTTGGACCTTTCATAGATGTCAAATTAAACCACAGCCAGCTGACAAAAATACGTTTTTCTTACGTCAAAATAACGTCGTCAACGTTATAACGTTTTACCATGATAGGAAGCCATAGAAACGTTATTATATCGTTGTACATGTATAACGTCTAGGGCAGCAACTTGTGAAACCAGTGAGAAAAGTAACATTGTCTATATTGGGGAAGAGCAACAGTTCAACTAGCAATATATGCTGCAATCCCCCATTAACCAATACAGGTAAATGCAACAGCATTCTTTCTTTACAGTTGTCTCTGCAGTGTAAATGCTATGAGACGAAGTGCATGTGTGACATGTGTGTGCCCAGTAGTAATACGAAGAGGACAACCCATGGCCATCTGCCGTTTATTTCAAGGCTAATCAAGCAGGGGAGGATAGGTTCTGTGATCTATTTTTACCCTCAAGGGGATCCTTGATTGTAGCAATACTGGAATCTAATGTAACTACTTTGTACATTCTGTAAAACGTCCCCGAAAGGGTCATATTGTTATCTTGATGTAGACTTATGTATCTGTATGCCCATATCTGGAACTTAATGTGGTAAGACAGGTCAAGGAGAGAGACTAGATAAACAAGAGGTAAGAAAGAAACTGTTGCCAAGCAGTCCTCATCATGCCAGTTCAGGGAGCCAATTAAGGCGGAAGGGAATTTCGGCTTTCACAGAGACATAGGCCCGCAGTCAAAGGGATGTCGCTGTGGCAAGGTATATTTTTGCAAGTCACCACCAGGTAAGTAGAAAGGGACGTAAATAGGGAAATTGATGAGTCAGAATATTTAAAATCAGATATCATTGAGCTCTATTTGTGATAGTTTTGTGCAAACGGCTTCTCGACTATGGGTTGATATATATGTAAAACTGGAAACTGCATACAAACTTTAAATGTCTTAACCCATAATGAATGCTATAATAAATAACGTGTACATCGACTCGATGACTGAAGTTAAGTTATTTGTCATGGTGTCCTTGTCACAGTGTCTATACCTATTATACCTATGGCAATGTATATCTCCTATAAGTATATATTATGTGCGATAACAACTCATATATTAATTGCTTCTAAGTAGGCTAAATCAACCCCCTTCTATTTGTTGTCAATATCCTAAGTGAACATCCACCTAAATTTGAATTAAAGTTGGTATCCCAATTGGGGTGACTAGAATTGACCCCTCTCAATAATTACCTGAAAGTCCTGAATATATACTTTTCTTCTGAGATGGGTGCTTAATTCTGCTTACCAAGAGCCTTAAGGGCTTTAATGTAAAGTATGTATTAACATCTAGATTTACAGCTTTCATGGAGAAAACTCAAGCATTGGCAAACCATCTGAGATATGATGCCACCTGTGTAGATGTCAATGAACTAATGTGTTCATGAATGGAGTTGAGCTACTGGGACTGCAGTGGGAATATCTTGTAAACACTATACACAGCTACCACCTTGTGGTTTAGAAGAAAGGCTTGCTAATTGCTTTATTTTTGACTGCTCAGTGAAAATTCATTTTTGCTACTGTGTGGGGATTTTTGTATGGAAATAGTTCTCATAGAGCTTTAATACTTTCACATATGTCTTACAATATCAGCATGCTTACCCCCATGCTGGAAGTGGAAATTCGTCACCGCAACAGTTGGGATACCAACTTTAAGGTGGCTGTCTAGAATGGATCAAAAGTTTTTGAATTTCAACCAAAACGTTTCTCCGGGTTCTTTGCATAGTTCTCAACCCAATAGCAAAAAGGAATATGGGTGGTCCTGAGCTACTTTTTTTATATAGAATTTTGAAAACTAAAAGTATTTCCCTAAGATGAAAGAGGGAAAATGGTTTTAATCAATGAGGAATAGTAGTTAAAGTTTTTGAATTTTGCTTAAACTTCCACAAAACATCCAAACCATAATTTCAAAATTAATTAAAGTAATTCCAATATAGGGTCCCATGCATTATTTAGCCATAAGGCTATACGGCCTATACTTTAAGTGTTCTAGACCTAGTGAAAGAGCCATATGCTGGGAGAGTGCATGTCCAATCACTGGCGCATTACTGCCCCCTAGTGCATTGACAGAGAAATACCTGTATAAGGACATAAGGCTATGCTTATCATGTTATCTGGCTAGAGGAACATCATGCTGCAGTGGATCAATTTTTCATCTTAAACAGCTACCTTAAGGTAATAGGTGTATACACTGTGACTGTGAAACTTCTTGTGGTTATTACAGTGATTAGAAAAGAGCCATTGTATATGGGTAGGCCCCGAACATTTGGGAATCTATTTTTCCGGGGAGGACAGTTTAATGATAACATATCGAGGATCTCAATGTAGCTTTGTCGGATTTTGGCTTCAACCTGACAATTGTGTCCTCTGGAAGGAAGGAGGTAGATCATGGAATTGGGAGATAGTTACCAGGTCGGACCTTGTTATAAATATTTTAGTCAAGTAAAGTTCCTTTATAGACGGAATTCATCATGAATATCCCCCCCCCCGTCTCAATAATTACTTAACCTTTGGCGTGTGACTCACCAATGACTGTTCTTCTTCATAGCCTAAGTATTATCTATTTGTCCATTTGAAACCCAAATTCCATCTTTACTCATATATATGAGTAACGTAGACCCCCCCCTTATCAGTCGTTAATGTGCTGCTTTTATACCAGGAGATGTACACTAGTTCTACATTCATTGAGTGAATCAGCACTGAAATCCGTCTTACGGTGGTTTGTTCGACATGCATACTAAGTGAGTTCGTTTGAAGCCCCTTCCATTTTTTCATTATTTTCCAATTGACTCGATAATCATTATTTGGTGTGGAATTATGTATGATCTCCCATACTTCTGCCAACAGCCGTAGAGGGGGGGGGGGGTAATAAGTATTGCTCCTCATGAAGTACATGCCCTATACCGAAGTGAGCTGCTCCACCTGTGAACCGAGCTGCTCCATAAGTTCTACTATTAGAGCCTATAGATCCTGGCGCCTCCACAGATAGGGCCTGCATCTAGAACTAACAACTGCTAACAACCAATGCACTGCTAGGGGTAGTGAACCCAAACTCAGATTGCCAACCACTATATACCCCCTTAGAGGAAATTTGATGTTCCTTAGGCCGTACCCAAACACAATTTATTGCGTGACTGAGCCTTGAGAAGGGTCCCCGCTCCCACCATGTACTTCACCCCGGCTGATGCTGATTGGTACGGGGGTTATTTGGTACATTTTGTGTCGGGGACATATTGGGGGAAAGACTGTTAACAAGCCGTGCAGCTTCCAGTTTGGTTTTAATGAATGCGTTGTGGGTATCATTAGAAGTACTTAGAAAGGGTCGCTGGAAGGGAGACATGATCAATGGCTAGTTGAATATATAATCATGAGAAAATGTACTCTCCTTTGCACATGCTTTGCTTCGACTTCTTTAAGATATTCCCACTAACAAGTAATCTTGTTCAAGAAAGCCGCATGGTGCCAATTGGATAAGGTATATCATTGATCTTGAGATTATTAAATCGTGTGAAGAGACTATTTCCAGCTGTAGTCCCCTTTGTAATGGATCTAGATAACTATCTTTAGCTTTTAGTTTAATTGTTAGTTGCTTCGAATCTGGGGAATTAGGGCTCAAACCAATAGACCCCCTCCCCCCCTCCTTTTATCTTTTTGTGGCAAAATTCATCCTAGATCAGTAGTATTAATACTGAACATTTCCGTTTTATGTTCATCTAAACATCTCACATATTGTACCAAGTCGAAGAAAGCAACTAGGCCCTTGGCACTCGATTTTGGGATTATCCATGGGCGTGGGCAGGGGTCCCTGGTCAGAGTCGTCGGACAGGGATGTAGGAGTGCTGATATTATCTGGATTACTTATGACCCTTGAGTGTAACTAAATAGTCGTACTTCTACCCGGCCATAGAGTCTTGTTGCCTACAAAAACTGCAACCTCTTATAGCATAGATGATGATAGATGATGCCTCTCCACTGGAGCACCCCCTGGAGACTTCCTCCCGAGGGGGTGATGGCAATGCTCTTCTAGAGGGCGTCCATCTTGATTTCCTCCCGTCTCCAGGGGGACAGGGGATCTCCACCCCTGGAAGCTGTGATGTCCCCGTGCTCGCCCCCAGCGGCTTTCACACAGAGAGGGGTAATAATGCATTGTCCAAGCGGGTCGCTGTGGTGTGATTGAACCCCTTCCTCACTCACGCCCCCATCCCACCCCTCTGAGCACCCCCATCCAACGCATCCAGGGTGTTGGATGGCTGGTCGGGAATGGGTATACGGATTGAGGATGCCGACAACGTTGGTTGTTGTGCCCATTCCTCTTTATCGCCCCTGGTGAAAGGGGATTGGCACTGGGCTGCAGGAGGTTGAGTTATCGCGCCTGAAATCTTAATAGAAGGTGAGGATGGTTGGAGCTGTTACACTTACAGACCGTGTCAATGGTCAGGGCTGGTGGCAACATGGCAGTATTCTCCAAGTACTGGGTCGAGTCTTCTCTATTTTGCCGGCACCAATTTTGTTATTCCTCCCGCCTGGTTTCCCCCCTTTCCTCTCCTCGTGATCCGGAAACCATGCATGCCCGGAATTGGGTAGGGGGGTTAGGCCCCTTTTTTGGCCCCAAATTGTAAAAAACAAACAAAAAAAACAAACTTTTTAGGGATTCTGACTGTACTTGGCCGTTTCCTTTTTTCCTTGCACACCAAGAGAGCAGAAAGGAACAAAGAATCCATTTCGACATGTTATCAGTTATTTATTCAAAAGGGTTGTATCTAGTCTATCTTGAACAACATTATATAGGACGGCGGTTAGTTTCTTGTATACGGGTTTCCCTGTCTCCGAGAGAGGTATAGACAGAATCATATCTATTTCAAGTGAAACAGCTAGACTGATTGTCCAAACATTCACAATAATGTACAGTACAATTATTTGCACATGTGTATATATATGTACATAGTCTGCAGCATAACAATAACATGTACAATAAAACACGATACACGTTTGTTCTTGTCTTGCTATTGAATGTAAGGCAGTGTAATAATTAGGCATATTTCTGTTGAAGAGAAAAAAACGTTATTATGTCTTTGGAATCAATCACTTTTGATTATACAAATAGGGATGACTACTTTTTGGGATGACGACCATGTAGGGTCGTTCATGAAACATCAGAGGCGTATTAGAAACGGCAATAGTGTAAGCACGTTGTATTTATCCTGAGCCTATCACACCACCAATGTAGGTAACCCTGTACATAGCATACTATCACATTATTGTAGATTCTGAGAAAGACTGGCTTTTGGATAGCCATTGATCCAAAATATATAGCATCTCTGATCACCATGAACAGTACTGCTCAATCTATACAATGTGGGGACAATTTGTGACATTATGATTACAATATCAAATATATAGTAATATATGCATATACATAGACTTACGCTTCCTCCCATCTATATTATGCATTCAGCTATTAACAAGTGGTAGATTTCTCTCAATATTATATAATTCTAACACAAGTAACAATTAGCACAATAGCAGTTCCCTAATTCACAATGTCATACGTTCTTAATCAAATTAATGATTTTTGCTCAAGTTATTTGGTAGAACTATTCAAAAGAAGAAAGGGCGATATGATTACACATCTCTTATAGACTAATATTATATAGACCAGGATAATTTATACATGATCTCTAATGACTAAAACTTCCCAACCCCTTTTCATAGCCGCACCTTTTACAAGTATATATCTAGAAAAATACAGTTATCTACTCAATAGTGAAATCACAGATGTGTTAGAATTTAATTCAATCAATGATGTGTAGCATATTGGTTATTTATCTTTCTAAATAAAGCTACTGGTTTTCCACTGCTACTGCAATCCATTAGTCTTTAGCAAAATGTGTATCTCATTAGCTGTAAATATACCGGCTCCTTATGACTATGTATATCCATTGGCCGTATCATACCAATGTAGTGTAAACAAGACTGTACATTTGAGTGCTACTAAAGAAGAGGTCCTTATCAGAGTTCGTGGTATAACCATGCCATGTATTGGCAAGCTGCAGAGGAGCTCTTCTTAGCAGGTGCTTTATACCTTTATTCATAATTTACACCGGTAATGCTTCTCTACACGCTCTCAAACCCTCCTTTAACAAAGAGATCCATACGTTTCAAGTTACTAACGATCGCGTTATCCATAGTATGGACATTACAAATAGTGGTATCTCTCTATATAAACTGAGCAAATTATTTGATAAGCATATTGCCAGCAGGGCCCATGTACGACCGCCGCGGGTCATACATGGTACCTTTGCCGTAGAAGCTGGGGTCAGTGTGGTTCTCCGGCTTGGAGGAAAAGGCTGAGTTGTAGGTACCGTGCCCAGCGTATGTTTCCTCGTCCATGCGAAGGCCATAGGCTGAGGCGTACACCCCTCCTCCCCCTGTAGTATGTGGCACCCGCGGCCCCTGGGTCTTCTCCTGGTATCGCCGTCTGGTGAAAGACAAGGGAAGTAACATGGATGTAGTTCTACTAGCACTGCAAGGTAAAGGCAACGTGTATGATGCAGTGGAGACATACACAACTTCACTATGACATCATTTTGTAATCATTAATAAGTATAATATTTCACTTCAGCCACATGTTTATAATATAAGCATGCGGCTGAAGTGAAATATTATACTTATTGTGAATGTTTTAGATATTATGTAAAACATTCATTGATCAGAAGTTAACTGTTGTCATCGATATCGTTTTGCAATTGTAAGTGTTATAATCAAGTGTATTTAGTATTTTTTCTTCTAATGTTCTAGTAGCCTTGGCCAATGTTCACGAAAGACCGGGACAAAAGAGTCCTGTACTATATTGTTCTTGTATTATATGTCTGTAGCATGAATGATTTGAGCATTTGAAAGTGGTGTTTTCTATAACCCTAGGCTACCATGCAAAGACGGTGCTATTTCTAGATCAAGATCAAAATCTTACCTGTGGCGATGACAGACTATTATAACAGCCAAGACCACGAGTACAAGAGCCACAGATCCACAAACGATGCCAACTATCATAATCCAATCATCGTTCTGGAACACATAAAACAGGTATAATTATGATGATTATCGTATATCAAATAAACAGTATTTAACCTGTTATATAATGGCATTGCACAGTAAAGATAAGCACGTTAATTTAATCAGGTGAATGAATAGTCCACATTGCAGCGCCAACTTTACTAACCGGTTTATTGAGATCCGTCACGTCACCCTCGAACAGGTTCTTGCCGTATTTCTTGAGGGCGTCCTTGAGGTCTTTCTCCGAGGGATCCACGAGGGCCGAGGACACACAGTAGCGCACCTCGGAGACCACCATTCCCGAGGCCACGTCTCTCCTCTCGTTACTAACGTCAGAGATCTCTACGTCAATCTCATCTTCCGTGACGTCTGGGTTGGCCTTGACGTAGCTCTCCTTAAGTGCCCGGATGATGGTGGCCTCTTCTGGCTTCTTGGTCTCCCCGAGGAGTCGGATGATGTTGCAGCGTTTAGGAGTGCAGCCACAGCTGCTCACGCCGGCCGCCTTGCGCACCTCATCGTTCAGGATGTTGTCGGCAGGGATCGCCACAAACACGGGCTCCGGGTCTTGGCCGTCCACGGCCACGCTGAACACCACAGGCGTCACGAACTGGCTGTAACGTTGACATAGGGGATGCATATTAATTAATGAAGGAACGCGGAAGCAGTTAAAGATTTAGAATGTCGTGGACGTTATAATTATACTGTGTAACGGGGATGGGGGGCTCCCTATCTGTTCTATACTCTCATTGTGCGAACAATGCCCCAACTATAATTTGGGGGTTCCAAGAAATCATCGGGCAACACACCCTAACTTTAGTAATATACAACAACATGAACGGCATGATGAATGCAACACAGAGAATATTCTCGTCTGCAAACAGTAGCACGTGATTGGTCTTTGATTGGCCATTAGAGTGTCGTCTGCACCCGCCGCCAAATGTACAACGTCACATAATTATGCCGCCTAATTGGCGCCATGCACCACTGCACACTACAAGAAAATGTCTCCAGAGTTATAACTCTCGGCACATCCTTCTATATTCGCCCATCTATTTGGACAACCTCTGGAGGCACTCCACTAGTTACTTTAACTCACACTTCGAACATAATATCCACAAAGAGTAACATCTTACCCGTTTGGTCCAACAAACTCGGATTCCTGTAAGTGTTTGTCTCGGCGTTGTCGTCTCGGCACCAACGGTTTCACATTGACGCTAATCTTCCTCTCCTCAATATCTACGACAGGAGAATGGGAAGTCATATGACAGAGTTACAAACGGTTTATAATTGCATGGTATGATGCACGTATAACGTCTCAAGCGTGTGATGTTTTAAACAATTTTACAAATATTTAGCTCGCATTCGATTAAGGATATTAGTAAACCAGTTCATATGGAAAGCATTTTTGAGGGGTTCAATCCATGTACATCTGTAATTTAATAGTGCATAGTGTGTCGGCAACCGGGTCGGCTAAAAACACAGGCTCTCGTAAAGCATGATACATAATTATATATTCAAATCAATGTTATATGTGGATCGGCCTACCCAGATTGGCGCGTGCCCATGCCTTCTTAATGCCGCTGCTGATATACTCCAGTTTGGGCTTCATCTCTGTCTTAGATCCCGATAGGAAGAGCTGGTACTTCCGCTTGGCCTTGCAGCCGCACAGTTCCATCCGGCTACGCGAGAGTCCGTCATTGACGTCCTCCTCTGACGGGATGACGGCGTTAAGGCCAGGCTCCCCTCCGTCAAACTTGATGGCGACACCGACACGCGTTACGTCCTTCCATTCAGTACTGACATAGTCGTGTGCTTTGGAAAAGATGGCTTTCACCGAGGCACCCACTGTGGATAGTGAAAAATGAGTACTTTTAATGTGGTGAGAGTATTATTTTGATGACAGTGCGAGGTTTACGCTTGGCTGTAAGTAGTATATGGAATCTGGAGAACTTGCCGGGTTTAACGCAGCAACCGTGGTAAGTAGTATAGGCAAATGGGACATATTGACGGGCTAAGAGTATTCAATACACTACCTCTGCATCGTGATTCGATGGTAAGTTGATTAAAATATTCAAGAAAGGGACAAATTGTCTCGTTTTGTGATATCAGGAGTAACGGATGATGATTTCGAATCGTGTTGCTGTTGCCATGTACCTACAGATGACAACACCCCATGATACGTTTTTTTCCATTTTGAGTGCCCGAAAGAAAATACAACTGTACAAGTATAAGGGAACGTTCAACAATAACATCACTGCTATGGGGTGGGGGACCTTCTGCTCTGGCATACAAATTATAGGCCTACTAATTAAAACAGTGACAACGGGGTCCTGAAAATGTCCCAAAAACAGTGACATAATTGTTGAACACGATTAAAACACCTGATTAAAACACGATGGCCCTACCATTGGATGCTGCCCAGGTGGCCTGGACAGCCGTCTCCAGGGTGGCCTGCTGCGACTCGGCCAGCTGACCGCTCAGGTACAGGTCCCTGACGGTAAGGACCGCCGACCTGTACACCTCCAGGGCGGCCGAGCTACGCAGCTCCGTCTCCAGCTCGTCTATAGAGGGGGCGAGCAGCTCCTCCACGGCAAAGGCCGCTCCAGCCGACTTGAGCTGGTAGTAGATCCTCGTCAGGGGCTCACTGTCGGGAGGTATAGGGAGAGGGGGAGTTATATGTGCATTGAGGTAGAGTGAGCAGTTGACATCTAAATGGGGGGAATTAATTACGATATGATTATAATGCTTCCGGAGATACTACAAAAGATTTCATATTTAGTAATAAAACTTACTAATACATTTATATTTAAAAAAAAAAGACAGTTATGATGTTAACTAAAATAATGCAGATAAAGAATGCCAGCTGTACAATATTGAGATCATTAGATTTATGGAAGCCTAGAAAGTATCTGTATTGTATATACAATGTAGCCATATTTTAATAATAGATCTCTAGCTCGACTAACCTCTTGGCGAGTGACACGAGGCTGGTTTGTCCTACTACAGCGTAGCTTACGGCCGTTAGGGTGGCGGCAGGTCCCCTGTTCCACACCGTCCTCACAGCACCCATCACCTGGAGGGCCATCCCCTTGGTGGCATGCCCCTCTATGACCAGCGAGTAGGTGTTGTCCATGCGGATCGACACGTCTCCAGTGTACAAGATGACATCAGCCAGGCCAGTAGCATCCATGGCCCTCCTGAGCATGCTGCTACCCGGAGGAGGGCGGTCATCAGGGAAGGTGCCCCGTCCATTCACCTTCAGGTTGTATAACACCTTGGTGTGACGAGAGCTGCAATAGTAAAGTGGACATTGGGGAAGGATTATGTAGTTGCAATCGTGAAATTTTTATACATGCTTAAATGCTGTTGTCAATTGGGAAGATAGCAGTCCAATAGAATTCCAGCTTCTATTAATGAAATTGAAAAAAAAGACACACTCAAGGTATTGTATCTTACCCAAATGCTCCGAGATTGACTTCCACCTTGGTTAATCCGATGTCAATTTTAGTTGTTTCTGGATAAATAAGAAGAGTCACCGTTAATGTTGTATTTAAACAGGACAGGGGATTAAAAGTTATGACATGGATACCGTTAATACTGAAGTAGGAATAGTCCTGTAAACGATTGAGGCCGTGTCTCATGAGATTGCAACAATTGAAACGTCTTTGACCGGTGTAGTCTTTGACCAGCACGTTTCAAAAGGGCTGAAATGGGGGCTATGTACACAGAAATGGAGGGGAAAGGTTAATGGATATGTTAACACTATATACAACAAACTTCCCAACCTTTCTGTGTACATAGCCCCCATTTCAGCCCTTTTGAAACTTGCTGGTCAAAGACTACACCGGTCAAAGACTACACAGGTCAAAGACTTCACCCGCTTAAAGACGTTTCAATTGTTACAAACTCATGAGACACAGCCTTGAGATGTATGACATACTCTGTTACATGTACACATGTACACATTTTTATATGCAATTTAGCTTTCATGTATATACACCGTGTTTACCGGTAATTATAAATTATTGGGCCTAAATAGACAATTGAGAAAAGAGAAATGACAAAGTGTAATTGTACCTTCAAGGTCCTGCCAAACTGACTTGAGCACTGCTACAATGGGTTTAACACTGTCGTCATCATATACCCCTTGTACTGACACTGAATACTGCCTGGAGTAGAAGTTAAAGCTGTTTCCTCCAGTGAAGACCTTGTAGGTGGTGCCCGTCTGTGATGTGACCAGCAGCGACTTTACCATATCAGCGTTAGTAGGGGCGGCCACTGACTGGGGTAATACTACCTCACCGCCCACCAACACGTAGTAGGTGATACCTGTTAACGTCTCCCTGCAATGGTGCATTCCATGTTTAGTCAACACCACATTTGGTTTGTACATAGATAGATTAATACTTGTTCATAAATGTGAACTGTGTTGTTCAGGGGTTGTTTATATTGGAGATGTGTTCATGATATATTTACGCAAGTTAAGGTCATGTCCGTTATGATATTAGAAGGGAAAGGGGATTTGGCTAGCGTAAACATATGTATTAGAATGTACGCCAAGAATAGTATACTACAAATGTAAATATATAGCACCATATAACCTCATTATCAGCTTATTACATTCACATTTAATTCGGGTGTGTAAAAAAGGTAGAATGCCAAATAGGCGTATCGCAGTTCGCAGAATGCTTTCCCTGTACAATTAGCGGTACCGCACGTATGCCCCTCCAACTTGCAGGAGCTCCCCCAATATTAAGTGTATTTGATTAGCTTACTGTCGGTCTCCTATGAGCTCCTCCTTACTGATGGCTATTTCGACAGTCGCACCTGTTTAACACAGCAAATATTTTAATCAATTGAGAAGAAAGGTAGAATCATTAGGGAAGTTTTAACTTCTCATTTTTTAAGCGAAATGTCTGTGAGTAGTATGAGAAAATGGGGAAATATGTCGGGAACATGATGTTAGTAGTATAGGGATTGGGACATTCTAGCGGGCTAAGATTTCATTACTTTACAAAATATATAGTAAGCAACACAACTGCAAATCAGGAGTAACAATAGATTATTCAAATCATAGACAGCTATGCAGAGATACCATATCATAACTTCTACACAGAATTTTAGATTAAAACTCGATAATGCATCCATAAAACACGTGTCTCTAAAACACGTCACTTACTGGCAACAAATGTTCTCCAGATGGCTGTGAGAGATCCCTGGAAGGCGGGCACGTCGGCGGAGGCTATCTTGCCTTCTATGAAGACCATGTTGGAGAGGCGGAGGGCGCGGGCAGTGGTCAGGGTGGTAGTAGATACCACCTGATAAGGCAACTGAGCCGCAGTAAAACCAGCGGTAAGGGCATTCTTATCTAGTACTGCCTCCGTCCTGGCGTCCAGCAGCCGAGTACCCAGGTACCCAAAGAAGACAAACTTCACCATCTTACTCTTCTGTGCAACTAAGGAATCTCTGCAAACCACATAAAAGAAATTGTTGTAAAACATCTCCCCCAATTTATTATAGAATTGATATGTAGTACACTACATTTTGAGCTAATTTGATGATTTCCCATGGTGATTTAGAGATATAGGTTCATGCTTTTGATATCAATAGTATGAAAATACAAAAGTATACCATGATCCTAAATCAGACACGTTACTTACAGCTGGGTATCGACTTGCCATGTCTGCGTTGCTACCTCAATACGCAATGAGAAGTATTCTGAAATAAACACAAATATTAATTGTTATTCAGCATTGTCTAGGATAGTTTAAGGCTGATTAATTCATGTTAATGTGTGACTTGATGCCAGAAATAGGTAATCGTTATAGGCATAATACAAGGGGACAAATTCAAGGATTTTACGGCAAAGCCGTAGTGGCTTTGGGTTTTATAGGATTGTTATGAACTACAGGTGAGAAAACGAGGGGGCATAGATTTATAATTTTTGGTGTTTCTGGGGTTCTTATGCAATTCAAGTTTGATGGTTTGCAGCAACACTGCATGGCCAGTCAATTACATGCACTTAGCTAAATCTTTTTGATTTCTATTGGTTTTACTGCAGCTGGTATAACAATAGAATCCAATATGTGCCAATGGAATCAAATAGGTACCAATGCAACTCCATTGATGCCTATGCAAATATCATCTTGGCAGCCATATTGAAAATTACCTGGATCAAAAATCGGAGCATACAAATGGATTCTACACCCCAGAAAACCCTATTATACATGTGTCATACAAGGAAATCAGACAATCTTGAGTTTTTGGTGGCCATCTTGGCAGCCATCTTGGAAATATCTCGGATTGAAAATCTGAGCCTGAAAATGGATTCTACATCCCAGAAAACCCTACTATCCATGTATCACACAAGGAAATCAGACAATCTTGAGTTTTTGGTGGTCATCTTGGCAGCCATCTTGGAAATTTCTTGGATTGAAAATCTGAGCCTGAAAATGGATTCTACATCCCAGAAAACCCTACTACCGTAAATTCTCGCGTAGAAGCCGCGGCTAGTACGAGGGTCAGATCCCTGGTGCGGCTTATAGGATCGGCTCATGGTCTGGGTGCGGCTAATATGTGAGTTTTTGTTACTATAGTACAGTATTCAAGCCACCATAATCAGATGGCCAGTGCGGCTTATAGGATCGCCCAAAACTCGGGGTGCGGCTTATACGAGAGTTAGGCTTATACGCGAGAATTTACGGTATCCATGTATCACACAAGGAAATCAGACAACCTTGAGTTGTTGGTGGCCATCTTGGCAGCCATCTTGGAAATTTCCCGGATTAAAATTGTGAGCCTGAAAATGGATTCTACATCCCAGAAAACCCTACTGTCCATGTATCACACAAGGAAATCAGACAACCTTGAGTTTTTGATGGCCATCTTGGCAGCCATCTTGGAAATTTCCCGGATTGAAATTGTGAGCCTGAAAATGGATTCTACATCCCAGAAAACCCTACTATCCATGTATCACACAAGGAAATCAGACAATCTTGAGTTTTTGGCAGCCATCTTGGCAGTCAGAGGGGGCAGAAGGAGGGAAGGCAGAGGGAGGGCAGAGGGAGAAGGTAACAGGAAGGAGGAAAATGGGGTAGAGTGGGGGGGGGAGGGGTAGATGGGGTAGTAGGAGGGGAATAGGAAGGAGGAGAGGGTAGAGGGAGGAGGAGAGGGCAGAGGGAGGAGGCGAGGGCAGAGAAAGGAGGGAGGAGGAGAGGGCAGAGGCAGGAGGAGGAGAGGGCAGAGGCAGGAGGAGGAGGAGAGGGCACAGGGAGGCACAGGGAGGAGGAGGGGGGCACAAGGAGGACTTGTGATGGCCTTCCTTTAAAGACTGTAAAATATTATTTCAGGGTTGGTGCATGTGTGTGTGGGGTGGGGGAGGGGTAATTATGTTGGACTTCACAGTTTGACTTTGGGCGGGCTTGAGTGATTTCAAGAGCCACCCTGGACCCACTCAACTTCTAGTATAGGTCCTGTATGTGCATAGTATGGGAATTGGCATTGACATTGACAGCTTGGCTTGGCATGGGAGTCAATAGTTATTAGGCTGGTGCCTATCCTTGCCATTGACAGCAACATTAGAGAACTCAAAATATGGCTGTTCACAAGATGTCTAGGCCTTACCACAAGGCACATTGGTTCAACATGTAGTAACTGAAAGCAAGATCTAGGATAAATTAGTCTTGCACACACCTGCAAGGACACATGGGGATACCAGTCCTAGCAGGGTTTAAGGGCCAGCTAGGACTATATCTAACAATGAACAAGGGGGCCTATGCTAGTCTTTTCTTGTCAAAAATCTAAACCCTCCTCTGTGGTGCAAATGGCTTTGGGGACAAGGTCCCAAAGCCAATAATCATTATCATGTATTCGAAGGTATAGAATAGAACTCTGAGTACCTGCTTGCGACGTCCAGCATTCAACGTATAGCATTCAACGGTTAGAATGAAAATCGTTTTATCTAGGCTAGTTAAATCATCTATCAATTGTACTCACGTGGGTGGGCTGCCTTGATTATGTTCTGGATGACCACAGCGACCTTCTTCTGATCGCTGGCCGCCACCCACTTGTCTAGGTACACGTGCATGGCCCCCTGGTACCTCTGCAGCTCCCCTACGGCAATGTCCACCAGGGCATACGGACCTGAGGGACCCACAATGGCGGATACACCACTGAGGGAGTCCATAGGAAGGTCTGGGAGGTCCTCCAGTGTGATCACCTTATTTTCCTTAGTAACAGAATACATGAGGACATAAACAAAGTCTCCTAGAGGGGTTAGGAACTCCTCCTGGGCTCTGACCTTGACGACGACATCGTCCCACTTGGCACCTAGGGCGCGCCATGCCGTCTGGATGACCACGTCGATTTGTGCATAGTCAGCAGCGGCTACCCTGGTGGTGAAGGGCACTGTGATGAGCTCGGAGATGGAGATGAGCTCACTGACCTCGTCAGTGAAGAGCACGTCTGAGTAGCTCACGATCTGCCCGGTGATGGTGACGGAGAGGGCAGTGATAAGCTGAGCCTCGGCCAGGGAAGTGTCGAATAGGGCGTCCACGGCAGTGCCGTCAGCGGACACGAAGTACGAGAACTTGAACACCGACTCACTGAAATGTGATACAAGGCATCAGCTATCGGGTTATATTTTACTATGGAAAGTAATAGTTTTCCGCCCCCAAATATGTCCTAAATATTCAGCTTTGCCTATAGCGGGTCCATAAAGGGTTGTCCCTATAAGCGGCACAACGCACATAGTGTTGCATTAATTGTATAACATATTATATCTTATATTTCTTGTGAGGCTTCGCTCAACAGATTAAAATATGACATAGCTAGTACAGTTGACATGTAATGAAGGAGGGATGGCTAATCATTGAAAACAGCAAAATTAGCCAGCCGCATTACTTTACCGCTCCCCGCTACTTGATCGAGTAGGCCAAATCACTGACGTTATCTTCGTATTGTTATCATTAACCACCGTGCATGTCCTGTTAGTGTTACCATGATTTTTTTGATGATAACATCGTTATCATCTGTCATGCTGTGTTAGTCCTTCGTTATTCCTCCCAATACAGCATTATTTATTTTTAGTCATATAGCAGTTGAAAACACTAACGCAATATCTATATCGTTAAATCTGTCAATTATTCCCGTTATGTGTCAAATCAAATGTCTTATCTATATAATAGATACAGTATACCCTGAGTAACTGTTATGCAATTATGTTTTACCCCTGTTAGTTCAGTGCATGCGGATACTTGGTTATTACATTAATGTAATACAAGTAAGTACCTAAGAGCTAAATCATGTGAACCATGTTACCAATTATGATGAACATTGAGCTAATGGCTACCCATGGAACCAATGGCATATTAGCCTTTTCACAAAGCAACTAAATGTACTTCCAATACCTTTGAATGCTTCCACTGTAAAATAAATAATTATTATGATGAGTCCATCAATACAGCAAAAATATGGAATTGATTGAGGCAATGTTACATGTCATTCCTGTTGAATTGACCTCTGTTACTTGAAGCTCTTCAGTCTAATACCATCAGCAATAGTGTGGCCCCCATATTTTCGGATGCGATCCAATTTAATAGCTCTACCAGTGTTTCTATCAATGTCCAAACTTAGTGTTGAAATCACACAACCCTAAGCACTTACAGTTTGACCGACAGGAATTCCTCCTGTATGGCGCTCTCCAAGGTGATGTCTGTGAGCTGAGGTCTCGCAGTCTGCCAGGCCGACCTTAAGCCTCCTAGTACCAACTGCATATCACTAGACAGCACGGCCTTACCCAGATACACACTGAATGCCGATTTGTATCGTCTCAGGCCGGCCAGGGAATCCACATACAGGGTATAGGCTACACCCTGGGGAGAATCAACCTTAAGGAATGTGTTTAGGATAGTCAGAGACAGGCTGAAGTCCCTTCCAGAGAGCATCTTGTCTCCAAGTGTAGCCGTGTAGAAGAGCTGGAAGACCTTTTCCCTGAAATAGAAATAAAAAGTCATAGCATGAGAATGATTCAAAAAGTTTAATTGCATCAGTAATATAAGGGAAAAGATGATTAATTTAATATAAGATTAATCGAGTACTTACCATTTATATAAGTATGAAGATTAATCGTTGTTCTTCGAGAGACAGATAAACATATCTGTTGAGTACACAGGAGAGGGTGACGTCACTTCCGGTAGTCAGATTAGCGCCCACATGCAGTGAATCTTTTGCTGAAAATAAAACATCTGGAAATAGTACACAGTAGTGCTCTTTTTACTTTGTCTAAATAGCACCCACATGAGTAGGTGAGAGATTATACCGCTAGTAGTAATCTTCTTCATCCTAGGGATGGATGGGTGGGCCTGTGTACTCAACAGATATGTTTATCTGTCTCTCGAAGAACAACGATTAATCTTCATACTTATATAAATGGTAAGTACTCGATTAATCTTATATTCTTCTTCGCGACAGAAAACATTCTGGTGACACAGGAGACTTCAAAGTTCAGCTAGATTCACTGCTTATTTCCCATAATGTTACTCTCCCATAAATGACTGTAACTTCTCATATAGGATAACAGAAAATAGATACTTTATTTCACCTAAAGGTGATGTTCTATTGCCTTGTGATATGGTTTTGACTAGGTTGCATGACATTTTGCTATATAGCAAAGAAGGCATAACTGCCATACAGTTCACCACAGCTGTGGCAGTGTAATTGTCCATCATAGAAAAAGTTTTATCACATACAGATACTGCTGCCTCTAGTAAGGCTTATGACTATGATCAGCCAATAGAGTTCATACAAACTATCGTTACGGCAAAAGGGCCAAAATTCTCCCCTTTTGAGGTGTGTCTTTTCCCCCAAAAGGCTCTGAAAATTTTGTTCCCAGCTACTCGATAGAGTCCTCCAGGAGGATCCTGGCTAGCGTCTTGGGAGGCTTGGGGTTCTCGATAGGCTTGTTGTAGTGCTTAGCCATGGTCTTGGCACCTTTCCAAGACCCATGTCTAAGCAAAACAGCAGTCGATACACCGAGTCTCCCTCCCGCAGAGGTGCTGGCACCCCTGGTGGAGTGAGCTCGGTATACCCTGGTGTCCACCCCAGCTGCGGAAAGCACCGCAAGGACCCATCTCTTTGATGAGTCCTGCCCAATCTCGCCAAATGGCTTGCGGAAGGACAAGAAGAGCGAGTGTTTCCTTCGCCCTTCCTTGTCCAACCTGACTGGCTCCGTGACCCGCACGTAACGTTTCAGGGCACAGACGACGCACAGAGTCTCCTCCTCGTGGAACGGTTCCAGGACCAGTTCTTTGAGGGGTTCCCCCGTACGCGCTGTTTTCATCAGACCCTTCAGAACGAAACGCGCAGACCCCGAATCCAGCCAAGTCAGATTGCGGAGATCAAGCGCTGGGATGACCTGGCCTCTTTGGCCCGACACCAGCAGAATCAGCATCGTTAGCTTGAACCCCAAGAACTGGGTGGACAAGCCTTCATTGGCACCCCAACGCTGGAACATGCTGAACACCAGCCTAATATCCCAGAATTTGTTATATCTGGGAGAAGGAGGATTCCTTCTATAGGCGGTGCGGACGGCCCTGCACACCCAATAATGGGTGCCCATGGTCTTCCCGTTGTCAAGGTTTTTCACTAAAACCGACAACGCACATCTGGCAGCGTTAACAGTGCCAAAAGCCCTGCCCTTTTCCGAAAGCAAGCGGAGGAAACGACAAACCTCAAAAGGGGAAGGGGAGCGCAGGGAGATACGGTGAATAATGCAGAAAGTGGCCCACTGATCCATGTATGTTTCGTACACCTTCTGTGTACCAGTGGACCAACTTTCTAGCAAAAATTCAGCCGTCTCCCTGTCGCACCCCTGATTTTGGATCAAGTCATTTCTTAATATCGCAAAACCCTTAGGGCGAGCCTTCCCAGTGAGTCGTCTCGCCCTAAGAGGTTTGCGTTCCTCGGGTAGACCTTGAAACTGGCCTTTGCCAGTTTCAAGGCCCGAGGGTACCAAGCTCGCCCTGGCCAGTCTGGTACTACCAGGACGAGCTTGCTAGGGTCCTCTGCTTCCAGCTTCCTTAGCACGCGGGGGATGATGCTGAAAGGGGGGAAAGCATAAGCATTAATGCCTTCCCAGGACATGGTCAGGGAGTCCACATGACTTGCTCCCGGATCCGGTTTCCAGGAGCAGTAGCGCTCACATTTGTGATTGGTTCTCGAGGCAAAAAGGTCCCATTGTGGGTTTCCCCAGATATTACAAATTCTCTTGTATATCCGGTCATTTAGTTTCCATTCTAGGTTGTCATTGAAAACTCTTGATGCTTTGTCCGCCTTGATGTTAAGTACTCCAGGGACAAATGAAACCGTCAACCAGGACTGTCTAGCCTCAGCCCAAGCCCAAATGAAGCGCGCTACTTTGTCACAAGCAGGTGACTTTACTCCTCCCATTTTGGACACGTAATGCAAGGCAGTCATGTTATCCGTTCTTATGTGCACATGGACATTCATGACTTTCCCTAAGCTATGTAGAGCCAGGTTGATGGCACGGAGTTCCAGAACGTTTATGTGGTCCTGTTCCTCTGGCAACCAGCGCCCACCTATAGTGTGATCACCTAGGTAGGCTCCCCAGCCCTGCATGCTGGCATCCGTGTCTATGGAGAGATCTGGTAACGAGTTACGTATACGACAGCAGTTGTTTTCTACATTGTGGATCCACCACCTGATATCCTCTACAGCCTCTTTAGAGAGTGTCATAGATGCCTCATAGTTTCCACCGCTAAGCTTCAGCGCTTTGTTTTTGCAGCGTTCTAGCGCTTTGTAGTGGCTCATGCCATATTCCACCCCTTTCGCATAGGCGTTAAAAAGCCCAACTGTCCCTGCCACCTCTCTGATCGTGAGATCAGTTTTCCCCAGGATTTGTTCCGTTTCCTGAAGGACTTTGTCTACTTTCTTCTCAGGAAGCGAGACATTCATCTGTTCAGTGTCAATAACAAATCCTAGAAATTCCAAAGTGGTGGAAGGTGTCATTACTGACTTTTTGGGGTGAATTACCAGACCCAAATCATCAAAGATTTTCGCTAGCTTGGCGGTGGAGGCGAGACATTCCTCATACGAGCTACCCATTATAAACGTATCGTCTATGTAGGGAAACGCTTCACATCCTTGCTCTCGGAGTTTGCAGAAAATGGGGGCAAGCAATTTTGTGAATATTCTGGGTGCACACGCAACACCATTGGGAATCACTCGGTATTGGTACAGTTCATTACCCCAGACGAACTTAAGGAATTTCCTGTCCTGTTCGCTGATTGGGAATGTGTAGTATGCATCTTTAAGGTCAATTGATGCCATGTACCAATCCTTCCTAACCAGCTCCAAGGCTGTTTGGAGGTTATCCATTTTAAAGTGTTCATATGGTATGAGTTTGTTGAAATCCGAGAGATCAAGAATTATCCGAATTTCCCCATTTGCCTTCTCCTTAGCAAAGATAGAAGAGATCCACTGATCCTGTTCAGGTTCAACTTTCTCAATTACACCCTTGTTTAACATTCGCTCGATTTCAGCATCAATTCTGATTGGATCAAAGTCTCTTAATGCATACGGTTTTGGCACATGAGTTTGTACTGGTTTTTTGAGTAAAGGGATTTCTATGCCTGCAGCATTTTTTAAGACCCAAGGGTCTGAAGTCACCTTTTCCCAATTTGCCAAAAAGTCTACCGTTTGTCCACCGTAAAAGTTTTCTGGGGTGTTTGTGAGTTCGAAGTCCAGAACAGTCTCAGTGTGTTTACACACCTTTACTTTCTGCGGTTTCCGCGACTTGTCCCGCGACCTCGACCTCGACTGGCTCCTGAGTCGCGGTTTTTGCCGTCGTCTTGGCGACGTTTGTCTCGTCGTTCGTCTTGGTGGCGATTCTCTTTTCCGCTTCGTCGTTCGTCTCCCTGGCGTCGTTTCTTCTTGTATCCGCCTCTTTTCTGAAAATCCTTCTTGGATTTCGTGTTTCGGTTTCGGTTGTTCGATCTGCCTTTAGCTCTCATGATGCTCTGGGTGAACTCAATATCCTCCTTGCACTTCTCAACTACTTTCTTAGCCTCTGCAAAGAGCGTTGCACCTCCCATGGGGCTCTCCATTATAGCCTTGGTGTAGTCTTGGATTAAGAAGGGTCTGAGCATTTCCCTTCTTTTCCTGACTATGCAGTTGTTGGCTAACACCAGCATCTCGATCCCGTCTACAGCTGATGCTGCGGCTTCATTGAGTTCAGGGTCTTTCTGTTCCCCCCTGTTGATCATGATCTCCAGAGTAGGCAGAAAGGCGGTCAAACCTGCCATGATCGCCTCTTGTGCATTGACCATGTGACCGTCCAATGCCAGCGCGTTTTTGTTGCCTTTATTGTTCAGTTCAGTAAGCGGTCCCGCGTCAATCGGAGGGATTCTCATTGCCGAAACATTCTTAGGTGGAGGGATTAGTTTCCTCTTTTTCATGGACTCGTTCTCCTTATCAGGGAGAGCCGTCTGCGTGAATCGTTCGACTATCGCAGCGAGGGTCTTGTGTGCTTTTTTGGAGGAAGGCGGCCCATCCTTATAGGTCAGGATACCGGCTGCCTTGTCTGCAAAGGCTCCATCTTTCACTCCTTTGAGTTTCTCCTTCACCTTTTTTGCCCTCTCAACTTCACTATCTTCAGATTCAGCTTGAGAGCCTTCAGCCTCTTCATCCGCTTCATGGCCAAAGCCATCCTCGGACTCAGAGATTACTGGATTTCTCGGTTTCTCTTTGACCAACTTCGGTGGTCCCTTCGGCTTGGCTTTAGCCCTCTCCTTTTCAGGGGTTTTTGTCCTAGCTCGAGATTTCTCCCGTGATCGGGACTTGGATCGATGTCTCCTCACGGAGCGAGATCGGGATCTGGATCTGGATCGTCTCCTCGCGGAACGAGATCTGGATCGTCTCCTCGCGGAACGAGATCTGGATCGTCTCCTCGCGGAACGAGATCTGGATCTCCTCCTCACGGAGCGGGATCTGGATCTGGACCTGTGAGATCTTCTTCGCGAATGCGACCTTCCCCGAGAGTGAGATCTTCTTCTAGAGCGTGATCTTCGTCTGTGTGAGTTAGACCTGGTCCGCGACCTGCGTCTGGATCTGGATCTGGACCTAGCTCGTGCTCGTTTGTAGGGCCGTTCCTCCACTACCTCATCTTCAGACTCTCCCTCATCCTCAGACTCTCCCTCATCCTCAGACTCTCCCTCATTGGAGTCAGTCTTTTGACCCAATTCTTCAGGCATCTTTGTGAAGATAGGGAAAAGTTTGACCTTGTTGGGAGGGGTTCCTTCTGAGTTGGCCTCACTCTCGTCACCGTTCTGCGAATCGGTTTTGGGAGGATCAGGTTTCCCTTTCTCCTTAGAGGTACTCGCACGCGGGGATGCGTGGACTTTAGCCCGAGTATGCATGAAGGGAGTTTGAGGTATCTTCACCTCTTCCAATGCCTTAGCAATGAGGTTTTTGAGGATATCTGACTGCTGTGGCAAAGTCTTGACTTTGAGCGGAGTCTTTCCCTTCATTTAGTCAGCATCTGCAAAGAAGCAGAAATATTTTTGAGTTAAGTCATCAAAAGAGACATGTGTGCTAATAGTGTTTTAAGGTGGGGATTAAAACACAAAGCCAAAGAAATTTTCGGCATAAGGTATAGGTATTTTGTGTTACCAGTCACAAACCCTAAGCACATAATTGAGACCCTATAAAAGGTGGACCAGTTAAGTCTCTTTGTGTTTTCATTTCACAACAACACAAACTTCTTAAATGCCTAACTCAAGGAATTTTTCGGCATAAGGTATGGGTAAACTTGTGTATTCAACACAAGCACTCAGTGTGGATCTGTATCAACACAACTGAGTTATTTAATGCCTCAAAGAAATTTTGGGCATAAGGTATATGTCTTGGTAAGGACTGGTCCAAACATGTACAAAGTACAACAAGACACACCTGACACTGACTTGACAGTTCACCTCACTCAAGTCTGTATGAGTGGAGAACAACCTCAAATGTCATTCTTCTATAACTGAGTTATAAAAGAATAACTGAGGTGTCAACTACAAAGTAGCAAGCAAAGCTTTAAGTGTCTTGACTTCAACCAATATCTAGAGTCTGCCAAGCTGTTATGACAGGTAGTAGTTGATATTATTCTGTCTTTGACCATGCATAAGACAGTGGTAAGTCCTTCCTGGTTCTTTATTTTAAAAGTGTATTCACTAATAAAACAGAGATCTACAGTGTATAATAGAATAAATTTCTATCTCTGCAGATATGAATTTATCCCATCACAATTTTATTCCTTATGAAGGCTCGTTTCGCTATTGAAACATTCCTCAACAAATGAAGCAGCAGTACTGCACTGTGAGCCAACATAACAAATAAAAAGCCAACATAAATCAGTGACTCAGTCAGAAATCCAAGATGGATGACTGGTCTTGCTGAATCATGCCAGCCCCTAGCAGCAACTAAGCTCTACACAATCTAACTCCAATTTTCCACTATAACTGGATGTCAAAATCCATATTATTGTGAAAACTGAACTATAATTGCACATTTGAGAAATTAGAAACAAGTGGATGACCATTCATCCCAATTTCCGAAAATCCCCAATTTCCGCCCACCGGCGGATTTTCAGTCACATTTTTTCTCAATCTGAAGAAAAAATAAACAATGCCAAAGTCTATTTCTTTCTCAAAGGTGCAAATATGATACAAATATGGTACAAATATGAGCTAGATAAAGGTAAATACCTGTTATATTCCTCCAAATATGTGTGAGAGTTGCTGCTCTGGGCGCTAGCGTCCTTTCCCTTTGGTTTCGCGCTAATATCTGTCTACCGGAAGTGACGTCACCCTCTCCTGTGTCACCAGAATGTTTTCTGTCGCGAAGAAGAACATTATGATATTTATGATATCAGTATCAGAACTGGTCTCATCTGATAAGAGGTGCAATTGCCAAGTGTATCTACTTACCCCTGTCTGCTGATGTACAGGCCCTGTGACATGATCTTAATCTGGACTGAAGAGAATGCTGAAAAAAAAACAAGTGACACAATAATGTACAGCACTTCAGCACCGATTTCTTTTGAATAGCGGTTATGTGTCTTTTCATTTGAACTGTATTAACAAAGCATTTTTGTAATATAATGATAATGATTATAATCATACAAACCCAATAATATTATGGGTATTCAGTGAATGTCTTTTATGTCTACATCAGCATACTCATATGACATAGTGTACAATACCAGACGTGTTCAAGCAGTTGCCATCACTTACATGTATCAAATGCACTCCATGCAGCTATGAGGCCGGCCTCAAAGGCGGCCAGTTTGGAGGTGGCTACCCTGGAGTTGATGGCCACAGAGAGTAGATCAGACAGCCTGATCACCTTCACCGACTCGGCTATGATGAAGCTGGAGTACTTGAGGGTGGAGCTACCAGAGATGGTGACATCCAGGGCATTGAGGATGGAGGCTGCGGAGAGTCGGCTGAACGTGGCCGAGTTGACCACCTCGTCCTTCTTCTTCAGGAAGTACACCAATCGCCACACAGTGCCCCTGAAAGTTTATAAATTCAATGAATACAATATAGTTCGGATGCAACCCGACAAAAATCATTGAATAATATAGTGTTTTGTGTCGGGACACCCTAGGGTTAATTAATTATCATTTGCAGGCCGTTATGACATGAAAAATAATAAATCTTGGGAAAATGGTTTGAGGATTACATTACATCTCACCATCCCTAACTTGTATCTTTTTCATATATTTTGTATCTTTTTCAAAAAAGTCTTTCATGTCGTTTAGCATCCTTTGTGGGCGAGTATTGACTATAGTTGATGCCATGGCAGGGCGAGCATCGACTATAGCCATCTTAACTCCCTGGGATTCAGCAAACCCTCGCCCTTGGGGTAAGTTCCTGCAAAAGGTTCCGATAGCTAACCATAACCATTTTTGGCTGTCCGTGAAGGTTAATTAATGTTAATGTCAATATCATCCTCACCCGTCTTCAGAGGCAGCCTCCTCCTGGACTCCCATAACGATAGTCAGGTCATCGGAGATAGCTGTTGAGTGTAAGACATAGCCATTAGAATATGGCACACATATGACTAGATGTCATACTATCCATTTCTGGGCCTAATAATAGTATCGTATAATTTTGGTATTGGTATTTTAGCAACATGCATATTATATCTATGCAATCATTTTAGAGGAAGAATACTCTATTATGGCTATACAACGTCATAGTAGGACAACTCTCATATTTAGAAATCACTGCAATTTAGAACTCAGATGGACAATCAGAACTCACCCGCCTCGGCTAGTTTCCACTCAGATAGGAGTGCATTGAGAATAACATCGAGTTGCGCGGTCAGGATGGGCCTGGATATGTGAACAGCGAAGTTATCCCGATAGCGGAAGAGGCCTGTGACGTCACTGATGAGCTTATAGTTGATGTTGGCACCACTCGATACCTTAATCTGGTCGCGCATGGCCACGGTCAGTTCCGGTAGGCTGGACGGCATCACCACCAGTCCATCCACCGACACAAAGTACACCAGGGCGGTAACAAACCTCCTGGAAGAACGAGCGTATTGAAAGTATAGAGTTATTTGGCCCCAATGCATATGATTGATTTATTGAAAAATGTTTATTATGGTAAGAATATTGCACAATTCCTTAGAATTGGTCCTCTATGCCCTATAGGCCCCTATGATCTGCACGGATTCAGTTTTCTAGTCATGTATTAAATACCAAAAGTGCTAATGACATGCTTTATTCGTCCTAGACATACATATACTAGACCACTCAAAGGGACAGACACCATTTTGGACGTTTCACAGCCAAAAATTATTTTCTCATTTTAAGAAAATAAGATAAATAAACCCACCTGGCGGACAAATGACTAGTTTTAAGAAAATATTTTTTCTTGAAACTCGTCATTTATCCGCCAGACATAGGCATACCACTGTAACACAACTTTATATTATATCAACTTTTATATTATCAGGATAGGTTCCCAAGCTGAAAACAAGAAACCTTGCTTACCCCAGTTTGATATACTGCTCACTGTGGACGATCTTGATGCTGATGGTACCAGATATCTTAGTGCGATACACTGCCAGCAGTGCCTCCTCGAACTTAGCATTGTCTGCGTTAGGAACATTAGCATCCACATACAGTTCCATACCAAGTGATATACGGCTGATGGGTGCCTTTAATGAGGTGAGAATGACATAGAACCCTCCGGGGGCTGTGATCTTGCCCTGTAGGTTGGCGTCAATGGCGGCCTTGGTGAGTGAGGCCATAAGGCGGGAGTCCTGCTGCACTGAGTCCACACTCAGGGAGTACACCATCCGGATGGCAAAGGTTCTATAATAGATAATGGTTCAGGATTGTCAATACTATATTTCTAGATAGTGATTAATATATGCTATCGTAAGGGAAACAGCGAACGATGCTCATCAAATTCATAATTTTCTGAAACTATATTTGTAACTAGATGTTGAAATAACAGACGGCTTATGTGCAACATAATGGGCATACCCCAAACTATCCACCACTTCTTCCTGGGATAGTATCTTGATGTCCACAGTCTTTGTAGCAAATTCTGTAACAAAATAAAAGCATTGTTTAAGTATATAGTCACTTGCATTGTTCATTTAAAGAGTATTTGTAATTCGTCGAGATCTTTCTCAACAACGCTAATTCTTTGAGTAAATATTTAAGCAAGAATCCACAATAAGTATCTGCTTACATATGGCATATCTTTCCACAAGAGCTAAATTACGGGTACACGGAATTTAGGCACCCGGTCTTTAGGCACCCTGCCCTCAGGCCCCCGTGATCATAGGCACCCTGCCCTTAGGGAGTGATCATTTTTTAACAACAGGGGGGGGGGGTGGTTTTCCGCGCGGAGCGCGCGAAATTTTTTTCACCCCCCCCCGGTCAACGGGTCAAAATTTTTTACCCCCCCCCCCCTACGGGTCGGAAATCGGCGCGCGCGCAGGCCCTTTGAAGCATAGTAACGCGCGGGCTTTTTGGCCCAAAACAGGTTAAATTTTTTTGACCCCCCCCCCAAGAGGGGTCCAAATTTTTTACACCCCCCCGGTCAAGGGGTCCAAATTTTTTTGCCCCCCCCCCCCCAAACCAACCCCCCCCCCCTGTTGATAAAAAATGATCACTCCCTTAGGCCCTCCGGATTTCAGGCCCGCGGCCTTTTGGCACCCTGGCCATAGGCCCCCTGTCTATAGGCCACAACCTACCATACGTTCACAACCCTCTAATACGTCCACAACCCTCTCATACGTCCACAACTTTTCATATGTCCGTTTCAGTGTCTCTAACAAATGATTGACCACCCTCTCCTCACGTCCACTACCATCTCCTCACGTCCACTACTATCTCCTCACGTCCACTACCATCTCCTAACGTCCAACCCCCTCCCTCACATCCAACTTCTCACATCCAACCCCCTCACGTCCAACCCCCTCACGTCCAACCCCCTCACGTCCAACCCCCTCACGTCCAACCCCCTCACATCCAACCTCCTCACGTCCAACCCCCTCACATCCAACCCCCTAACGTCCAAACACCTCACATCCACCCCCCTCACATCCAACCCCCTTACGCCCAACGGCCTCATGTCCAACCTCCTCACATCCAACCCCCTCATGTCCAAACCCCTCACATCCAACCCCCTCACGTCCAAACCCCTTGGTTATATTATGGGTAATTGAAATGTGTGGATGTATGACAGGGGTGTGGATGTATGACAGGTGGACGTGAGTGAAGCAGGTAGACGTGAGGGGAGGAGGTGGACGTGAGGGAAGGGGGTGGACCTGTGGAGATGGTAGTGGACGTGAGGAGATGGTAATGGATGTGAGGAAGCAGTAGTGGACGTGAGGATGAGGTAGTGGACATAAGGAGAAGGGGTTGGACGTGAGGAGAAGGGGTTGGACGTGAGGAGATGGTAGTAGACGTGAGGAAATAGTAGTGGACGTGAGGATGAGGTAGTGGACGTGAGGAAGTGGTAGTGGACGTGAGGAAGTGGTAGTGGACGTGAGGAGATAGTAGTGGACGTGAGGAGATGGTAGTGGATGTGAGGAGATGGTAATGGACGTGAGGAGAAGGGGTTGGACGTGAGGTAGGGGGTTGGACGTGAGGAAAGAGGTTGAACATATAATTTATAAGAGATAGTGTTGGACGTGAGGAATTAGAATGAGATAATGGTCATTTATATGTAACCCGGCAACTTACCAGTAACTGACTGCTGCCAGGACGTCCTCAGGGCTATCTTAAAGTCAGTGAGGCTGGTCTGACTGACCATGGTGGAGATGTGCAGGAAGAAGGCTGACTGGTAGCTGAACATACTGTTAGCAGTGACTGAGATGACCAGGGAGCTGTAGAAGGTACTGGAGGTACCCACACTTATAGCATCAAGAGCCGCAGTGATCTGTACCACTGTGAGGCCTGTCGTCACAGAGGCGTCCACCAACACCCCCTTTACCTCCACCAGGAAGCCCACAGTGAACACGGTTTGTCTGTGAAGAATGAAGGTTGGAATAGATATAGAGATAGGATTATGTGTTGTCGCATCAAAATTATTATTAGGCAAAGGAGTTCAATCTACTGCTTATCTTAGGGCTCACAATATACTTTTTTGAATATGAATTTCAATATTCGAAATAAGAGTATTGAAATGGGGTATAATAATAATTATTGAGATATAGTTTATATATATAAATGTGTGATTTACCTGAATAGCTTATATGAATATACGTTTAAAAAACGTGTTATAAAGATGTTGGCTATGGTGGTCACAAAAAACCACATGCATGTGTCTAGAGAATGAGCGAATATTAACTAGTTGGGTATTATTTAACTTGCATATAATTTATACGCATTATAATACACACATTTCTAGCGATATTTTTTTTCAAATACGTACCCTGTCAGTGTTATCATTTCATCCTGTACAGTCAACTTCACATTGGCTTCAACTGAAAGAAGAAGTATAATGTTTGATATGACTTTTTTCCATGGTGGATCATTCAGTTATCACGTATCGCAACATCACGTCTAACTTCTAAAAAAAATCCACAGGCCAATTCATTTTGTGTGTGTCACTGTATTAGCTTTACTGGTTAAATCACTTAGTAACCCAGACGCTCGTGCATACAGCATACAGAACATAAAACCTACCACCAAATGCCAATTTCCAGCCAAGAGCCAGAGCAGCTTCCACTTTGCTGAAGTCGGACTGCTTGACGGACTGTGTCAGGGTGAAAGTGAAGGCAGATGACTTGAGGACCAGTTGCGATGACTTGGCTGTGGACACAGTGTATTTGACGCCTGTGACTGTGGTCAGACTGAGGGAGGCCCTGAAGGCAGCCATGAACTCAGGCTGGAAGTCAGGACAGATGATGGCATCGTCAGGAGACTCTGCCCCATATCGGATGCCGTATACGGTTTGTCTGCAATGGCAAAGGGTACATTATCTCATATAATTATCAATAGATAATGAATAGTCAGATGTTGATAATGCTCACGCCACATGATTGAAATGTCACATCAGTAGGTCAGGCACATATTAAATAAATGTGTCACCATATATAGAGGCAATTACTGGAGAGGATAATATTATTATCATAAGGAGATTATCCTGCTTTCTCATTGTGTGATACATTGTAATAACCGTATCATGACCAGCAAAAATAAAGACCAAATCTGGGAAAATCTAACAAACATGTGGCTCCAGAGGGGCCAAGAGCAACCTGGCGACCTGGGCTGTTTTCCATGCGACCTAGTAATATAATAAAACCGACCTGGCAACTTTTGGAAAAATTTGGCTATAGCATAAATGGTCTTTGTGACTTGAGGCCCTTAATTTCGGCGACCTTTCGATCTGAGAGGGGAACCCCTCTGCACCCCCCCCCAATATGCTTACCCCTTGAACAGCATTTCCTCCTGTGAGCGAACACTGATGGTGAGTGCCTTGTACTGACTCAGAGAGCTCCAGGTTGTCACCAAGGTGGCGCTCAAGTCGCTGAAGAGAGAGGGCGTCACCATCTGATTCATCACAACCAGACACAGCTTAGCGTTAGCCACAAAGCCAGCAGCTGCCGTATTACTGGCCACTACTTCACTATACTTCTTATCTGTACCAGAGATTGTCACTGAGTCCAGGTACTGCTTGACAGAAGTAGTGGTCACCTTCTCTGTGAATTGGGCATTGACTGTGGTAGAATCTGCAGTCAGGGTATAGAGGAGTTGTACCATTGCTGATCTGCAATAAAAACAGTCGAACACGATACTGATCAGAATGATAATTATGTTGCTATTCAATGCACACTATTAGAACCAACAATTATTAATTGATCAATGGTACCAGTATATATGTGTCCAGGGTATCTAGAGTAAGACGCTCTTCATGCATGGTTACATTTGTTTCTAATCATTTTGCTTTTATGAAACTTAAATTGGTATGGTAATATATCGCACACCACACTAAACTCAGGTTATCTAGTATGGTATGGTTAATATTTTATCAATGTATCATCCAAAGACACCGGTCTTGACTTACCCATCAGCAGCGAGCCCCTCCTCCTGACCAATGATTGTCACCTTCCAGCTCATTTGCGAATCTTAAAGAGTCAATACCATTTTCATTACTGCTTCGGACAAATCGATTTTGAGAAGAATCATTTCAGTGTAGGACCATTGTGGGGTTCATCAATCGATTAACACCTTATACATACAATGGGTACCAGTTTACATTGGATTATTATGTCTGGCGGTCATGGATACGGTGAAAACATTTTTGGTTGAGAATCAAAACATAGGGCGAATAGGTTCAAGAGGGAAAAATACACAATCAATCCAATCAACCATATTATTATATGCCATGGCGATTCATAGCATTTACTGTATTCATATATTGGTTAGGCGTTATGTTGATCAAACAGGAACGCATGATCAAATGCATGGAACAAATTATAATAACAACTAGGATGCAAAGGTTCTGCTCTAGGATTTGCACACCGTAGGTGTGGTGACCGGCAACCAAATTAGGATTAAAAGGTTATTGTCTAAGATAAACGGGACGGGATAAACGGAGAACGGGATAAACGGAGAACGGGATAAACGGAGAACGGGATAAACGGAGAACGGGATAAACGGAGAACGGGATAAACGGAGAACGGGATAAACGGAGAACGGGATAAACGGAGAACGGGATAAACGGAGAACGGGATAAACGGAGAACGGGATAAACAGGGAACGGGATAATTGGAGAACGGGATAAACGGAAAACGGGATAAACGGAGAACGGGAGAAAGGGAGAACGGGAAACCGGAAGAAAGGGAGAATGGGATAAACGGAGAACAGGATAAACGGAGAGCGGGATAAAGGGAGAGCGAGATAAAGGGAGAGCAGGATAAAGGGGGAGCGGGATAAACGGAGAGCGGGATAAACGGAGAACGGGATAAACGGAGAGCGGGATAAACGGAGAACGGGATAAACAGAGAACGGGATAAACGGAAAACAGGATAAACGGAGAACGGGATAAACGGAGAATGGGATAAACGGAGAACGGGAGAAAGGGAGAACGGGAGAAAGGGAGAACGGGAAACCGGGAGAAAGGGAGAACGGGATAAAGGGAGAACAGGATAAATGGAGAGCGGGATAGCGTTAAATATGAACGGGATAAACAGAGAACGGCCTAAACGGAGAACGGGCTAAACGGAGAACGGGCTAAACGCAGAACGGGCTAAATGGAGAAAGGGAGAAACAGAGAACGGGAGAAACAGAGAACGGGAGAAAGGGAGAACGGGAGAAAGGGAGAACGGGAGAAAGGGAGAAAGGGAGAAGGGAAGAAAGGGATAAACGTAGAGCGGGATAAACGGAGAACGGGATAAACGGAGAGCAGGATAAACGGAGAATGGGATAAACGGAGAACGGGCTAAACGGAAAACGGGATAAACGGAGAACGGGAGAAAGGGAGAAGGGGATAAACAGAGAACAGGATAAAGGGAGAGCGGGATAAACGGAGAGCGGGATAAACGGAGAACGGGATAAATGAAGAACGGGCTAAACGGAGAACGGGCTAAACGGAGAATGGGAGAAACAGAGAACGGGAGAAACAGAGAACGGGAGAAAGGGAGAACGGGATAAAGGGAGAGCGGGATAAACGGAGAGCGGGATAAACGGAGAACGGGATAAACAGAGAGCGGGATAAACAGAGAATGGGATAAACGGAGAATGGGATAAACGGAAAACGGGATAAACGGAGAACCGGAGAAAGGGAGAACGGGAAACCGGGAGAAAGGGAGAACGGGATAAACGGAGAACAGGATAAATTGAGAGCGGGATAAAGGGAGAGCGGAATAAAGGGAGAGCGGGATAAACGGAGAGCGGGATAAACGGAGAATGGGATAAACGGAGAGCGGGATAAACGGAGAACGGGCTAAATGGAGAACAGGATAAACGGAGAACGGGCTAAACGCAGAACGGGCTAAGCAGAGAACGGGCTAAACGGAGAACGGGATAAACAGAGAACAGCCTAAACGGAGAACGGGCTAAACGGAGAACGGGAGAAACAGAAAACGGGAGAAACAGAGAACGGGAGAAAGGGAGAACGGGAGAACGGGATAAACGGAGAACAGGATAAATGAAGAACGGGCTAAACGGAGAACGGGCTAAACAGAGAACGGGAGAAACAGAGAACGGGAGAAACAGAGAACGGGAGAAAGGGAGAACGGGAGAACGGGATAAACGGAGAACAGGATAAAGGGAGAGCGGGATAAACGGAGAACGGGATAAACGGAGAACGGGATAAACGGAAAACGGGATAAACGGAAAACGGGATAAACGGAGAACGGAAGAAAGGGAGAACGGGATAAACGGAGAACGGGATAAACAGAGAACGGGATAAACGGAGAACACATAGGTACCAATATAATCCGACAAAACGAAAATCGCAAATATCTTCGCTGTGTACGCTCCGATCGGCCCGATTTTCGGAAGGGTAGGAGAACTTCAAAATCGTTTTTAGGTCAAAATCGTTTAGGGGCTCAAAATCGGTTTTGGGGGCAAAATCGGTTTTGGAGGCAAAATCATCTGCAGCTCATGCCGCCCCGCGGCCAACCCGACACGTCGAACCAGAAACGAAGCTGCAACGAAGATGGTGTCGCTGCTGACGCTCCGATCGACTCGCTTTTTCAGCCGAGACGTAAAACAGCGGTTACGCGCTGCCGGGCGCTGACGCCCACAGCCACCTGCTCGCCCCCAGCCACCTGCTTTCCCACAGCCACCTGCTCACCTATAGCCACCACCTGGAATTCGATTATATATGACTTCCAATATATGAAATTAGGGTAGCTTCTTCTGGCGATTACGATTCTGCTGTCAGAAATGAGAAATAACGTACTGTACTCAAATTAGATAATTCATTCGACTTTCTAATGACAAAAGCGGTATGTGTGAGGCTTGTGGTGGCCTGGTAAGTAGCAGAGAGCGGCATAGGAAATAGCAGACGACATTCACTATATAGTTAACCCTTTGAGGCCAACATTACCCATTACTATATTCGTATTACAAGGTGTACAGTGTGTTGGGGATGGGTGTATATAGAAGGCCTTAAAGGGTTATTATCCAGCTGTCACAAACATGTTGCCACTTCCCTTTAAGGGCCGCAATGTACAGATTAAGCCACCGCGGTGGTACTGGGGAGCTTCTATGGGAGGTGTGATAACCTTGGGCGGGCTCCAGTGAGTTTTCAAATGCCATGTACCTATTGAAAACTCAGCAGACCGGAATGAGCAGTGCATTCTGGGTGGGAGTCATAGACCATATGGGGCTAGGTATATTTTAGCGGATTGTGAGCTAGGCAATGCTGAGGAATGGGAGGAGTCGGCGGAATTAGTTTATAATCACCCTGGCAGAGGGCAGCAGTTCAAGGGGTCTAGTACTAATCCTACGGAGAATAGAGGCTATGCTGCTAGGGTGCTCGGTCCGATCCCTCAATGCTATTTCAATGGGCGCGCAGCTCGGCTGTCTGAGCTTACGGGGCTTTGTCTACCTTAATTCCTGACCGGACACATAGTGCCGGTCAATAATAAGTATCGGCGATGTACCAATTCCACAACATAGCTAAATGTAATGTTATATCTTACCCTAGTGTGGTCTAATACTTGTACCGATGTTGCACGCTATGTGCAATTCCAACATACCCTCTTAAATAGCACATAATCAACACGGCTGATATTTTTCAATATCCATTTATAAAGAGATCACCTTCCGGCCCATATTTCTGATAAAGTGCATGCCATTACCAACATAACCAATGATAAACAAAAAAACAACTATCTATAGCAGCGATATACACCACAACCAACACACATGCACACACGTCTGCAGACTGGTGTTTACAGCAAACCTACCTTTTGGCAACACCTTCTCAAAATCTGTATGGAATGACATATGCTCAATGACAACAGAGCTGATACACATACTAAAAGGAATATAGTAAAATACATGCAGTATGAAGTACGTACACACACGCTAAAGACCAGTTACACCTACAAGTTGACTCTCTATGTGGTCACATGAGTTCCTTGTGCTATAGTTCTTATCAACGACTATTGGACAGCTTGACATCTGCGAATGGAGAGCATCACTGAGCATAGCCTTAAGATACTATAGAACGAATGAATTTGCGAGAGGAAGCCTTATCATAACCCTAACTATGGATAGCAGAATATGAGCTGAAGTAATAATATAAGTAAAAGGTACAACAGTACAAAGACTATCAGATAGTGCTATAGAACTGTAGAATGAGCTCAAGTAATGCTATAAGTACAAGAAACAAAGATTCCCTGATAGTAACAACAGTTCCCTTTCTATGCTCACCTTTGGATTTGTCTACCCAGGTCTGCTCCAATGCCGTCTGCACTGACACAAAGTCCACTTCCTTGATCTTCTCAGTTAACACTATGGAGAAGGCCGAGCTCTTCTGCACAAAACTCTTGGTGTTGGTTACGGCGGCTATGGTGATCTTCTCCTGCCTGGAGGTGGTGATGAGACTTAAGGTGGCCTCCAGGGTCTCCAGACTCAGGCTCTGTTGGATCACAGCGCCCTCTGCAGTCTCCACGAAGAAGCTGAAGCCTGTCACCAGCTCGCTGCAAGGGTATTATTGGTGAAACGTTCTTGACTCGCATAGAATTATGATAATGACGGTAGCTAAATAGCCGGCTTCGATCCCCTAGACCCCAAATTCGACATGGCGACATGGGTCATTTTCGGGCTTAGGGAGTGATCATTTATTATCAACAGGGGGGGGTGGTGGATTTGGGGGGGGGGCAAAAAAATTTGGACCCCTTGACCGGGGGGGGGGGCAAAAAAATTTGGACCCCTCTTGGGGGGGGCAAAAAAATGTAACCTGTTTTGAGCCAAAAAGCCCGCGCGTTACTATGCTTCAAAGGGCCCGCGCGCGAGCCGATTTTCGACCCTAAGGGGGGGGGTAAAAAATTTTGACCCCTTGACCGGGGGGGGTAAAAAATTTCGCGCGCTCCGCACGGAAACCCACCACCCCCCCCCTGTTGTTAAAAAATGATCACTCCCTTAGTGACATGGGAAAGGAAGAAAGAATAGATAGCACATCGACCAGGGGCCCATACTTAGCAGAGTAGATTTTGTAAAATAATGAAGCCCATATTTATAAGCAAAGGGCACGTAGACAAATGTCATTTGCATTTTCTAGTAAACGAAAACAATTTAGAAAAACCTGATTACCAAGAGATACATAATTAGGATTAGGATTCCTCAAATATAAGTATTTGCAATACGAACGTTTCCAACACTGCATGAACATTGTTTTTTAAGCTTTTTGGGCGGTCTTACGTGCAGTAAATGTCTTGTAAATTTTGTGACTTTAATCATTCTGCTTTTTTCTTAAATGCCATCGTTCATGCTGTGCAATGCTTGATTTACTTACCCATTCGTTCCAATGAATTCCTGTGTTGCAGCGAACTTCAGGCTCACAGAAGAAAGTGCTGTAAGGTAGAAAAGTCTTAGCTGATCACATGCAATTTAGAATAGTAGAAATGTCAGCTCTAACACTAAGTAATGAATTGAGGTACCTGACTCTTCAAAAGAGTATTTGTACTGTCTATACTTTCTTTAGTTGTGATAAACCTTCAGGAATGCAGAGCATTGCTAGATCCCAAAAGTTGCATGATAATTGATGATTGGTGAAATCAAGCACCAATCCAGCAGAGGAAACTTGATGTAATCTAGCGTCTGTCGATCTCTGCTCACAAGCCATTTATATGATAGTCTGTCATTTTAGTACATATCTATAACATATATGTGGCTCCAGAGGGGTCAAAAGCGACCTGGCGACCTGGACCGTTTTGATGGCGACTTTCGACCTAATGCAATAATAAAAGTGACCTGGCGACTTTTAGATAAAATTCACAGTACTTAAGGGGGTCCAAAAAAGCGACTTTGTGACCTGGGCCCCTTAATTTCGGCGACTTTCCGACCTGAGGGGGGGGGGACCCCTCTGCACCCCCATATATGGGGTTACTTACATACATCAGTCCTGTGGTAAGCATCCGTTAACTCAATAAGGATCTTCTCTCTGTCTTCCTTTGTGATTGATGTCTTGAGGTACACAGTGGTAGCCTGAGACATGGTCCTGACAGTCTTCACAGATACGGACGTCTCCACTGTAATGCCTGCCGACACCAGAACAGAAGAGGCCGCAACCTTCGTCTCCAACGTGGTCACGTCAATGTTGGCCACCTGCCTATAGTCTATGGTAGTGGACGAGCTTGTTCGGATGGAGAAGCCCACTTTGATCTTTGTTTCACTTTGAGAAGGGATTAACATAATGATCATATGAGTGGCAGTGAGTAAGAAAGTATACATGCAGGTCAGTTTAGAGTCTTTCGGAGTATTCCAACTTAAGTGATCAGAAACTTGAAAAGCCTTTAGAAGTATGTGAGGTAAAGGATGAATTCTTCTGCTATGAAAACAATGCAGGCATCCACTCAGGTGTGGATAACTCCCTGATACATAAATGTAGGCTTATCCGTATTTTATCACCTACCTTATGACATTATAAAGCATACCATAAGCCCAAAAGTAATATATCCCTGACGATAAAAACGCCCTTGAAACCATATTTAACTAAATTGTGAGAAAAAGAGTTAAGCTCTAAAATAGCTGTTGATTCTTTCAGGTAATGTAACAAGTTTTAAACATACCCAGTAGCCGTGATAACTTCCTCCTGTGACACTATCACAACACTGACACCCTGTGCAGCGAGCTCTGTGGTGAATAGAGTAATGTGATAATATCATATTCAACGAGAACCTATCTGAACGCAATATGTACCAATATGGGACAACATTATAGACTTACATTTCTATCAATCCTATTGGAAGAAAAGCTGTTGTACAAAATACTGATACCGTGTGCCCAGCAGAAATACACGCCTTAATTTGACTGATCATTGCTTCGTAGAAATCGGACATACGCAGCATAACTGTACACATAATTGCAGACTTGTCAGCTGCATATCTGTAAACATAGCTTTAGGCAAAACCTACCAGGGTTAGCAGCTATTAAAGTGGCAGTCATGGCAGCTTCCATCTCAACCTTAGCTGCACCCTTGACAGACGTAGATATGATAGTGGTGGCTAGGCTCTTGGTCTCAATGGTAGTCATGGACGAGATGTCCACCACAGCAGTGGAGTAGGTCTTGGAGGTCCCAGTAATGGTGACTGAGGACAGGACAGAGGTGATCTTGGTCGTGCTGACCCGCAGCATAGTGAGTGATGACTGGATCTTCCCACCCACCTTCACAGAGTACTGAATACGGGTGAAGCTCTGGCTGTAAAAGATAATACACACACATGCCTTATGGTTATTTGAGTGTCTTGAACTATGTTTTCTAGGGCTGCTCTAGGTTCTACAACTATACCAAGAGGAATTATTCAATATTATTTACCAAGACATCTTTGGATTCCTGTCAACGTTTAAACAATGATTGTGCCTGCAGATGGGTCAAAAGCGACCTGGAGACCCGGGCCGTTTTGGAGGCGACTTTCGACCTAAGGCAATAATAAAAGTGACCTAGCGACTTTTGGGCAAAAATGACAATATGTTAAAAGGTCCAAAAAAGCGACTTTTTGACCTGGACCCCTTAATTTCGGCGACTTTCCGACCTCAGGGGGGGACCCCTCTGCACCCCCATGATTGAAACTTCATATCAACCTTCCGCTTTTATCAAATACCTGACTAACTAAATATCCAATGACATCAAAACGTAGCAAATAAGAATCCCATCCACATACCCAAGTTCATTGACAACCTCAAACTGCCGTAGTATAGTCACAGACACGGTCTTGATATCCACGATACTGTGGGTTTCTGTGAAGGCAGTTACGATGGATGTCTGAACAGAGACCAGGTCCGACCTCTGTATCGATGTGCTCAGGGAGAAGGAGAAGAGTTCTGCCACCCTGAACTGGGCAGAAGCCACAGTCGTCTCTACAGCCTTTATGAGCACACCCTTGGCTGTCTTGATGCTGGCGGTGGAGAGCGCTGAGCTAATGGCTGTCCATTTGGCTGCCTTAATGTCCACTGAGCGGAACACCTTGGTCGCAGACGTTACAGAGAACAGCACGCTATAGCTGATAACCCTGTAAATCCATGGGAAAGTAACATTACAAAATGATATGCTAACATCTTTTATTCATTCTGATATTAAGAGGATAGTTATCTACCAGTATTTGATATTTTATGTGCAGGACTGGTACCATATGGTATGATTTACCTAAATAGTTGGTCATTTACTATTATAATCAATGCAATTACTTCATAAACAAGGCCCTCCTCTATGCCGAATTGAAGGATGGTGCAACATTCTAAAGAGTTATCGCAGTCAAGGTCCGAATAGCCAAGTTGAATAGCTAACACATTTAGAATATATATATACTTATTAAAGCTAAAATTAGGAATGAACTATGTAATGGGTGTGGACCACCAAATTCGACATGGCGACATGGCTTTTTCTTAAAATCGACAATCGACATGAGGCCTAGTGACATGCGACATGAGGCACAAAAAATTTAGTGACAGGCGACATGAGCAATTCTTAAAATCGACATGGGATATGGGCATTATTAAGCGACATTGACATGCGACATGGCCATTTTTTAAGATCGACAATTGACATGGTGACCCCCCATCCAGAGCCCCTATGTACATAATGATCGGATGACTCACCCCTTAACATCCACAAACTCCTCCTGGGTGATGACCTTTATGGAAGGCGTCTGCAGTCCAGATGCTGTGCCAATAACAGTCGTCATGGAGGACTCAAAGCTGCTGAATGAGCTGATGCTCATCTTCTGGTCAATTGTGGTACTGTGCAGCTCGGAGCGCTCAATGAGTAGCTCGGCAGACTGGGAGACTGAAATGACTGAGCTGTAGGAGGTCGAGGTGGTGGTACTGGAGGACATGGAGAAGGACAGAGAGGTGGTCAGCTCTGTGGTGGACAGCTTCTTCACAACCCTGGAGCTGATGACCGTAGTGCCCGACTTGACGAAGTAGAACACCTGGCGAGTGGTCACCCTGGAGGATGGAAAATGTAAGGTGATTATTATCATTCTACCCACGTATTCAAATGCAAAATTTATGCTGTAGCCTATGGAGTTGATGATCCGCCTAAATTAAGTTCATTTCCCATATCTAATCTTTTTGAGTTTTACAGAAATTATGTATTGATTGAATAACTGTACCAGTGTTGATTGAGGTACAAAGAGGTTACCCCCCCGTGTTCTCAGTCAATTTGTAACAAATGTCTACATTATTGCATCAAACATTAACGGGAGTGTCATAATACTGGATCTACACACGAATTATTTTCAAGGAGCTAATTAGCAAGCTAAAGGCACACATTACTAATTTAACTAGACCTACCCTGTAGCACTGAGCATCTCCGCCTGGCGCGCCACTGTCACCTTCAGATCAGTCATACTACTGAACTCTGTACGAGTTTTTATAGTGGTCAGTATCTTGGATTCTAAGGTAGTGATATCGGAGCTCACGACTGCAACATCCAAGAAGAATGAGAATGATGAGGACACATCAACCAGGGTTTTCATAACTGTTTTCTTTACGAACGTGTACCCTCCAACCTTGACCAGTTCTTTCTGGTTCAGTTCGACCATGACGTCTTCTGTGGAGATGGGTGCAATGATGGCGGGGTTGACCTGGGTCTCTCCTGACTTGATCTGCATCAGTACCTGAGTGAAGGTTGATCTGGAACAAGGTGTCAAACATTTATCAATATCTCAGCAGGAACATCATAATTATTATCTGCTCGATATAAGAACCATAATACACATATCAGGAGAAACTAAAGTCTGTATGTTCATAACATGGCTCTTTAGTATATCAGCATATCACAAACACAATCCACTTCTTTTTTTTGGGGGGGGCGAGTTGGTAGTTATCAAATGGGAATTGGGCATTGGCTAATCCATGGTCTATAACCCAGTTTCAATCTCATATTTGCGATAATTTATACTGGTATTTTAATGATATTCTTTCTAGTAAGGACAACCTTACCCCTCAGCACTGAACTGTTGTACCATCTTGACAGATTTCACCTCCACTTTTGTTGTGATGATGACTGAAGTCTGAGAAGTGGTAGCTGGAGCAGAGGAAGAAAAAAAGTGGATTCAAAAAACATTTTAAGACATATTATACGAATCCATGGAAATAAAGTTCGCTGCACATTTATTCCATGCTTCATACATTGATTGCAAGCTCTTAAAGAATAAGATGCTGATGATTTTATAATAGAAATCAATAACACCAACAACATAGTATGGCGACGAAAGATTTCTTTTCAAAACATAGTGTATCTTCGGGTATCAATGATAGTTAGGCAATACATAATTCGAAGTGAGATCTTTACTACATAACATGCCACAACAAAATGAGGAATTCTCCATACATGTTCAAAACGTAAAAAGGTAAAATGCACCACAACCACAAACTATATTACGATTCACATGCACATTTGATTAGATCCGCACTGAAAGGCGATTGATGAAAATGCTACACCACTATGCAAAGCTTAAAATCATTATGAATTACGCCTGTTATCAATTTTAGCCTGGTTAATGATTTGATTTGAACTGTGATAGTTTTAGTTGTGTTATGTAATGGGGTTCAGTTTATCTGGGAGGCTAATATTTGAAATCATTAAGTAATGCATTGTTTCTTGATCTTCATGATTCGTTCACATCTTATTGATATAGGCTTTCCATATGGTACATTGAAATCTAAAATCAGTTTTAGTAAAAGTCTTGGTATGTCTTATGTTGCCTGGATAATCCCAACCTCAACGATGGACATGGAGTGCAAACGCAATGTTATTAGTATATTATACATGAAATTAATATGTTTTGCAATTTATTGATCAGCTCGATACCATGCAATTACCATGCATGAAGATATCGTGCTGTATTCACTCTGTTGTATTATAGCATATTATATTTAATATGATCCATGGCCCACCTAGGTATATTATAACATTGACTTTTCCTGTCACCAACTATAACTCACCACGTTTTCGCCTTCTTCGTTTATCATTGTCGTCTAAAAGAATTATTAAAGTTCAGTGAGCTATGCATAAGACATTTACTGTTTATACCCGTGTTATCCTCATGACATCTATATAGATAAATACTAAGTACTAGCACATATAATACAACATTATCTAAAGTTAGCGTATTAGTAATATGTAAAGCAGCCATTTATGTTTCCAAAGTCTTGGGAATTGCCTAATATACATCCTACTTGATATTATGAATGCACAGATGCAGCGGCCCAATAGGCTCAACAGCCACTGCATATAATTATTGTATACCCAAGCTATGATCTTATGACGTACTTACTATATGACTTGATCTACTGAATACAGCTCATAACAGCTCTAAATCATCACTCACATTCACCAGCAGTTGCTAAAGTCTAGCACTATTCATGAAGATCAGAAACGCCGCATAGTACATTGTTGCAATATTCTTTTTGTCGTTATGATTGATGAATGCTGCGTTCGATCACTAGGGCTGCATTCATGCATCATGACGACCAAGGATATAACAATGACCTAAAGGGTCTAGTGCATTATGTCTAATATTAGGGCTGAAAGTTTATACTCACTGACAACAGACTGGACAGACTCGCTCAATGCCTTGGTATCAGCTTCCGAGAACTCGCCATCCACCGTTACAGAGGCACATTGGGACTTCCGTACTACCTGCGTCTCAGACGAGGAGGACGTGACGTTAATGACGCCGAAGGCCACCCCATTGACATCGACCAGGCTAGCGGCCTCTATCTTAGTGGTCAGGGTTTCTAAGGACGGCAGAGTAGCAATCTGTGCATCTAACATCTCGCCATCTATCACCACCGTGTAGCGAACACTGAAGTATGAATCCCTGGAGAAAGATAATGGTTAGAGAGTTTAGTAGTAGTACAGTGCTCTGCCTATGTTCGCGCAAAGTTGAAGTTCCTATAAAAATAAATGGTCCTAGAAGCATACAATCAACCTGGAAAGCACTACATGGAAAGTACTCGTTACCGAAACAAATAGATAATTATGTGCAATGATCCGAACAAACTTACCCAGTGTCGGTATCAATTGTTTCTTCTGTCGTTGCAACGGTGACCGCGACTGTTGATGAGGTGAATTCTGTGAAACAAGACGACACTAGCTATTATATCACACATTATCATTGGACTCGCTAGAGGGAGGAATATGTAATATATAAAGAAGATAGATAGAACTTAATACTTTCCATAAGCAGTATCAGATAGAGATAGATATTTATTAGCTTAGCCCCATCATCAGAGAGGCCACTTCCTCAACAACAAAAGGAAGGAAATCTTAATTTAAAATAGAAATTCCAGCAAAAAAGCAGGAATCCCTGCAAAAGCAGGAAAAGTGGCATATTTGCTATTCCTACCTTGTCGTTCGGTAAAGCTCTCCTTAATGATGGTCTCGAAGGAGGTGAAGCTAGACTCTTGGACATCGAGGTTGAGGGTGAGGGAGTAAACAGAGGTCTCTGTGAACACTTCAGTCAGCTCCACATCCAGCACCTCCAGCTCTACCTCAGTGGCTGCCTTAAAGGTCGACACCAGGGTCGACTCCTCCAGCACTGGAAGTACAGACGCCGACGCCACCTGGCCATCGATGATCAATTGATAATCCACGGCATAGGAGAAGGACCTATAATTAATATAAAATGTAGAGTTGGTTACAATACGCATACTCATATTGTGCAATTTTTTAAGGGAAGTTGTTTCCCCAAGACTTTCAGGCATGGGTACACTCGTGGAATTGTGCCCTCCCTCAGTTTATTGTTCACTGTGTCTGTTTGCACTAGTTTGAGTCCAAACATCAAAAGACCTATCATTAATTTCCTGTTTGGTAAGTCAGACAAACATCATCTAGGATGTTTGTTAAGTCAGACAAACATAATCTTTTCAATATTGGATGTTAGGTTGCGCTAGTATAATGTGTAAAGTCGTGTTTCATCAAGTTCTCTTATCAGTATGGGATGGTGATTTTAATCGTTATTGGTTAGACACATGGATGTGATATGCTTATATCCATTTTTCTACATTAAATACAATGATAGTTATGGATAATCATGGCAAGGTGTGATTTGACATATATATCTCAGACCTAACTCCATAGCGGCCATTGATAACACCATTATAAGTATTTGCAAACAGAAGTAAAAGGCAACAAGCTGCTGCCTATATATACTTCAGTTTTCTTACCCTGTCTTTTCTACCAGGACTTCACGCTGGCGGACAACCTTGATAGTCAAAGATTCCTTGGTCTCCACTGTAAATAGACATTAAAAAATTTGAAAAGATTTGAATCTAGTAGAACACCTGTATCATATTTGGTACGAATAATCATTTATAGTCGGCATTAAGAGCATAGACCTAAACCCACAACATGTACCTGCTGGGAGAAATTATAGTTGTTACTGCTATTTTCTTGCCGGTCTACCACAAGTCTATTTCGTAAAACAACAAATATTAAAACTAAAACTATATCACACATCACTCAATGTAATATTCATTAGAATCACCCTTAACTAAAGAAGGAAAGAAGTATATTCTATGAGTAAACTGCGCCATACCTGTTAATGATGTGGATGAAGCAGCCAGAATAGCTTCTGTCATGCTCTCGGTCTCAGTCTCGGAGAAGGCAGTTGACAGTACAATAGATGTACTGATACTCATATCTGTCAACGTTGACAGTTTGACATCCTTAGCAACTTCATAGGCTTTCCCTTGTGCATTTACCACCTGAATGAGCTGCTCGGTTACCTTCTCTATGGACACTGACTGCTCCTCCAGTGAACTCCACATTTTCGAGTCGACAGTTATTGAGTAGCTCATCTTGAATGACGACACACTGAAATATCAAGTGGTATCATCAATGATCTGTAATGTCAGCAACATAATTTTCATTGGATAAGGTTTTATTCTGCCAATGGTATGTTTTTTGTTGATTTCAATTACATTAGCGTATTTGCTTCCGGTTATTGAGTGACTTTCTAAAATAGAGGGTGATCCTGATAAGTTACCATTCCTTTAGTCATGTAGTTATAATGTATTGATATGGACGAAATACCTGCTGATAGACACATATTCTGTGATGGTCAGAATCTTGCATTCAACTGTAGCACTTGCCAGCTTATCTACAAAGAAGGGAAGAAAAACATTTCCATTTAAAGCATTTGTCGCCGCTATGTGTATTATCCATATATAGGCACCTACATGATCGCTGTGCCATATGATTGTCCCCGCTCCAAAGACGATTCTCATTAATTTGTCACTCATGATTTTAGTTAATAACTAACTAACCCCAAACACATTTTCCCTTTATATATGTTACACGATACTTCAGTATCCTATAATAGCTTACGCTATAATCATACATAACATATATATATATATATATATATATATATATATATATATATATATATATATATATATATATATATATATATATATATATATATATATATTTTATGTGTCTGTGAATAATGCTTAATCATTATTGATCATTTAAAGTATACTAATTCTTAATCAATTCTTAATCATGTAAAGATACCTACCGGTGCGCTGTGCTTTCCATGCTGCCACCAGGGCGGTCTGGAGGCTCTCCTTATCAGTTTCGGCCACCTGGGTGGTCAGCACTGAGTAGAAGAGGGTGTCCTCTCTGACCAGGGTGGAGGTCTCTGACGACTCCACCTTGAGGCTGTAGGACTGACCAGCCGGGTTAAGCACCTGCACGTCAGCCTGCAGGCGGGATGGCTCTAGGACAGGAATGGCCTGTGGGATGACAACCTTTCCACCGGCCATCACAATGTAACTCAGCTTGAACACAAAGTCCCTGTAACATAAAGCACCATTTGTATTATAAAATAGCATTATTTGCACGATGGGATATCATACATTGAACAATTTGCGAGAAGTTAATAATTCTCTAGGCAATTCTGCCCGTGTCTTTTACAATTGAAGGAGTCAATTTTAGCTGTGTCTGAATACAAACATGGTGGCCAGTGGCGTAGGAAAAGGGGGGGCCAGGGGGGCCCGGGCCCCCCCAACCAGTGAGGAGGGGGGGCCTGAATATGTTTGGGCCCCCCCAAAATTTGTAAAATTTTGTAGACCTGTAATATAATACACACAATTTTCAACCCTTTACTCTCCCGCATAGGAAAAAGTGGGGGCAGAGGAGGCCAGGCCCCAAAATCAGACATAAAGGGAGCTCAAATACTACTTTTCCATACAATCTAATATAAGGATGTATATGAAACATCGTGCATAAAAACTGATACTTTAAGTTGGTTGGAGTGGGCCCCCCTTTGGCCCCCCCAATAAAGAGTTGCTTCCTACGCCTCTGGTGGGGCTTCAACCTAATTATAGGTGGGAGCTAGCCTGTTTTATCCATCTTTTATGTGCAGGGCCCGCGGCCGATACAATCAAGAGTGACACAACTTGCTACTGATAGCAATACATCATGAATCTATGCCTATGAATTAATTCACATACCCTGAAACTGACAGGGTCTTCTCCTGTTTGACCACCTTGACGGTCACCTCCTTTGTAACAGTAGCAGTGACCTTCTCCTTGATAATAGTAGTCAGCTTCTCCTCAAACTTCTCATAGTCAGTCTTAACCACCGTGCTATCCACGTACAGAGCCATGGTGTTCTCATACTGAATGAGCTTCGTCACCTTCCCAGAGAAGACCTCAAAGGCAACGCCATCTGGTCGAGTGAAGTCTATCTTACTCGAGAAGGTCTCCACACTAATCGTGTTCTCCACAGCGATGGAGGCATCCAGCTTGTTGATAAGATCTCCAGAGGTAATCGTCACTGTGTACAGGATGGTGGTTAGAAGTGTTCTGAAAAGGATCCACAGGATGCATGTATTGCATGGAGGTGCCCGTTCAGTGACTATCGTTGCATAAGCCCAAGTATAGTGAGTACCCCAGTGCCCATTTTCTTCGTAAAATTAGAGATACCATCGATAGTCATATATTGAGGTCATAGAGCCGACAACATTACTAGTCCCTTATATAAAATTGCAACTATCCTGTATCATTAATTGGCGCAGTCGTATTTGAACATATTATCTGATTCAAGGTACATACCCACTAGATGAGATCATCTCCCGACCTGTCCTCACCCTAACTTCTGTTGATGAATCCTTTAGGACTGTATAGAGGAAAGGAAAGTCATAGTAACGTTTAAGCTGTTCAATTTCATGAATTACAATTATCTTTGAAGCGTGTATAGCGCTTGAAATATACTCTAACCAGAGGTTTCTTTAGTCCCCAGCTTAATTTAAGGACAATAATTGAATCTGCGGTGATCAGAAACTACTAAATGGTGTAAGAGACTCAAATATCAAACACTATCAAAAGCATCTACCAGATGAAGGCCTTACTGTTAAGGTACCGCATTCACCTTCCAGGGTGTTTATTGTGGCGCATAATACAAACAACATACAAGGTATTATGTAATAGATAGACTATGCTTATGAGAAGTTAACTCAAAATAACCACAGTAAACTGGTATAGGATGCCTGCCACTCTATACTATATTTTGAGTTAGCCTCACATAACCATTGTCTATTTGTTTTAAACCACAGCTGTAAGGTTATTTGAGTCGAAATGGAAATAACCACGGTATGAATTCTTTTGTCTTAGTCCCCGGCCGTGGTTTAAGTGGGTATTAAACTAGCATTACCATCATTAGTCTCTAGAAGAGCTGCCTTGATTGACTTCTCAAACTTGGAGAACTCCTGCTTGGTGACCGACCCAGTGATGGTCTGTGTGAAACACGAACTGACGGTAACTATTCCCCTCAGCAGTTTTATATCAGTGACGAAGTTGTAGGGCTCGCCGTTAGGCCTCACCAGGGCCCCTATGGTATCTGTTAGGACTTCATTAGATGGGAAAACGCCCTGCAGTCGCCGAGCGTCCTCTCCTGTGCCATTGTTTATGATAGCGATGTAGAGCAGCGAGAATGTATTTCTGTTGGGGGGGAATATATGTAATGTAGATATACAGTATGAAGATAGATATTTTAAGTAAGGTCTATAGATGTGTGTCAAGTTAGTTTTGCTGCTGACAAAAAGTACAATACACAACAATGTTATAAAAGGTGGCTCCAGAGGGGAAAAAAGCCACCTGGCCACCTGGACTGCTCTCCAGGCGATAGTTTAAGCGACCTGCCAACTTTTACACAAAATGTACTATATGATATAGGGTATAATGTAAGCTTAATGGTTGTTAAAATGAAACGCTCACCCCTTCATGTCAATGACCTCTTCGGAACCAAGGACTGTCGCAGAAGCTAGAAATACAAGTGGATAGTTGAATTAGACGGGCATCGATATAAATAGGTAATTACCCGAGGAACTTACCTTGGTTAGGTATGAAGGGGAATTGATGTTCTAACGATGCCTCAGTACCACGAGTTGGACTGAGGAGGACGAGGGAGAAGACACCGAACCGGAAGTGAGCAGTTTAAGAGCGGGAGCATCAAGGGAAGACATAATAGGATATGAGTAGAAGTAGTAATTACCGAAAAGTAGTTTTCTTCAATTGTAATCTTAGCTTTAGGGGATGGAGGGAGGGCCCTCGTCCTCCTCAGTCCAACTCATGGTACTGAGGCATTGTTAGAACATCAATTCCCCTTCATAACTAACCAAGGTAAGTTCCTCGGGTAATTACCTATTCTAACTCTCCCGTCAGCACCACTCGTTGTGCTGTCGGAGAACAAGGGAGAATTTCAAAGCCCTATTAACTCTTCCCGGGTCAGACCCATCTACTTCAATCACGTAAAACGAGTCATTTTTCAATAACAGTAACTTTTATTGTTCACAACTTGAACATTTTTAACAGTGTAAACCTCTAGCTTCGAGGTGTATTAAATCTGGGTAATGTGGTAACAACCTTAGAGACTCGCTTCTTGGAGTCTGTGTAACAGTAACATAAATTCAAATGTATACAGTGTAACAACTGTGTGCCTTTTAGACACTGAACAAGTGCAGCAAAAGCCGCTTCTGATAGCTACCATCAGCCCTTGACTTAATCAGTCTGGTTTGCACCTAGCAGTGCCTCTCCCACCTGTACCCGTGGTTTCTCGCTAACCACCTTTTTCAGGTAGTACTTTGCCATGGTGGCTTCCCTTTTCCATGACCCATACTGTAGCAAGAGATCTGTTGAGATTCCCAATTTTGCCCCTGCCGAGCAACCTGCCCCCCTTAGTGAGTGGGCCCCAAATCTCTTTGTATTTACCCCACTTGCCCTCATGGTCTGTAGGACCCATCTAGAGATTGTGTCCCTCGACACTCCATCATGTGGTGAGATAAATGAAACAAACAACATTTGTGACATCCTGAGGGCCTCCGTCCTCTCTATGTATCTCCGGAGGGCCCTGACTACACATAGATTTACATTGTCATTGTAGGGTTTGAACTTCACCTTGAGAAGTTTCTCCCCTGTTTTAGCCGTTTTTAGGGGAAACAGGAGAACAAAGGAGACTGACCCATCATCAGCCTCCTCCATTCTGTCCAGGCTCAGTCCCATGGCTAATTGTCCTCTATGGCCGGAGATCAATAACATAAGACACAAAACCTTCTTCCCCAGTTTTTCCAATGACATTTTAGAGTTTCTACCCCAGTATTTCAGGGTGTTGAATACCAGCTGTACATCCCAAAAGTAAGTATGCTTGGGTTTCGGTGGGTTTCGTAGGTAGGAAGTTCTCACCGCTCTGGTGACCCAGTACTTCCTTCCCATAGTGTCCGCGTTTGTGGTCTTGGGAAGTACCACCGATAGTGCACATCTGGCCGCATTTATAGCTCCATATGAGTATTTGCGTTCTGACATATCACAAATAAAGTCACACACCTGTGCTTCAGTCGCGTTTTCCTTATCTATTTTCTTAATTAGACAATGAGTATACCATTTCTTAATATATTGATTATAAACCTTATGGGTTCCTCCTTTCCAGCTCTCTATAAGGAACCTGGCCGTTCTGCGGCTACATTTCAGTTCCCTTACCAACTTGAACTCTAGAGTTCTAAAATAATCAAACCGAGGCCTTTGGGGAACTTCCCGTCTGCGTCCTTGTTTCTCTGGAGGTTTCCTCTTTTCCTGCCGATTTTCATTCTTCGTTTGGCGTTCGATACCAGCCTCGTGTACCAGGGAGCAGTCGGCCATTGAGGGGCCACGACCACTGCCTTGAAGGGGGTGTCCACCAGCATCTTCTTGAGCACTCGGGGCAGTAGTCTGGGGGGAGGAAAAGCATAAACGTACCAGTTAGTCCATGACATAGTAAATGCATCTACAGGCATGGTTCCAGGGTCAGGTTTGTAAGACATGTAAAGTGGACATTTGGCATTTTCTCGTGATGCAAATAGGTCAACCTCTGGCCTGCCAAAGGTTTGACATATTTTCTCAAACAACTTGTCACTAAGTGACCATTCCAGATTGTCAGCGAAGACCCTTGATGCTTTGTCAGCCGCATCATTTTGGACACCTGGGATAAAGGACACTGTGACCCAGTGTCCCCTTTCCTCCATCCAGTCCCAAATTTCCCTTGATTGGGCGTGGCACTCTAGCGACTTAACTCCACCCCCTTTGTTTACATAGGCCATGGCGGTGGTGTTATCTGTGGTTACATGGACATAGGTGGGTTCTGGGGGAAGGAACGACTTCAGACCCAGCAGTATGGCTCTTATTTCTAATATGTTGATGTGCGCAAATTCATCATTTGTCCACCTGCCATTAGTTTCTATGCCTTGTGACACTGCACCCCAGCCCCCATGACTGGCATCAGTTTCAATTAGAAAAGCTGGTTCTCCCCTAATTTTTCTTGTGGCTTGAGGGGCATTGTCCCTCCACCAAAGGACATCATCAATTGCCTCCTGTGATACGGTCATAGTTTGAGAATAGTCCCTTCCCGTTCTTACAAGCGCCAAATTTTTGTTTCTTTCCAAAACTTTAATATGGGCGATTCCGTAGTCCACAGCTGGCGTGTATGCCGTCATCAGGCCTACAAGCTCAGCCACAGATTGGATGGTGGGGAATTCAGTTTCTAGTAAGGCAGTGGTGCTGGCCACCATCTTGTCCACCTTGTCGGGGGGGAGGTACACAATGCTTTGCACAGAATCCAACATAAATCCCAGAAACTTCATTGTAGTGGAAGGTATAAGTGAGGATTTCTCAGGGTGAATGACAAGTCCCACACTATCTAGCAAGTACGCCAATTCCCTCACTGCACTAGAACAACCCTCATAGGTCTGGGCAATGATGAACACATCGTCAATGTACTGGAAACACTCTATTCCTCGTAAATGTGCCTCAGCGAAGATGGGGGCCAAGATTTTTGTGAAAAATCTGGGCCCGCAGGACAGTCCATTTGGCAGCGATGTGTATTGATACAGCATCCCTCCCCAATAGAATCTGAGGTACTTTCGGTCAAGATAGTGGATTTTCACAGAGTAATAGGCGTCTTTAAGATCGAGCGAGGCGAGATATGACCCCGGGTCCATCAGTTCCAGAGCTGTGTTGAGGCCATGCATTTTAAAATGCTTATACTCTACCAATTTGTTCAACTGTGTGAGATCAAGTATCACCCTTACTTCCCCGTCAGGTTTTGGTTTTGGAAAAATATTTGAAATCCACTCCCCTGCCGAGTGTTTGGCTTCTTCAATTACCCCTTTTTTCAACATTTTTGAAATTTGTATGTCAATGCCCAGTCTTTCCTCATGGCTCAGGTTATAGGGGCGGGGTACTGCAGCTTGGACTGGTGTCTGGACTAAGGGTATACGCATAGCCCTGACCTGCTCAAGCACCCATCTATCACCAGTAAAGTCTGACCAGACTGAGACATAATGAGTGATCTGGCCAGCCTGGAAGGTGGCAGGTGAGTGCTTAAGTTGAGTGACATCAATAGCAGGGCATAATTGTGAAGTGGACACACCTTCGTTACCTACCACTAGGCGCCTCGACGATTGTTGTCTCGCCTGTCTTGCTGGTGCAGGTTGTCTAAAGGGGAGTGGTGACCCGGGCCTCGGGGATCCACGTTCCCGTTCGCGCCTCTGCCTGTGTACGTGCCCCGTCTGCCTCCTCGGCGGCCTCGTCCTTGGGCCTGGGCTCCCCGAAAACCCCGGCCTGAGTGTTGGTTCTGGTTTGCTCCTCCACCCCTGCCTCGACCTCCCCTGCCTCTTGTTGCTCCCCTGCCTCTGGGGGGTCTGCTGGGAGGTCCCATCAGATCACGCACAAGCCTGTCTGACTTTTTGGCTTGTGCCACCGTCTCTTCCACGTTGCTGCCAAACAAATTATCCCCACTGATATCAGCCTCCACCACTGAGTGTGCTACCCTTCTATCCAGATTTGGTCTGAGAGCCTGTCGTCGTCTGCGTACAACCGAGGTGTTTGCATAGAAGGCCAGCTGCATGGCATCTATGGCAGCTATGCCAGTAGCTGCTAGCTCCCCATCTTCTTCCTTACTTCTGCTGACCATTAACTCCAGGGTGGGGAGGATGGCAACTATCGCCGCCAGAATGGCCGACTGTGTAAGTTGCAGTTCTTTGTCAGCTCTCTTGGTAGCAAAGTCCACCTCCTCAGATCTGTAGAACCCGGGGTCCATACGTGGGGCTACCAGGGAGGCAGCATTTTTCGGTGGGGGGTACTTGGCAATTAAGTCCTTGGCTTTAGACAAGTCTTTGTAATTCTTGTGGAATGTAGACAGTAACTTCGCCATGCCCGGTGACACTTCATCCGAGACATTTTCCTTTTCAGCTTCCTGCACTGCCGCCTGGGCCGCCGCAGCAAAAGGACTGTCATTCCAATCTTGAAAAGGGTTTACCTCCTCCTCGGCTTCCTCTTCCTCCTGGTCGGCAGTTTCAGACTTTTTCTTTGCCTTCTTGGCTGGTTTAGGGGCTGTAGCTGTTGGTGGTGACCTTTTGGTAGCACGTGGTTTCTCAGCCCGCTTCTCCTGTGTCAACACCTTCAGGTGTCTGTCAGGGCTGGACTTCCTTGACACCGATTTAGTTCCAGCTTGTGAAGCCGAGCCTATAGCAGAAGCTTCGTCATAAAGAAAACTGGCCGCAAAATCAGAGTCCGTTTGGGTGTTTGGGCCCCCAGCACGCCCTCCCTCTTGACTTCGGGCTGGTGACAATGTGTGAGCACGCCTACCTCGTGGTTGGGCGTGGCCATCCTCACTGTCACCATTTCTGGCATCCCTGGAGAGACGGCTCTGTCTCTGTCGGTCTGCCTCTTGAGCGTTCATTCTTCTTCTGCGCTCCTCCAGCTGTTTGCTGTAGGCTGCTAGCCTCTGTCTCTCTCTCCTGAGAAACTCATGGTCGTCCATGGCTTCTAGGTCGTCATTGTTGACTTCCCAGTCGGCTCGGCGGCGGCCCTGCCGGGTTGGCGAGCGTCCCCGCCCGGTGGGAGCGTTGACAGCCGTAGCGGCCGTGCTGTCAGCGGCGTCACCATTGTTGACAGTCTCCTCGTCCGCCACCCCCGCGCCTAAATCCTCGTTTTTAGGCGGTTGTGGCATCCGAAACTTGACTTTCTCCTTCATCGTCAACTTCATTGTACTCCCCTGGGATGGAGCATCCATCGTTTGAGGTAGCCATTCTTGCTTTTGGAACACGGGTATCGTGAATTCAAGATGGCGGTGTCGTGTGGACACACGTGTCTTCAGCAAAACTCGTCGTTCTGTCTGAAATACACAGAAATAAAACTGGTTAGCGCCGCCAACCAGAAACGGTACACATATTTGAACATGTATCGCGTTTTTTGTGCCCCCGTAGGGTTAAAAAACCAGTAAAAAAGACTAAAAACATAGTATCTTACCGGAGCTCTTTCTCTGCGTCTGGTCTGGTCCGATGCGCACGCGCAACTGGTCACTTCCGGTTCGGTGTCTTCTCCCTTGTTCTCCGACAGCACAACGAGTGGTGCTGACGGGAGAGTTAGAACAACTTGATATCATTGCAATGAGTACTATTGGTCCTGAGATTTTTGAATCTATCGACTAGACCTCTCTTTTTCATTATGATTATACATTCATAATACCATGTATAGCCTACAACTGCTGAAATGGTATACTGATTTTTTTTCTTATAAATAAAAGCCTATGATCTATGTAAGGAGGGGAATCAAGTGCCGCAGCGCCATCCGCATTGAGTGGCTAGAGTGGAAACTACACACTGTCATTTTTAACCATATTTTAAGCAGCTATTACATAAAAGCTATTCAAGTTTAAATTCTGTTGTATTTTTTCCTGGGAAGATTTACCCTTTTCCAAGTTATATTTCAATATAGCATTATTTAAGCTTCTGTCGTTATCTCAATATGAGGGTTTCATTCATGCTCTCTCAATGCAATGCAAATGTACTGGGGGTAGGCTATATGACCATGGCCCTCCTATAGCACAGTAGTGCCACCAGTAGTGCCACCTCATGCCAATCATGTATACTAAAGACCTTCCAACAGGTTTGGATCACACTCATGGGCAACCACTGAATATAAGCAGTGGTCTTAACATCAGGGGGGAGATCAAGTGTTCCAATTCAATGGAACAGGGTAAGCCACTGTGGTACACTACACTGAATACCTGTGCCTACCGTGCATGGACCCCTGTACTTTCCTTGCTCCCCACAGTGTTGCAGGCCATGTGCTTTAAGGACCGCAGCAATGTTGACACAAAGCAGAGGGGGGACTTTGCTAAAAGTGGCTCCATTTCCAGTTTAATGCATAATTGTGTATTCTGGATCCCAGTAATGTTACCTATTATGCATAATCATGAGATAGTGGCCTTTTAATGCATTTTTACCAGAATATGATGCTCAAAGCAGAGGGGGGACTTTGAGTTGACTAGCCTGTTTCTGTAAACAGAAACATGTGACGTCCACCCCGAGGTTTAGCTAAGTAGGTGCCCGCCGCGGGATCACACTGGACTGTACAGTGTGACCTCCTGTTTGAGACTGCCGCTACTAGGCCGGTGCAGCTGCATATATGCTCCGCGGTATAGAGGGCGCCACGGCACTTGACCCCCCCCCCCTGAATTTATGTAGACACAAATGAAATCGATTGAAAATCACTTACAAGCGTTGCTGACGAAATCAAATGTCGTGGCCAGTTTAGACTCCACCGAGGACACAAACATAATGTCCTCTGAGTATCTCCCAGTGACGTAGAGCCGGAACGTCTCCTTGGCCCTGAAGAACTCACTGGAGGAGGCAGAGGCGCTCTGTGTGCTGTTGAGACGCCTGGAGATGGACTTAATGACGGTGTAGGTCGTGTTGAGGGCAGAGGTGAAGTCTATCTTGGCAGAGATTTGTTCCTTAGTGGGGACTTCGACATCAAACCAACTCCCAGATACAAAGGTGCCGTCAGTCAGTTTGACGAAGTAACTCAGTTTGGTACACTCGGTCCAGTCACCCCTGTATGGAGGGTAGATTTAATGGAGATCATACCAACAGTTCGAGGATTCACTTCATTAGATCTATATATATACACCCATTGTAGTTTAACATGGAATTTACATTTAGGTAAACTGTTTGTGGCAGGGGAAGTGTTATTGGAGATCAATAATACATTAAAAAAGGGCCACATTGAAAAGCCTATAATCATTAATTTCTTCACCAGCTATGGACTTATGTACAAGATTATACCAGGCTGACAGGTTTAAAACTGCCATATACATATCGGGTAGCAATATCGCAAATTATGAAATAACATGTCATTAATATTAATATACCCCCCCCCCCCCCATATGACAACAGTAGCCTTACATCATAGAGGTGAAGTACTTCTCCCTCTCCTTGATGAAAATGGTGGCGTTTGCATAGGCTGTTGGAAAAGAGAAATTATCATCGGTCATACAATCGTTTAAGCTATTAACTACACACTTATACTCATGCAAGAAGGGATTATACTAAAATAAATACCCTATCCAAGGGAGACCAGTTATATCAGTTTAAAAAAAGAAGGCGAGAGAGAAAGGAGATTCGGGGGCAGGGCGCACGATGTATACAGCAATACCACACTATATATATATATATATATATATATATATATATTTAGTTAATCCAACTCCCAAATTATCACTTTTTAATACCAAATGAAATAATAATCGCAATCATCAATATAGGTGACCCACCTGTAGCACCGGAGTCCTGCTGCCACCATTCAGTTAGCACTGACTCGAACTTTGCAATGTCCGCATCGTACACCTTACCCTCAATAAAGAGACCAAAGCTGTCCTCGTAGTCAAATACCTCTCCATTGTAAACCTCTATCGTGCGGTTACCCGGTCTTAGACCAGTCAGGGCAGCGGCTAAGGTTTCTCCCGTGGGTGCAGCATTGATAGTAGGATCCAGGAGTTGTGTTTGGTCTGCATCTCTACTCACCCAGTAGAAGTAGATGGTGATTGCTATTCTGAAAGATGTTATCAGCAAACTAATGTAGATGTGCACTGGTACAGTGGTGGCCTGCTATAGACCAATGCAGCAAGAAAGGGTGACTTTTTCATAATATAGTTGTGTTTACGTTGGTTCTAGCAAAATCCTAATAACATTGTCCATAATGGCTGAATCTGTAAACATCTGACATTAGGAGATTCACAGGATGATTATCTTTCAAACAACGTATATTAGAATGCAGCGTTAATTTGTGTATTTTTCGGTTATGCTTCACAAATGTTCAAAAACTTTATCAACAACTTTTCTGAAAAGTCACCCTTTCTTGCTGCATTGGTCTATAGATAAATTAGAGTATACATGTATGTCTGTAGAAGAGCATACAGAGTGTTTATAATTATAGCTAATAGCTTCATTGCTATGTTTTAATATTTTGACTGTAATCAGGTGAAATAGATAATTAATGATATGCATGTTTCTAGTATACTACTTCACTTTGATAAATTGTTAATGTGTATTTTCTACTTGGTTATCTATTAGTACCAGTATATTCCCTATTTACATTTGTACTACTTACCCCTGCTCTCCGATAGCCTCAGTAACCCTCTCAATGTAAACTGATATGTTAGCTATGTCTGAAAAGGAAATAGCAACCAGTACAGCACATGATGATGACGCTATGATAATTGCTTTTTGCATGATGATTTTTGCGGTGGTGTATTGTACAAGGTGTTCATAAAGTGTGGAAGGTTCGTACTTTAAATAGAAAGGATTAGTAAATGCAATGCAAAAACAAAAATTATATTTTCGAAATAATATCGTTATACACCTTGTTATACTTGTATTGACACGATTTAAGGATATGTGTGATCCTGGCGCACCAACACAGGTAATTTCCACCCGCACCACATTGGTGCACCTCTATGGGATTGAGTGTATCTCCGCCACCGGGTCGGCACGATACAGCATTATGCCTTCCTCAAAGGGCCATTTTTGTTTCAAGGAGCTCTAAACGAACACTTCTATTGACACACAACACGAGCGTAACATACAATTATTAACATTGAATGCAGAAACTACATATCATAGAGAGGGTCGTAGGGATTTGTGATTTAGCAATACCCAGCGAGTTACCATGCAGTAACAAGAGTACAAAATGACACTGGATCATGTTATACACTGATTAGAAAAGGATCCAACCTACCTGGGTAGAGCTCAGTAAAGGTGGCAGCAAACGCCACCTCTGCCTCATCCGCAAAGGTATTATCCAGCAGCATACCCTTAGCAATGAATTCGTAATGGAGGTCGAAAGGGAACTGCCCGTCAGTGATGTCATCGACATCTACCACAGACAGGTCGTTATCATTCAAGGCCTTGGTTACTGCTTCCTGTATGAGCAGCTGCACCTGGGCGTTATCAGAAGAGAACTCAAACTCCGATACCTTTTTCCTAGAAGGAATGGAAAAGATAGATAAGAGACGCAATGGAAGTTACTGGATGAGATGTGGACAGGAAATCACCTGTGCTTACCCAGTCTATACGAAATCCTGCCGGACACCGGCTTTAGCCGGCAAAAAGCCTGCCGGTCCGGCAGAAAGGCTGCTTCTGCCGGCCCAAATGTCAGGCTGTAATCCAGAGATCCTTGCCTACATGCCATCTTTTACGGCTTGTAAATCAGACCATTATTAAGGTTTCTACAGTGTAAAGCAGAAAGCTTGAATATTTTCTGTAATCTTCTTCAGTAATTTATGTATTAAAATGATTAATGTTATTGTAGCATACTGAGGAACCCTATTCATGTAATACTATCAGTATGAACACTTGCTTTATACTTAATTCTTAAATCTTAAAGATTGCACGCCAATATCCGGGCCTGCAAAAATGAAGCCGGGCCTGCAAAAAGAAATTTCTGCAGGACCGAATATCCTGCAGGGTGAAAAAGTTTTCGTATAGACTGCTTACCACTGTGCATGTAGTTCTACACTTCAATGGTACATAAGTAAATGAGAGAGTACCTGCAATTGGATAGTGCAGTGTAGTAAGTGGTAGATTGAAATAACATGTATTATGAGCTGGGTAAATTAGGCTAATCAGAAATGACCATTACAATCTAGCATCTCTTTGATAACAATGATACGATATCGTTACCTCTACGATATCGTTACCTCTACTACTACCTTGACAACCCCGCTGCACTATACGTATAAATAATTCACTAGACTGCAAAACATTGCAATGTGCAATAGGTCGCTTATTAATATACCGTCGATAATTTCTAAACACCTACCCATCGATGACAGTGTAGATCAGTTTGACCGAGGCTGTGATGGTACTACCCAGACCTATGTCGGTGCAGTCTAGGATGAAGGAGAGGGTGTTGGTGGCTGCGTCAGAAGACACACTGGTATAAGGACAGGGTAGGTAGCCCTGGGGGGCGATGCTGGCGGGGGCAGTCTGCTCGTCGGCCTCCCCAGCCTGGGATGCTGCCCTAACCTGACTACTCGCTGCAAACTGAGGCTGTGCCTGGCGCACGCTAGCCTGGTTTCCTGCCACCTGGGGGGATGCTAGATAGAGAGAATTATGACACAGTGATGTATTTTGGGGTTTGACTTAAAAGTTGATAAAATCCACAAGAAGAACACTTCAACTGAACCTGCTTTAGACCGATATCTCATTTATGAGCTAAATTCTACCTCATACACATTCTTGAATATATACGGGTATAGTGAATACATGTATTTTAATTGGTAGTGATAGCAGTAAATAGACGTAAGTCCCTTTCATCGAGAGCCATAGTTTACTGGGCTGTTTGTAGATTACTTAAGACTTGATATTAAGAGTATTGACTAATATGTACCATTTATTCCTGATAGGAGTTGGAGTATGAGTGCCTGCAGCGTCTCCAATGTGACGATCTGGTCAGGGGTTATGATGGTTCCGGAACTCGCGGCTGAGGTCGTAACCTCTAGAGTAACTTCAGTTGTCGTCTCTACAGATTCAGTTGTTGTCTCCTCAGTTGTTGCATCTTGAGCTGCAGTTGTTGTCTCCTCAGTTGTTGTATCCTCAGCTGCAGTTGTTGTCTCCTCAGTTGTTGCATCTTCAGCTACAGTTGTTGTCTCCTCAGTTGTTGCATCTTCAGCTACAGTTGTTGTCTCCTCAGTTGTTGTATCTTCAGTTTCAGTTGTTGTCTCCTCAGTTGTTGTATCCTCAGCTGCAGTTGTTGTCTCCTCAGTTGTTGTGTCGCAACCTGCCAAAGTACATTATATCATAATGTGAAACGATCTGCAAAAAAGGCCCTTAGTGCAAGGTGCACTAAGGTCCCTTACACCAGTACATGTCACATATTACTGTAATTTGGATTTTTGAAAATTAGGTGTATAACTGTGAACTATTAGTCTACCATAACAGTTATGGATAAATAATAATGACAAAATGTCCTTGCATCGGATTACAAGATAAAACCATGTTAGTAATATATTCATATGTTAAAGTCATCTGAAAGCACTTACCATATTCGACGTAATAAGCGCAGTGCGCTTAGAAAAATGTTTTAGACCAAAAATACAATAAACAAAACTTTAGTCCAAATAAGCGCACACCCCCACAGATATTTTTTCCGATTTGTTTGCTGAACATTGCAGTCCTCTATTCAAGATAATAAACACATAATACATTTGATATTCTATTACAAGTTTTCTTCTATAGTTAATTGCACATTAAATGAACATTGAATCTTAGGCAAAAAAATTGACATTTTCGGGGTTTTACAGTCTAAAATAAGCCCTAAAAGGGGGTTGTGCGCTTATTAGGGGATGTGCGCTTATTATGTCCAATGCGGTGCATCTTCTGCGGATCATGTAAAGAAAGCAATATGATAATGCGAAATAAATATGTGTGTGAGCTTTTTACACGTTAGTTCAATGTGTTATAGTAGTTGCATTCAAAGAATTATAAACTTCAGGTAATAATCTACAATACTAGTTCATGCACCCGAAACCGAGAATAAAAGCAAAGTTTGTTAGTAGTACTTTACATATCAAGTGTCTGTAGTATTTGACTCTGTCGTATATGTCATGAATTATTCTTGGTATACATCACAAAATATGAAATACTAACTTTGACGGTACTGTAAAAATGAATATCCATATATCAATCCAATGCCTATGGCCATGTGCCTCTTATGTCGTATTACGTCGCATGCGACATATGAGGCATTGATGTAAACGACAACAGCACAAGGTGCATAGAACACTTATAGAATACTCTATTCAAATACCTATCTGGTCAAAATGAAAAAAAAAATCACTAAGGCATACAATATTCCACTGGTCAATATGACATACACTCAGTTCTTGGTGATGGCTCAGTTGCTATTTCTGTCATCATGGCAACATTTGATGTTGATTCAATGGCTGTTAGTTCTGTGGTGAGTGCCTCGGTTGTTGATGACGGCTCAGTTGTTATTACTTTTGTTGTCATGGCATCAGTTGTTATTGGCTGCTCAGTGGTTGTTTCCTCTGTTGTCATGGCACCAATCGTTGTTGGCTGCTCAGTGATTGTTACTTCTGTTGTCATGGCACCAGTTGTGGTTGGCTGCTCAGTGGTTCTTTCTTCTGTTGTCATGGCATCAGTAGTTGTTGGCTGCACAGTGGATGCTCCTTCTGTTGTCATGGCATCAGTAGTTGTTGGCTGCGCCGTGGCTGTGTCTTCTGTTGTCATGGCATCAGTAGTTGTTGGCTGCTCAGTGATTGTTACTTCTGTTGTCATGGCATCAGTAGTTGTTGGCTGCTCAGTGGTTGTAACTTCTGTTGTCATGGCATCAGTAGTTGTTGGCTGCTCAGTGATTGTTAATTCTGTAGTCATGGCATCAGTAGTTGTTGGCTGCGCAGTGGCTGAGTCTTCTGTTGTCATGGCATCAGTAGTTGTTGGCTGCTCAGTGATTGTTACTTCTGTAGTCATGGCATCAGTAGTTGTTGGCTGCTCAGTGATTGTTACTTCTGTAGTCATGGCATCAGTAGTTGTTGGCTGCTCAGTGGTTGTGACTTCTGTTGTCATGGCATCAATCATTGTTGGCTGCTCAGTGGTTGGTTCTTCTGTTGTCATGGCATCAGTAGTTGTTGGCCGCTCAGTGGCTGTGACGTCTGTTGTCATGACACCAGCTGTTGTTAATTGCTGGGCGGTTGTTACCTCAGTTGTCATGGCTTCGGTTGTTGCAGCTGATTCAATTACAATACCAAATCAATACTGAAACCTTTTTGATATGATGATAACGAAAAAGCTGCTTTTACTCTGAACTGAGTCCTAATCTATAGATATTTCTAGGAATGATTAGATGGTGTATCACATTATTGTATCCTTCAGCTCTGGAATGAGTGTGTTGACTAGGATGTCCATTAAATGAGTTGACTACAGTTGACCACGCACTCCAGAGTTGCGCAGCTTGCAGGTATAGGCACATAGAGGGGAGCACACACACTGGGCACCTGTGCGTACCACAGACAGACAAGCAGTAGCAGGGGTACCATGTCGCAGCTCGACCGTTAGACGCCTGAGACGTTACCCCAGGTACACAAGCAACAGTCGCCCTCAGGTACACAGGAAATAATCAGCCAATCAGAATCGACCTGCTGCTGCAGCAGATGCATGTGTTAGTGGTTGGGTTTGGTTGGCTGCTGTGTACCTGGGGTAGAGTAGGCTTCTGTACCCCAGGTACACAGTGGCTATCCTTCTGTACCCCAGGTACACATCCTTCTGTACCCTAGGTACACAGCATGTCATACTAGAGCATTCCTTGCAATTAAAGTTTAGAAGAGAAACACATGTGTAGTAGCCCTAGGAGTGTGGATGTGTACCTGGGGTACAGTAGGGATGTGTACCTCAGGTACACAGTGGTCACCTTGCGTACCTCAGGTACACATAGGATTATCACTGTGTACCTGCGGTACAGTAGGACACTCTGTACCTGAGGTACAGTACAACCACTGTCTACCTGAGGTACAGTAGCTAGCATGCTCACTGTGTACCTGAGGTATGCAAGGTGACCACTGTGTACCTGAGGTACAGTAGCTAGTGTAATAAACGGACTTTCGTATCTTTATGATATTGGTAGAGTATCAATTAAAGAACAAAGTCGACACAGTTCGGATCAAGTGTTACAGGTTGCAATATCAGGTTTATTCAGGTAAACCTAAACAAGCAGTCACTAAGTGTGCGAACTCCCTATAGAGTTCGGAACGGGTCAGTAGGCTAAGCAGCCGATATGATCACGGGGTCTCTTCACCAGCGTGGCTCAGAGTAACCGACGAGTACCGTCAGATGCCGGGTATATATAGGCAGCCAGCCTGCGCGCGCACACGCAGACCGGAAGCCTATAGCGACCTCTGTCCATACCCCAAGCCCGGGGTAGGTGTCGCCACCTACCGTCGGACTGAAGGGTTCGGACTGAGCTCGCAACACAGCATCCAACAGCACTCGTCATATAATAACCCCGTATAACCCTAGCCCCTACACTACCCCCTACCAGATAATAACCGGGAGGTAAATAATTAAGGTTATAGTCCGAAAACACTTCGGACTGGCATTATCTTATAAATACCACCTTAGGGGTTTATTAAAGTTATACCTTACAAACAATATGACGTTACTGTTGAACACAAAAGGTATTAATTACACACATATCTACACATATAGATCGTAATTAAAAAATTACGCCCCATTCCCTAGGATAGATGGAGTTAATCTATACATATAGTATACACAACACTTGAAAAAGTACAATATCACAGTAGAAAAAATTTCGTCCCTTCAAGACCCCGAGCTAATTACACTCGTAATGAATAATACTTTATAAGTGATAAACACTATCACTTCTCTTAAGGTTTTTAGACACATATTAAAGTATTATTACAAAAGATATCATACGTGATTTTATAGCGAAGATCCGGATCCTCTGTTGTTGATGATGCATTCCGCCCGGCTTTCAGAACCTACTTCATTCAGCTCCTACTAACCGGAACGAGAAAGTTCATAGCTCATGCTCGGGAGCTTATAGTGGTATAAAAAAAATTCCAAGTCCTGCCTCCAGGCGATCTTCGGACTTATAATTAGGAGCACTCGGTCCTGATATATAGTTTATAGAAAAAAAATCTCGTATCAGATCCCTGGTGGTAGTGTACTCCTATCCCGAGCGTTGGGTTTCTCTCCGGATCTCCTCGTCCTCCTCCGTCCGTTCTGCCTGGCAGACTGACTCCTTGCGTAGCCAGCCTGCCGCTTCTTCTCGTCCGGATCCTTGAACACCCTATAATAGAGTGTTTTTCACATGTAGGGTTGGTATATTAAAAATACCCCCCCTTCTTCTTGATCGGGTCCTAAGATAGGATAATCCTATCCGGACTCCGAGTCGTCTTTAGGACTCGACTGGGCCGCAGCCTCCTCCTCATCAGAGTCTGACTCAGCTTCCGCCAGCGTCAGCTCCTGGAGCCAGAGCTCGATTTGAGCACGAGTCCCATCCCATTCGTGCATCTCGTGCGCGAAACAGTCTCTGAACCTCCGACGTTCGTGGTCCAGTTTTTCTTCGGCGTTCTTGACTGCCAGCTTCTGCTTTTTCCTTTCGGACTTAGCAGCAACTCGCTCAGTCCGAGCATTTTCACGCTCCTCCTGAACCGACTCCGTGGCCGCTGCTTTCTGAGTAGCGACTTCACTCCGGTGGAGATGATGCACTGTATCCAGCGACAACATCGCCACCTCCTGACTTAAGTCAGAAAGCAATCGATGGAAGTTATCCTGCCACCGATTCATGGCCTCCTGTCCGGCTTCGTAGGACTTGAAGTCGGCGGGAGGAAACGAGGGCGGGCCCCGTAGTCGTAAGACATGGTGCCCCTCCGGAGCCTCCTGTGGGGGATCCGGAGTCTGTTTTGGCTTCGGCTTTTGCTTCACCGAAGCCTTGTCCTTCCCGGTCTGGGTGAGAGTTTGTGACTCCCCACCCGGAACCAAATCCAGATTGGGGAATTCGTCAGCGAACGCCCCTCCCGTACTGGAGTTCGGATCCTCCGGACCTGGCCGAGGTGGCTTGCCCGGGGGGCCCGACTTCCAGTCAGTCTTGCGAGGGGTAAATGCCGGTCCTTGGTACCCCGGATCTGCCTTCTCCATAACGGACGGCCTTTCGTCCGTTTTCTGTTTCTTCGGGTCGGTGGGCTCCGAGGATCCATCGGATTTTCTCGGAGCTCGCCGCTTCCGCGTACTGGTACGCTGCTGATACTCTTCGAATTCATCGTAGAGTTCGCCCTCCGGTACATGGAGATACGTGCGGTCCGGGTTTACCTTGTAGAATACCCGTACCTTCCCTTTCTCGTTGGTGCCAAAATCCACCTCGAGGTTGTCATTCTTGTCTACCGTGGTCCCGAAATGGGAGTAGACTTCTGCGTGAGCAGCCTGAATTCGTTCCGCTGCGGTCTCCATAGCCAAGCCATGGAACTTGGCAAGGTGTCGAATGATATCTGCTCTGGTGTAGAACAGACCCCCATTCGGACAACCCTTGCTGCCCTTCGAACCCACACTCAGGCAGTCATATCGCATGAGATGACGTACATGAAAGCGGGTCAGATGTCTGGCATACCGAACCTTGGTAGGCCAAGTTCGGGGTTTCTCCAGGGTCTCGTCGATGTCCTGACAAGCTTTGAATGGGCACTTACTAAATGAATGCCATCTAGACATTGCCCATGCCAATTTTGCCTTCTGAAGGAGCGAATGGTATTTGGTGCTACCTTTCCGGACCTTCTCCAGCAATTCGAAGTGGTACAGCTGTACCGACTTGCCTAAAGGATCAGTTTTGATCCATTCTTCGTCGTCGGAGAGACCGTCGGGCCCCACCTCCTCCGGAAGCTTGGATGACCGCTTATCTTTAATACAGTCATTTATACACATGGGTTTAAAGAACTGAAACCCACTAGCGGCATTGGCTCGGAGAGCATTCCGGACCAATAGCTGCAGTTCGTTGTCGGCGATTGTGTTTTTGTCCAATCCCTTCAGAACTACATCCACCTCTTCCGGGGACTGACCCGCGTCCAGAGATGTTAACCGAATGGTCTCTCGTAGGTATTGATGCCTACGACTGGCCTTCTCCATCTTACTAGTGTCAGCAGTTCTAGTAGCAGCTGTGCTCTGTTGGACAATCTCGTCCTCCAGAGTATCATTGAGAATAGACTCGTTAGTCTTTTTCTCCATATTCCGGGCCAGCCTCATGGCTGGCGTCAGATGTCGCCTTTTCTCCTTCCGACTATGCACGACCTTGAATTCTTCTGCGGTTTGCAGGTCGTATTCAAGGGCCGCGAGTAGTTCGGGGCGCCCTTCAGTCTCAGCAACCAAGCGAGCGTTAGCAGCCTGGTCTTTGAAACCTTCCATTGCAGCCGTTACGTGGGCCGGGAACCAGGTCGGGAACCGGTCGGACAGAATGTCCAGCCCCCGGAAGGTTCTCATCTGGACCAAGTCAAATGACCTGATCTCATCCTTGCTCATCTGTGCGATGATGGCTCCTCGTAGCAGGGATGGGACGTCGGCGTCCTCTTTATCCCATACTTCATGTTGGACTGGGGGGATTACTGGTACCCCCGATCCACCCGAACCACCGCCTGCGGCTTGGTCCAGCTTGCCGGCCTCATCAGAAGTATCCATAGTGGATGGCTCCAGACGGGGCTCGGTTTGCTGCTGAGGAGTCTCCACTCGGACGGGGGCTGCTCCTTGAGGAGGCGTCTCCACCCGAACGGGGACTTCTTTTCTTTGCCCCACTGGAGCAGGTAGCTGGAAGGTGATGCCGGACAGCACCTCCTGCACAACTCGGACTGTTTCAGCTGCGGATGATGCATCCATAGCCTCCTCAGTCCTAGTGTCGGATGGGTGAGTTGTCGTCTTCGGACGAGCTCCCCCGTGCCCGGACGTACCAGCCATGGCTGCGGCCGTAGCGGCCACTGCAGAGCTGTTATCCAACCCTCGCGAGAAGGACAACACATCCACGGCTGAAGTCGGAGCAGCTGACGTTCCAACTGCTTTCCCAGCATCCTTCTCCTTGCTAGGGATCGGGATGTTTGACTTAGGAGGGACCGGAGTCTTGACAGCCTGACTGCTGCCGGACGTCTGTCCCTTCTTCTTCAGATCCTTAGCTGGTTGCTTCGGATCAGCTTTCTTTTGTTCCTTTGGCACCTTTGGAGTCGGAGCCTTGGGAGTGACCGTCTTCGGATCTTTGGTTACCGTGGCAGTGGCAACCTTCGGATCCGCTTTCTTAGTACCCTGGGTACTAGACTTCTTCGGATCGGGCTTTTTAGGCTCGTCCTTCACCAGAGGCTTCTTTCCAACACCTGCGTGTTTGAGAGCCTTGGTACTAACCTTGCCATCGGCCGACTTGGACCGATCTCGGGTAGCACCCTTGCCACCGCGCGTCCTCGGACGTGCAGTGTCGGAGTCGCTGTCGCCTCCCATAGACAGTTTCCTAGTAACTGTCTTCTTGAGGCTCGGCGAAATACTTAGACTGCACATCCGAGAGAGATGTCCAGTCGACTCGGAGGGGTTCGATTCTACTGCACTGTAGGCGATCCCTCGCAACATTCCGGAGTCCTCGCTGTCGGGTGACGGAGACTTCCGAATCGGTGACACGGCCGGATCCACTCGTAGTTCCGACAGAGTCTGACTGAGCTCATCACCACTGTGGCTCTGAGCGTCCATGTGCTCCTCGGTGGCGGATGCCACCTCGGAGTGACCGGAGAGTTCGGACTGGCGGAGCTGCTGCTCGGCCATCCTCACTTCTTGCAAGTGTCTTACGACGGGAGTTTGACGGGGAAACACTTAGTTCCCCGTCTCCCTCTTTGTCTTAGACGGACCAGGAAAGAGTACTCACAGTTCCTACTCTTTTTATCACTCTTCTACTCTTCTAGTTGCCCAAAAACGCCGACTTCTCCGCTGCTGCCGCACGCACGATTGATCCGGGTGAGCCCAAAATCAATATGGCGTTCCCTCGCTTTTGTTTTTAAAACAAAGCGCATGCGCAGCGTCTCGCGCGATTGGACGCGATCCCGTTACCCGGTGTGACCCAATTATCGATTAATCAGGTCACGACCTTTCCCGCCCGCAGCTCGGGCTCGGGGGATCACACTGCCACGTAGGCGGCTCGCAAAAGTCAAAATATACTTCGAATAAAGAGTTCATCAGGAGTATTAGTGGATTAATATGGGAAATCGAAGATTACCCCACCGGATTATCCGTCCACCACCCTCGGGGAGCACTCCAATATTCTTTTCTATTCGACTCTGAGCGCCCCTGTTGGTAGCACACATATAACATATAAAACGCCACAGGACACCACACTCGTTGTGTAAACAAGCTAGGTTACCGCCCCTCTGGCCACCAGCCTTGGGCTTCGCCGAACGGGTTTCCCGTTCACCTCTCGTAACCTGGCCGAAGGACTCTCGTTCTTAACTAAAATTCCAGCCTTGATTTTAGTTTTCCGGGCCCTTCTTCCTTCGCCTGCCGAGACTTTCTTTTTCACGGTCTTCTGAGGTTTCTTTCGTACCACTCTCTTAGGGGTATCCGCTGACACCCCTTCCAAAGGTACAAATTTCGCCTCCGAAGTTCCCTCTTCCACCTCCGTTTCCGGGGTGAGCTCCCTTCCAGCCCAAGCACGCAACCGAGCCACATGGCTCGTCCGGATGCGCCCTGCTTCGGACTGAATCAACACAGTCGTCTGACTGATACATTTAACCACTGTGTGTGGTCCATCCCAGTTATTCGCCAGCTTGACGTTGCAGAGCGGTTCGTGTAGGCGGATTACTCTATCCCCCACCACGAAACGTCGCAACTTCAATCCGGTGTCATAACCTACCTTCTGCCAATTCGCAGCTTTGAGCAAATGAGCCCTAACTGTTTCGTAGGCAAATTTGAATCTCTCTCGTAGAGATTCTACAAATAGCACCGTACATGGTGCTTCTGGACTGATCCCTACCACCCCGAATACTAAATCCGCCGGCATGATCAAGTCCTCTCCGAACACCAAGAGGTTTGGTGTGCAATTAGTCGAAGTGTGGACCGTATTGTTATACGCATGTACCACAAATTCGCACTGATCATCCCAATCATCCATATGGGAGTTCACTAATGGCTTCAAAACCTGGATCAAGGTCCGATTGAACCGCTCCACCTGCCCGTCGGACTGTGGTCGGTACGGATTGGTCCGAGTTTTGCATATAGCCAACTGATGACACATAGCTGCCCAAAGTTTGGACTCAAATTCTCTCCCTTGATCGCTATGTAACATCAAGGGAGCCCCCAGATGGAGGATCCACCCCTTCACCAGTGCTTCCGCACAAGTAGCAGCAGTGTGATCCTCTAGTGGGTACACTCGGGTGTATTTGGTATAGTAGTCCGAGACTACCATCATACACGTATTACCCTTCGGAGTGGGTTTCACTCCGCTGATAATATCCACGGCTATTCGAGCAAATCTCACCCCGAATAGCTCCTGCTGCAGTGGCAATTTCCCTAGTCCAGGACCAGGCTTGCCTAAACAACATGCCGGACATGTCTCTATCCACCTCAAAAGGTCGCCAGACATTCCGGGCCAGTAATATCTTCGACTCAGCCGTTCCAAAGAGCGTTTCTTTCCGAAATGCCCACTAGTGGAATGGCCGTGGCAGTAGTACAGGATGTCTTTCCTCATGGCAGCAGGGATTACCATTTGTAATACCCTCCGCTTTCCGGGACAAGTCTTCCACCTGCACAACAACGAGTCTCGGACCTCCAGTTCATGGAACTGTGCCAAGAAACGTCGCATTTCACGGTTTTCCAGCGATATTTCGGGTCTCACTGGACAGACCCCAGTAGTGACAAGCTCCCTCAGTCGTGCTATGGTAGGATCGGCCATCTGGTACGTCCTTATAGTGTCGGTGGACCAATCCAACAGGTTTTGCAGCAACCCATCATAAGGCAAACGCACACTCGCTACCACAGCATTGTGAGCACCACAATCCCCACATTCCGGACGCACACAACGGCGTACCGGACGTCTACTTAGGCAGTCAGCATTAATATGCTTCGTGCCCGCTCGGTGCTGGATATGAGAGTTCTCCAGTCCGAACTCGCTGAGGTGATTCAACCATCGACCAATCATTCCCTCCGCATCCTTAAAATTAAGGAGCCACCTGAGGGCCGAATGATCGGTACGAAGTGTGAAATTCCCTCCATATAAGAAGTGCCGAAACTTCTTAGTGTATACCACCACTGCGAGCAACTCTCGCTTGGTAGTACAGTAATTTCTCTGTGCCTTGTTCATACTGTTACTAGCGAACGCCAACGGGACCTCTACTCCGTCCTGGATTTGGGACAATGCGGCCCCGATGCTCTCATTGCTCGCATCAGTGTCAAGGATGAAATGCCCCTTCTCCGTAGGGTATCTCAGCACCGGGGTGGTCCGGAATAACGCCTTAATCTCTGTGAAGGCTGCATTCTGTTCCATCCCCCATGGGAAGGGTTCTTTTTTCCTCCCCGGAGTCCAATGGCTCAACCGCTGAAGCGGCTGAGACACCCTCGAGAACCCGGGGATGAAGTCCCTGTAATAGGAACAGAACCCTAAAAAGGATCTGATATCCTTTGGTCCTTTTGGAACTTCCCAAGTCTCCACAGTCTCCAGTTTAGCCGGATCAGCCTGCACACCCTCGGTGGAGATGATCCGGCCCAAATAGACCATGGACTTCCGAAAAAGTTCACACTTCTTTGGCTTTAATGTCAAGCCATTGGACCGAATTCGTTCCAACACCTCTCCGAGGTTCAACGCACACTCCTCAAACGTCTTGCCGAAGACAATGACATCATCCAAGTATACCAAGCACTTGCGCCACAATAGATCACTCAACAGAGTTTCCATCATAGCCTCAAATGTGGCCGGGGCGTTGCATAACCCGAAAGGCATCAGTTCAAACTGATACAGCCCAATGTGACTCGTAAAAGCCGTCTTCTCTTTATCCTCCTCCTTCATCCCGATCTGCCAATACCCGGACTGCAGATCAAGGGTGCAGAACCATTGGTTCCCACCCAGCGAGTCCAGAGTCTCATCAATTCGGGGGAGGGGATATGCATTTTTCTTGGTTACTCCATTCAGGCGTCTATAATCGATACAAAATCGGATAGACCCATCCTTTTTAGTAACCATCTGAACCGGACTGGACCAGGGACTAGTGCTAGGCACTATCACCTTCTGTTCCAGCATGGTTTTCACTTGTTCTTCAACAACAGCTTTCTTACCCAACGGCAAACGTCGGTAAGGCATTTTGAAAGGCTGTGCATCTCCAGTATTGATAGAATGCAACACTTTGTCGGTTCGGCCTAACGGCTCCCCCTCCACCTGCCATGCATCCTGATACTTCACTACCAGCCTCCTTAGAGAGTCGAGATCCATCCGATCCGTCAGATCCGTTTCGGATATCATTTTCTCGAGTCCCTCACTCAAAGGGGTCGGAGAAGGGTCACCCTTCATGCTCACCTGTCCAGCGGACACTACGGCCTCACTGGTGAACACCTTCCCCAACACTGTATCTTTCCTAAGATACTGCGGTTCCAACCCGGGGTTAGAAACCGGCACCACGGTCCAAGCACCATCCCCCACGAGGGTATCCATGCCTGTCAAACCGATGCTTCCCAACATGGCCACATCCGGTTCCACAACTGCTTCTTCCTCTCTCCTAAGCCCCTTGCTTCGGACCAGCACGTCACACGTCTGTCCGGGAGGAATCTTAACAGTTTGGACCACCGTTGCCACTGTCGATACTTGTCGGAGCACACATTGCTCCACCGCACGGTACGGGTGCTCTATTCGGAGTACCCCTGTACCAGGATTCAGGACCGCGTCATACAACGCCGAAAAATCCAACCCCAGTATACCGTCGTCTGCAATATCCGCAATGGTGGGAGAAGCCACATACTCCTTCCCTCCAATTCGGACAGGTATGAACGCGCGCCCATACGTCTGCATACTCGACCCATCGGCCGAACAGGCGTTTACCCTCGTTTTGAAGTTATCACGACTGTCCGGCATAAGAGCATAGAATTTGGAGGAGATAAAGGAGTGGCTAGCTCCCGTATCTACTAAAAACTCGCCCGCCCTACCGGCCACAGTAACAGACACATACCACCGCCTCCCCCCCAGCGGAGACGGGTTTACAGTGAAGCGTTTGAAATCCTTCGGAGCAGCCAGATCAAGGCCATGTTTCTTCAAATGGTCGAAACATGGATGATCTGGGGAAAGCTGGGTACTCCCTACCCACACGGTGTCTGTGACAGCCGCAACTTCCTCGTTCCTATCCGTAATGGGCCTCCCTGCCTCATTGCCGGGCAACTGATGGACTGGAATGTTAATCAGGCCGGCATCCGAGCTCCTGAAGCTCGAAGCCACCCCTGATTCCCTTCCTGTCTTCTGAATTCCACTAGGCTCTACCTCTCTGGTATGTTGGCGTACTTCATCTGCAGGGGTTGTCCGCTCGCCTTTTCGGACTACCCCCTCTAGTTTCCCTCCTTTCCGGGAACTTTCGGACTCGGAGCTGTACACTCCGCAGCAAAGTGACCGATCTCTAAGCACCTATAGCACTTAGCGGTCCTCCGATTGATCTTCCTTCTGTTAGGCTGGGTAGCCCCCTGAATGGAAGTCGTCATCTTCTCAAACAGCGATGTGAAAAACGCTGCGTCCATCATCGGAACCTTCGGATCCGATGACTCCCTTTTTGGAGGGGGGTTCCCACCCCCTTCCGGCTTCTTATTCTTCCACGGCGGTTTAGAGGAATTCCCATTCCTCTTGAACTGAGCCGCTGAAGCTATAGCCCCCTCCTCATCACTGCCCGAACCATCAGACTGTTCCGGAGAACATTCTATAATGGCCGAGGCCCGGGTAGGCATCCGGTCCCCTAACAGTGACTTTTTGAGAGCATGTATGTCGATGGCCTTAAAAAGGTCATCTAGTGACGTATCTGCTCTCCACGTGTCATACACCGTTTGTTGTATGTCAGGATCTCTCAGTCCGGCAACGAACTGAGAGAACAATTCCTTAGAAAATAAGGCATCGTGGATTCCTGAAGCAGGGTGTACCTTCTTCAGGAGTCTCATCAATGCAAGTCCGAAGACCCTCGGAGCTTCGTTCTTGCCTTGCACGCGCTTCTTAAAAGCGACCATCGGATCAATCCGAGCGGAATCTCCGTACAGGATGGTTCCGATTTCTACGAGCTGTTTGAAAGTACCGCGAGGTCCGCAATCCTCCTTCCACTGCTCAACGGCCATGAGACCATCTCCCATGCGTAATCCCTTACACACGTACGGGATTGCATCCTGTTGGTCCCACCCACTGAGGTTTATATCCTCAACGGTGGCTCCCAACCAATCTTCCCACGAATTCTTCTGCCAGTAGGGAAATGGCTCGCTGGCTATGCGTCTAGCAGCGTTGGACGAACCTCTAATTTTAGAGGTTATCGCCAGACATTTAGAAATGGATGCTGTCGCGTCCTTTTCCGCACCGACATTGTGCAATCCGATCCCCGCTATGGCGGGATTCGTATCGTACAATTCTTGCAATTCTGTACTCAGCATTGTTCGTCTCGGAGCCTTCTTCGGGCTCTTCGTACCAGGAGTCGCCCCTGGAGTAGCGCCCATCGCTGGTATGCTACTCTGTCTGTCCAGAAAAGCCTGGTAGGTCCCATACGACACTAAGTCCGTAGTGGGGTCCACGCCTTGTCCGAACCACCAGTTCTTCTCCTGATCAGTCATGTACTGACACTGCTGGGCCAGAGCAAGCGCTCGTTGATGCTCTGCCTTCTCCTTTGCCAATTCCTTGACCTGCTTCTCAACCTCCTCCTCTTGCTGAGCTTTCTCCAATTTAGCTTTAGCAGCTTCTCCGGCGGCTCGGAGCCCTTCCTTTCGAGCCCTCAGAACCGCCGCTTCCTGCTCCGCTAACTCCTCTGCGAGGGCCGCGTTCTCCTTCATTCGTTTCTGCTGCTGCTCCAAGGCAGCCTGCTGTTTGCGATACACGTCTCGCCTTTCTATTTCCAAGTTTTTCTGTTCCTGGAACAATATGGTTGCTTGGCACTCTCGCCATTGCAACAAACTTGAAGGAGTCAGATCGGTTTTCGCCGCCTTATCCTGCTCGGCCGCTTTCTTCAAGCGTTCCGCGTCAAGTTCTTGCTCGTCCACTTTCAACTGTGATCGTGGACTCAGAACCAACTCGGACAATCGTCTTCCCCTACCGACTGAGGCTAGACCGGTCGGGGCTGCGAATACCTGTTTTGGTATCGGACGGATACCACCGATCCCCACCCTCGGTGAGTAATCACTCGCCCTGCCTCTGCCCCTGGATCGTCCCACTCCGAGGGGTCGTCCGAAGGGTCGTCCTGGTGTTGAGGTTGACAAGGCAGGTTCCATGGTTACCCCACGTCCCATAGGCTGATTGGGAGTGTCGGTAAAACTCATGTAATGGAGGCCTTCCGGACTACCATTGTTCGCAGATGCAAAAGAGGTACTGTTGTCCTTTATACTCTCTCGCGTTTCGGATAAAAACTGCTGTAAAGCAGTTCTTTTCGCTTTCAGAATGTCGCACTCTGTCACTAGACTTCGGCGGACCTCCTGTAAGTCCTCTGTGTCCCGAACAATGGCTGATCGGGCCCCTTCTGCCTCATGCATTACAGCATCTCGGGCTTTGCAAATGTGGTTCAGCTCCGTGTTTGCCTGGACAAACTCGGACTGGATCCCTCGTAGGTCCGCCTCTTTCTGATCGTATTCCGACCGGACTCTGCTGAGAGATTGTACCAATTTCTCATTCTCCTCCAACAAGGTAGACAGCCTTGCGTCCTTCTCCTTGATTTTGGAAGCTCTGTGTGTGACTGCACCCTCCAATGCAATCAGACTGCTTTTCCATTCATTGGCTTGCTTCTGAATGGTTAACAATTCCATTTGAGCCATCTGTACACGTTCCTGTACTCGGGCCTCTCTCATGTCGTCAAAACGACGCTCCGACACGAGGGTATACCTCCTCGGAGTCGGCGCGGCTGAGCTTGACCCACCCACATTGAACAAGGACAAGTTCACTTCTTCTAATGAGCGGCTCATTATGGTAGGACCCCTGGGTCCTCGTGCTGCGTCTGTTCCGGATGGAACATTCGCCCTGCTGTGGGTATCTGCCTCATAACTGGCATCTAACCCTTCCGGTGACAAGGCTGCTGCCTCATCCGGGGACCTCGCTGCTCCGTCCAGAGCCCGAGGTCTGTGCTACTGCACAGGCTAACCTGCGTTTCACTCAGAACTGGTCACGGCACCAGTGTAATAAACGGACTTTCGTATCTTTATGATATTGGTAGAGTATCAATTAAAGAACAAAGTCGACACAGTTCGGATCAAGTGTTACAGGTTGCAATATCAGGTTTATTCAGGTAAACCTAAACAAGCAGTCACTAAGTGTGCGAACTCCCTATAGAGTTCGGAACGGGTCAGTAGGCTAAGCAGCCGATATGATCACGGGGTCTCTTCACCAGCGTGGCTCAGAGTAACCGACGAGTACCGTCAGATGCCGGGTATATATAGGCAGCCAGCCTGCGCGCGCACACGCAGACCGGAAGCCTATAGCGACCTCTGTCCATACCCCAAGCCCGGGGTAGGTGTCGCCACCTACCGTCGGACTGAAGGGTTCGGACTGAGCTCGCAACACAGCATCCAACAGCACTCGTCATATAATAACCCCGTATAACCCTAGCCCCTACACTAGGATGCCCACTGTGTACCTGAGGTACAGAATGAAAACTTGAGTTGTGGTTTCTGTAACTTAGTGTAATTACTCAATTAGGCCCACTAGTAGTCTACTGTACCTCAGGTACACAGCACAGCCAAACAAACCCAACATAGCAGCTGCATCTGCTGCTGCAGCAGCAGGTGACTCCTGATTGGCTGATATTTTATTGTGTACCTGAGGTAGCCTGTGGCTTGTGTACCTGGGGTAACGTCTCAGGCGTCTAACGGTCGAGCTGCTACAAGCTCAGCAATTCATAAAGTGGTATATTGCATATTGGGAACGTGTTATTATATACATGGTTGAATCAGTGCACTGTATATATTATGAGCCTAAAATAAAGTTAAGTCATTATTCCAAAAAGAAGGAGTTAGTATTTAAATCAACCCATTAAACTTATCCCTTTCTCAGAATAATCTCTTTTTTGGACTTTGAAGCAAAAAAAGGTTATGTTCTTCAATAACTGTCTTCATATCTATATGTGTCATGACAAGTACTGATATATAATTTGATTTATATACAAATCAAGGATAGAAATGACTGTATACAATAATGAATGTGTAAGATATAGTTGTCTCAATTATTTGACACAAGTGGCTCATGATCCACTCCTCTGCTCATTTCAACTGCAAGGTCCTCACAGTTTATACAGTAAATACATACAGAATCCAACTGCTGTAATCCTGTGAAAAAAATATGTTTGGGAAATAAAGTGTATGATACCCCTTTAAGGCCATAGCAGACGGGGCTGATTGGATCTGCCAACTCGACTGTCCGATCAGATCAGGCAATTTCAAATATGTCCTGACTTGTCCCGACTTGATCGGGATGGCATCATCGCAGATGTGCCCATTCTGCCTAGTTACCAATCAAGTCGGGCCCATCTGTGGTAGGTTTTAGACCTTGAGCAGGATGCACTGACTCCATTCACAGTCACCTACTCCTAGGCCAAAAAGGTTAGTTAGTATCTCCGAAATTGGCGAAGGCTCTTTTCCTTGTTCAGTATGCAAATTGAAGATCAAAAACATAGTATTTTGCAAAGAGACAATGAAAGAAGAGTGAAATTTCACCACACAATCGACTTGTTCTTTGGTAAGGGTGTGTGAATGACACAATTGGCCGCCATGTGGTCCTAGGGAAATATATGTGGAAAGATTATCTCAGCCAGGCAATACAGACGGATGAGAGTGGATCCTCTTGATTATAGTATCACTGTGCACATAATGATATAGACCTCTGTTCAAGCATTCACCAAACATGATTCTATGATGGTATGGAAGCCGGGGAGGGTATAAAGGATATCTATTAACCTCAGAATACCTTGCAGGGTAATACAAACATTAGGATTCTTTCTAAAATAAAACGGGGAAAATTTTTGATGTTGTTTTAGTGTTACAGGGGGTTTAAATTGTTATATCAAGTCCTTCATAGCTAGGAAAGTCACACGAGGTAATTCACTCATTCAAAGTTACACTATACAACGATCACAGTCAGTTCTATCACGCTTTGATGGCACTGCGATGTTTAAGGAGAGATTCTTGTTGTGGGTGATACGGATTTTTCTTGTTCAAATTGTAAGCCTATATTACTTTTTGTTAATATATTAAATCTAAAAAACGCTGACTTCAGTTTACCGTTCAGGGTAACACATGTTAGTGTACTTTTAGGACTTAAGTTACCAGATGTGCACTCAGTAGTCAACTCGGTAGTTTCTGTGGTGCCTGCTTCAGTAGTTGGGGTTTCTGTGGTATCTGCTTCGGTAGTTGGGGCTTCTGTGGTATCTGCTTCAGTAGTTGGGGTTTCAGTGGTATCTGCTTGAGTAGTTGTTGGATCTTCCGTTGTGAGGCTTTCAGTAGTTGTTAGAATTGATATCTCACAATTTTCCCCTGTGAAATCTATGAAGGCTGTATATTAGGGAAGGAAGCTAAACACATATTGTATTTTCCAAACCTTTAGTTTAATAGGCGTATGCAAATCAAAAACAAATCAAAAGCAAAGCTTATTGTGCAGCGTGTTAGAGCAAGGGTGATATAGTAGTTAGGAAGCATAGCCAGGCCCTATTGTTGATGGAGGAAGAATAAAAGGCAACATATCCACAATGATGTAGCTTTGATAATTGGAGTTATCAAGACACACATTGTTGACCACTAAAGATTGCAATGTGAGCAGGTTATTGTCAGAACCACTGAAATTAGATTTGTTTTACGTCCGATGGTAAAGCATCATTAAGTGATTTCTGAAATAAAGATGAAAAATATTGCTATTGTATTGTCTAGAACTATGACCTGTTCTCAAAAGACCCACCCTGTAGTACCAAAAGCCTCCACTTACCCTCCGGACAGCAGCACGTGCTATTCCAACAATGGCCACCTTTCTGACATGGCCCACTGGCAGGACATTCTGGGTCAGCGCCTGTCCCTGTAAAGTCCCTCTCTGTACAGTTATCTCCCTTATACCCACTGTAACATATCTTATTTCCAGTGGTCACATCACAGGTGTAGTGTCCTTCACAGTCATCTGTGGGTATGCACATCTCGCTGCAGCCTGGACCGTACATGTTATCTGGGCAGGCGGTGATCTTGACATCAGGGCAGGTGCCTGTGGCGTCTGCTGGACACTCACAGGAGAAGCTGGGGTTGGTAGCCTGCTGACAGGTAGTCCCTGGACAAACCTCGGTGGTACAGGCCACAGCAGCACCGTACAGCTCACACGTCTTGCCGTAGTACCTAAGGGGAGACAGTTTATCGGTGATAGTGAGATTAGTTTAAGGACTGTCTTTTTTTTTAACACAAGTGTATGTGTGGAGACATTTCAACAAATGCGTCAAAATATTTTTGCATCCAAACCGTGGTCACGGTCTGTTGGCCCGCGGTAGTGAGGGACAGGTGGCGCCTCCACCCGCCCAAATTAGTACTAGTCCAATTGCTAATATATGTATTATTCATAATACTCCTCATTTTACGGCAAAGCCGTAATGGCTTTGGGTTTTATAGGATTGTTATGAACTACAGGTGAGAAAACGAGGGGGCATAGATTCATAATTTTTGGTGTTTCTGGGGTTCTTATGCAATTCATGTTTGATGGTTTGCAGCAACACTGCATGGTCAGTTAATTACATGCCCTTAGTTAAATCTTTTTGATTTTTATTGGTTTTACTGCAGCTGGTATAACAATAGAATTCAATATGTGCCAATTGAATCAAATAGGTACCAATGCAACTCCATTGATGCCTATGCAAATACCATCTTGGCAGCCATCTGAAAATTACCTGGATCAAAAATCGGAGCCTACAAATGGATTCTACACCCCAGAAAACCCTATTATACATGTTTAATACAAGGAAATCAGACAATCTTGAGTTTTTGGTGGCCATCTTGGCAGCCATCTTGGAAATTTCTCGGACTGAAAATCTGAGCCTGAAAATGGATTCTACATCCCAAAAAAAACTACTTTCCATGTATCACACAAGGAAATCAGACAATCTTGAGTTTTTGGTGGCCATCTTGGCAGCCATCTTGTATATTTCTCGGATTGAAAATCTGAGCCTGAAAATGGATTCTATATCCCAGAAAACCCTGCTATCCATGTATCACACAAGGAAATCAGACAATCTTAAGTTTTTGGTGGCTATCTTGGAAATTTCTCTGATTGAAATGGTGAGCCTGAAAATGGATTCTACATCTCAGAAAACCCCATTATCCATGTATCACACAAGCAAATCAGACAATCTTGAGTTTTCAGCAGCCATCTTGGCAGTCAGAGGGAGGAGGAGGGGGCAAAAGGAGGGAAGGCAGAGGGAGGGCAGAGGGAGGGTAGAGGGAGGGCAGAGGGAGGAGAAGGTAACAGGAAGGAGGAAAATGGGGTAGAGGGGGGGAGGAGAGGAAAGATGGGATCGTTGGAGGGGGCAGAGGGAGGAGGAGGTAACAGGAAGGAGGAAAATGGGGTAGAGTGTGGGGGGGAGAGGTAGATGGGGTAGTCGGAGGGGGCATAGGAAGGAGGAGAAGGCGGAGGGAGGAGGAGAGGGCAGAGAAAGGAGGGAGGAGGAGGAGAGGGCAGAGGCAGGAGGAGGAGAGGGCAGAGGCAGGAGGAGGAGGAGAGGGCACAGGGAGGCACAGGGAGGAGGAGGGGGGCACAAGGAGGACTTGTGATGGCCTTCCTTTAAAGACTGTAAAATATTATTTCAGGATTGGTGATTGTGTGTGTGGGGTGGGGGAGGGGTAATTATGTTGGACTTCACAGTTTGTCTTTGGGCGGGCTTGATTGATTTCAAGAGCCGCCCTGGACCCACTCAACTTCTAGTATAGGTCCTGTATGTGCATAGTATGGGAATTGGCATTGACATTGACAGTTGGCTTGGCATAGGAGTCAATAGTTATTAAGCTGGTACATATCCTTGCCATTGACAGCCACATTAGAGAACTCAAAATATGGCTGTTCACAAGATGTCTAGGCCTTACCACAAGGTACATTGGTTCTACATGTAGTAACTGAAAACAAGATCTAGGATAAATTAGTCTCTCACATGCCTACAAGGACACATGGGGATACCAGTCCTAGGCAAGGTTTAAGGGCCAGCTAGGGCTATATCTAACAATGAACAAGGGGGCCTATGCTAGTCTTTTCTTGTCGAAAAAGCGACACTCTGGTCATTGGTGTAAATGGCTTTGGGGACAAGGTCCCAAAGCCAATAAGAGGTAATATAGACGTCTATAGTTTCACTACTCTGCTCTTTTAATCTATAGCAGTATGTGAGCCTGAAAAGGGTTGCCTGTCCCCAGCCACCAGAATCAGCAAGCTATGCTTCTCTTTATATTCTACCATAATCAACTAATTCGCACATCCCTTTGCCATCCTCTCCTATATGTTTCCCTATGCCAGATAATATATTATTTGAACGGATATAAAGTAAATCCTAAAGGCTGTATAAAAAGTCTGAAAACGAGATTGGCTAATGATATTTATCACATACCCTGTGGGACAGTCGCAGTTGAAGTCTGTACCGTTGACTGTACAGTTGGCTCCTTGACCACAGGGGTTGGGATTGCAGATGTCCTGTTGCTGCTCACAGAACCCCCCACTGAATCCCGAGTTACAGCAGCAGTACTCCACCCCAGACTCCTTGGTGCACTGTCCCTGGCCATGACACAGCTCTGTGCTTGTAGCTGCAAGAGATATTGGAGGGTCATCAGAAGAGATTTTCACATGTCAGTATGTTACTGGAGATTATGCTTAGCAGGTCGATTATGTAGAAAAATCCAACTATAGTAAACCCTAGAACGCTGATGTCTCTTACATAAAACCTTTTAGTAAAAGGGAAAACTTGTGATATCCCATCAGCTGTTAGATATCTAAAGCCCAGATGCTGGGTAAGAAAGAGATAACACATTAATTTCCACCTAACTATATAATAGACTACATAGTATTATATGTATAGGCATACTGAGTGACTTACTGGCTTCTGCCTGGAAATCAACATTGCAGGACCCAAAGGCCATTGAGAATTTGCTCAGATCTGCCGTAAGTGTAGCAGTTCCATTCACGCTGGCGGGTGTCCCTGTAGCCAGGAGGTATTTGGTTGTTTCTGCAACACTATACGTTGTAGCATCTGTTGACGTCAGTTTGACTCCTTGGCGAAATACTTCCCCACTCTTAGTGTACTGGAAGTAGCCCTCGGGAGCCCCTTGAGCCTTGAAGAAGAACATCTCTGTTGGGTATTCAGCTCCACAACTGACCGCACCCTTGAAATATCCTTGGAGCGCGACTAGAGCATGAAATGTAAGGGAATGATTGGTCGAATGGCGAATTATTGTTTGGCCTATGCCAATGATATGTAAATCTCTTTTTTAATGTAAATTGCAAACCATGTCAAAAGAGATGCAGAAGAGGAGGGGCAGTTCTAGGGAATCAAAGGGAGAGAAATATGAAATAGATATACAGTGATAGAGAAAAAGGCAAAGAAATAGTATGCAGTCTAAGGGAAATAAATAGAGTGATCTTCTGACGTCCTAATGTTATTATACTAAACCCACGGTGACACCTGACATGTTTCTCTACATACTCGATTCAGAGCAACAAATAGACACGAGAATTACTAATAGAGAATTACAGGTAAATCCCCGTTAATAACAAAGCAAACATATAAATCTCTCACCTGCTGGGGCCGGGTTGGTAGGTAGGGTGCATGAGGGAGGTGAGATCTGTGTTTTACATATTCCATCTTTGACATAGGCTGAGTTACATTTGGGTGCTCCAGTGGCAGTATCACATACGAAGAACCCATCGTCACAGTTGCTTGGTGCTTTGCAATCTACGCTGGCAAGGTACTCGAGTGATAATCTACGAAAGAAAGGAAATTTCATAGCTAAACAGGAATCAGCACATCTTCCCTGGGAGTAGACAGGATACCTCAATTCGTTAAATTGCTATCAATTATTTTTATGGTACGTAAAGTTCTAGTACTTCTCATACGGAACCGTCTTTTCAAGGGTATATTCCTACAACATAGCACACTGTGATATTCTATTTAAAATGTTATCGTTATCTGCAGTTGGCATTATGTATTTGGATAAAGGAAAGTACCAGTATTGCTGATATTTGAGGTGATTTATGCAGGTGCTTACGTGGTTGGGCTGGTCCTAGAACCCTTCTCGGTTAGAGTAGTGGTATTACTTAATGTGTTTAGTGTATAGGTGACTGTATCCACTCTACTGGCCTCATTGATAGCGCCATCATATACAGCTACCTTTAATGTGGCTGACCCCTGGAAATAGGTAGGATATATATTACATTTTACCCCATCTGGATCATTTTGATTTTTAGAAGCCAAACCAATATTAATCCGGCATAGAAATATACAGCAGTCCAACATTATAGCACTCCAATGCACTATATGGATATATATCTAAAACTGGACATCGACATCCATGTAACAGAATCCTTCTAACATAAAGCTTTATTTAGTAGAAGTAGAAATCCATGAATATCTATATGAAGGAGAACACCATGTTCATGCCTATGAATATGTCTGTGTGTATGTTCATTTCAAAATTCAAGATTGCAACCATTCATTGAATGCCATCATGCTTTCAATGTAATCTCGAATTGCAGGTGCAGTAATTTGATACTAATAAAAAAAAAACTTTTCTATTTTTATTTCATGAACAGTTGGCATCCCATAGATTCAAGATGGCTATCACTCATTGAATGTCCCGATGCTTGAAATGCAATCTTTTCTTGTAGTTGCATTAATGTGATAAAAAAAAAAATCCTATTTTATTTTTCCTTCATCCAACCCATTCAAGATGGCTAGCATTTACTAAATGCCACAATGCTTTCAGTGCAATGAAGAATTGTAGTTGCATTAATTTGATATCTATAAAAGAAAATTTCTATTTGATACCTTTTTCAAACACAGTTGGCACCCCATAGGCTTAGGATGGCCACCATTCATTGAATGCCACAATGCTTTAAATGCAATCTTGAAATGTAGTTGCATTAATTTTATACTGTTAAAAAAATTCAATTTAGTTGTTTTTTTCATGAAGAGTTGGCACCCCATAGGTTCAAGATGGCCACCAGTCATTGAATGCCATAATGCTTAAATGCAATCTTGAATTGCAGTTCAATTAATTTGATTCTAAAAAAAAATTCTTTTTTTTTTTTTCTTTCATGAACAGTTGGCACCCCATACATTCAAGGTGGTTACCAGTCATTGCATGCCACTATGCTTTAAGTGCAATCACGAATTGTAGTTGCATTAATCTGATACTAATAAAAAAACTAATTCTATTCTTTTTTTAATTCATGAACAGTTGGCACCCCATATATTTAAGATGACTACCATTCAGTGAATGCCCCGATGCTTGAATCTCAAATCGTAGTTGCATCAATTTAATGCTGATAAAAAACAAATTCTTATCGACTTTCATGAATAGTTGGCACCCCATAAGGTGGCTACCATTCATATTAATGCAAATACAATGCTTTAAGTGCTATCACGAATTGTAGTTGCATTAATCTGATACTAAAAAAAAAAAAAAATTCTATTTGATTTTTCTTTCATGAACAGTTGGCACCCCATAAATTGAAAATGCACCCAGCACCCAGGTCAACAGCTATATACGGACAAGTGTACCTCCCCTGCCTGTTCTCCTTCAATGCAGAGTGAAGAGGGTGGGAGGGGGTGACCATCAACAGTGCATAAACACTTTGATTGGATGACAATGCAGTTTTTATATTACAACCCTAAATTTGTGCAACGAAAATCATCAAGAAATACTAAGTATTTTTTCCAAAGAATAGCTTTTCTAGAATGGCTCGATACTCAGAAATCCTACTGCGAATAAAAAAAAGTCAAATTCTGATTCTAAACACCTGAAAAGTGAGAAATGCTGGCGTTCACGGTTTATGTAGGAAATGTACTAAAAACACCAAAAATATGCAACAAAACCCTAATTTTCTCAAAAACTGTTCAGTAGGATTTTTTCTAACTGAGGTTCCAGTGTTTTCTACCCTCATATTACACATTGGCATAGAGAATATATTGGCACCTAGTCAGGATTTTGCCCTAGAAGCAATCTGTGAGGCAAAAAACAGCCAAAATGAGCCACTGGTCTGAAGTATAAAACTGGGCATCGATCACTATAGAGCTACAAAAAGAGAGAATCGATGTCCAGTAATTAAATCTTATCATATGAATTGAGAGAGCATATCAATTCTAAACGATGTACAACATTTAGCATACAACTCCTGAATACTGATATACATGCAGAGTGGTTTTCGGGAATTATATAAAACAGGCAGAATATATGAAAATGTGAAACCAATAAGGCTGGAGAGACGTGATATCAAACTGACCGTCCATTGATCCGCTAACGTTAATTGGACCCTAGCAAACGCGTCAAATGTGAATGTGTTGGCAGTATTACTAGCATCGTATGTCTGCTTTATACTCGTCGTACACGAGGGACTAGGGCTGGAAAGCAAATAGAACATAGGGTTGTTAAAGTTTAAACATAAATCACAGGACTATTATTGCTCAGAACACGTGGTCGGAATATTGCGAGAAATAGATGTATCATGTTACAGAAACAACTGCGATGGATTGGTAGAGTTAGCATACATGACGCACTGTAAATATACTAATGCTAAGCTATTGATGTTTAAATATGTGATTACTACATGTATAATGTAATGATTACATGGTATATCAATTATATCATAAATTGATACTGTTAATTGGGGAAATAGTTCTGGTAATCGGGTTTCCCAAAAACGTTAAATAGATGATAATAAACTGATAGGAACTGATTGTATCCTGTTTCTTAACACCATCTTAAATAAAGGTAGAAGCCAACTTACTCTGAATCCAGACAAATTTCAAAAATATAATCACAAAGCTTTTGCAACGTTATGCAGGCATAACTGTTGATATTTTGGCAACAGCGTGCACTGGCCCGCTCTGCTTCTGTGTGATTGTACGTCTTGAGTGTAATCTTGATATCGACGTCGCTGCGTACTGAGGCAACCTGCAATTGAACAGGCTGATTTTATTTTTTTCAAAGTCGTATTTATGCATTTCATGTCACTCACATCTTAGTTAGAGAAAGTTAAATATCTTCACTGTCAAATACCCAACACTCATACAACTGCAGATTGGGATATTTAAGGTACATTCGCTAATAGCATCAATGGAAGCAGGAAGTAGGAGCTAGGTGCACTAGCTATCATAACTGGCCCTTTGCGCAAAGGAGATCTAAGATGTCAGTATTTATTTGACAAAAATAAGCCTGGAAAAATAAGAAGTACGGACAAAAATATAGCATTATATCACTATCATAAAAACAGCTTTGTGCCTCTACATGGGTTAAAAATCGACACGGGCGACACGCCGACACGGCCCTTTTAAAAATCGACACGGGCGACACGGCCCTTTTAAAAATCGACGGACATAGCCATCTTCATAAGGTCTTTATATATGCTATACACATAAAAATTGACACAGTGACACGGCCCTTTTGCTAAAGATCGACACGGCGACACGGCCAATACTGTGGGGACCCATGTAGAGGCACAGCTTTGTGTACTGGGAGAGGGTGGCATGACGCAATAGGCATCATAATATACATGCTGCATCCATGTATTGGTAATCATCACAGACTAACAGTCTCTATACAAACCAGACATTTGTAGTCCATATTTACACACCAAAGTTTTGATAAGACAGACCTAGACAAGTTGTGACGGATTATTTTGTTTCAAATTTTATCCATGGTTTCTGTTACTGTTGGCCACTTGGGTGGGATGGTGAGGAGGGGGTGAGAGGGGTGACTGGACTGACACAGTCCTCCTGCAGGTACCAATCATACACTCATGACGACATGGATGTGGCATGGATGCTGCATGGGTGTATCATGGATGTGCCAGAGCTGCATCCATGGACACAAAGCTGAATCCATGCATCCATGCTGCAAATATCCATGCTTGATGGATGCGCCATGGATGCAGGATGAAAAATAGGTGTGGCAAAAAAGAGCTGTAGTCGCAACAGCTCTGAATGCACCTAAATATTGAAGATTTCAAATTAGTATTTTGCACAGTAGCAAAACATTAATTCCTATCTCCATACCATGAAAACAAATAAGCGATATCTTTTTGGAAAAGCCAATGTCGGCTATGTTATAGCAGTCATTTACACTCAAAACCCGACTGATCTTGCCACAACATAATGAACTTCTACAAAACTGAAAATATGTATTGTACGTACTAAAGATGAAAGAAATAGCAGAATATGCTGAGCACACAGTGGTCCACAAATAAATTGAAAAATGTCTTTGCATCAATGAGTAAATTGATCAACCAACAAACAATATCAGTGAAGACTGAGAACAGAAGAGAGTGGCAATTTAAAACTCTGAAACTTTATGACTCATCACACCACATTCTAATTATCGCCCTGGTACTTTGGCAATCATTCTCTCCACGTTATTGGATATAGTTCATTTATCAAGGATGGAATATTACATTGCCACTCATGATAACCAATTTGGGTTCAAGAAACATGTGTATTTATGCGCTGAAGGAGTTAATTCTGAGGCACAGGTCATGCTTCTATGTTCGTGTGTTTTATGGATTCGTCTAAAGCATTTGATAAACTCAACCATGTCTTGGACATGACTTGTCACTTATAACTGAAAAAAATAGACACGCTATAAATGTACTGTATCCCATGAAACTACATTAAAATGATTAAAGATTCAGATTTGTTAAGATGTAATCTAAAAAGTGTGCCTCATTATCATAGTTTTGGCCCTGGGAGATGTTTTCGAGGTCTGTTTTCGATTTTGAATAATTGATGGAATTCTACAAAGATATTCCATTTAGCCTTAGGGTAATGAAAATTAATGGTTTCCATGCCAATAATAAAGTGTGATATGCGCCAATTTCCTTATAACCCACGGCGCAGGGCAAATACAAAGGAATCGCACCATGGGCATATCGTATACGTATTAGATACCCTACGAGTAACTGGGCGTATGTGATGGAAAACCTCCTTGGAGGTGTAGTATTTGCAGTAAAACTAAAACCTCCGAGGCGTAGCTACACCTCCAATGAGGTTTTCTAGCTTATACTCCATCCTATATGTAGCATTAGTTAATACTGTATGATTTTAATAGGAAATAGATAGTTTATTGAGGAATTATGTGCGTAAACGTTTTTCAGGATAAGGTGGGATTCGAACCTGTTACATGTACACACATGTTACCATATATGAATAAGGACCTCTGGTATTGGGCTTGAACTATGTGCCTAATGGCTAAGGCTCTCGCCTGCAACACCTTAGCAGGTGAGTTCAAGGCTCACCCAAGCCAAGGAAAAACGTATATATATTTTTTTTTTACATGTTTTTAGTTTTTAAATGTGTAATTTATTTTTCAAAGATAATATAATATGTTAACCAATAGTATATGTTTCAACTCAAAAGGTAAAGCAGAGACCTCTAAACACTTTGGTACAGAATCATTGATAAACTACGCAATGTATGCTAAAGGTCCCTTAGAAATGACATCTTGCTTTAAAGGCTGTATTGTATTATAGAGTAAGGGGTTGAAAGATTCGTATATCAGCCTTCCTGGCCTAATTGGTAGAGTGATGACATTCAAGCATGAATACTTTATTCATGCTTGGGTTCGAATCCCATAAGGAGCAAGGTTTTAATGAGAAAGTAATTCCCAAAACCTCCTCCGGAGGTTATTTAAAAAAAACTCCGCTCAGGGTCCACAAAAGCTCCGCTCAGTACCTCCAAAATCTCCGCTGACAGTAGCAAAACATAAATATGGAAATAAACCTACAGTGAGAACAATAGGACAATAGGGAGTGGCCCTCTCCCTGTGGGAGAGTCACTTGTAGAGGCAACCTTCCTACGTGCTATACTCTACCTCTTAAGTTTTGCGCCCCTCTCCGAGACCTTTCAACCTGAGGGTAACATCCTCTCTCCCAGGTGTCTCTACCCCTCTTCCCTGTTCTACAATGTCTCCTTTGCAGGGTGTGCCAACGGAGGAGAGCCATGGCATGTGAGCCGCCATTTTTTTTAACTGACCCCGGACTCCGGAGCAGTGCATTGTGGGTAAATCCCTTATCAGCCAATGTTCACACCTAGGAACAGATAAGACTAATAAGGCTGATAGCTGGTATCCAACCACTATTTTGATCACCTCCTCATTGTCTCAGGTGTGATTGAAGAGTGGACACTAGACAGGCTGCCTCGACGTCTGACTTGGTCTAAAGACTCCTCTTGCTATGCCGTGGTTAAACGTGTAGACAAAATTCATTGATTACACTCTGATTGACTGATATGATGTAGACACCCACAGTGGTGTTAATGCACTATTTCTCTGAGATTTAATATATTCTCCCTTCCTTAGGCTTATCTAATTAAAGGCCATTTCATAGAGAACCCATTGCTCTAATTTATAAAGAAGATAAATAGAGAGATAGAACCCGGGGTAGAACCCTCCAAAGTAACTCCACAAAGAGGCAAAATGGAGGCTTGACCCTCTACTACCTGAACCACCTGGTACATGCCTCTGGAACCAATATAGGCTCTCCCCCGTATATATTCTGTATCAACAAAGCTACCCATTCTGTCTTTTCAAAAGATAATAGCTTGGCCGCCCTGCATACCTAGACACACTACTCAGTCAGAGTTTAACTTTAAGATAAATGCATTTTATAATTCTCGTGACATCCATGGACAGAATAATACTGTTATAATTTTCTCATCACACATCTGAAGGAACCGCTCCGCCGCAATTGCTACCGTAAAACCTCGCGTATAAGCCTAACTCGCGTATAAGCCGCACCCCGACTTCAGGCCGATCCTATAAGCCGCATTAGCCATCTGAATGTGCCGATTTTAGTACTGTACCATAGTGGCAAAAACTCGCGTATAAGCCGCACCCCGACCATGGGCTAATCCTATAAGCCGCACTGCCGATCTGATTCGCGTACTAGCCGCGGCTTATATGCGAGGTTTTACGGTAACATCTACGAGTATTTAATGTATACTGTCTGACTCTCTGATATCCATTATACAGTATGAAGAAGTAACTTGGAAATGGTACCTTATGTTTAAAGATAATCCTTATGTGACCTAGCCTAGACGCTATGTTCTAGTTAAGAATAATTCAGACTATAGCTGGACTGAATGTGGACGGCCAAAATTCCTCATGGCTTATTCATAAAAGCTAACACTACAAGCGTTTAGGGGTTGTTTAGGGGTTGTGGAAGTATCACACGAACACAGGTTCCAAATTCCGTTTGAATGCAACAGGTTTTATTCAGTCACGATCACAGCCTAAAAGTACACAAAGGTTTGCTCGGTTCAGTTAGATAACCAACTCGAAGATGTACAGCGTTCTACCTTTAGCTCGAAGTCAGCAAAGCTGGATGATCTGGTCCTAAGCCAGCATGGCTGGTGCAGGAGCCAGAGAGTGGGAGGGGTGTAGGTGCCCCGTAATCGAAAAGGTAACAAAGGTATCGAAAGGTGTGGGTCTGAGCTCGTCCTTGGACGAACTCTCTGAGGTAGCCAACCTCGGCCTCTTATATACCCTGAGCGCGGACCAAGCAGTGTCGACGTCGCACTCCACCGGCGCGCCGTCTGGGGCGCCCTGCCTGGCTCCGCTACCGGATAATCGAAGGGACATGGCGTAGGTGTTGCCACCTAGTGTCCGAAGGAGGCACTTCCCGCTCTGACTCCACGAACCCATATATACATGTATTATTCGTGCCCCTATATATATATATATATATATATATATAGGAAAAGAGGTTATATAGAAAAGTGGATATAGTCGAATCAAGAGTACATTGTGTACCTTTTTAGAAAAGAACGCTGATTATGTTTGGAACACCCACCAGTAAAAAAAATGAAGATCTTGGGTAACTCTACACTTTCAGTAATACTTGTATTTTTTTGCATGGTACAATTAAATAGGCCCTCTCTTTCGATTCGCACATTTTTCAAAAGAATAAATTTTTCAGAAAAACAAGTATAATTTATCAGCAGAGCAAGCAAAGGAAAGCTGATGTTGATAAATACAATGTATAATTATAACCCTTTCCCAGTGCTTTGTTGTCCTTTTGATGGCGTGGGGACGGACACAGCGTGCAGGGCCAGAGAATGTGGCCAGTCTGGTATGTGACGAGTTGGTAAAGGCAACGTTTGTCCATAACCCTATCTTACATACCAGGGGTAGACACTAACGCTGGCCCGGGAGCCAATGGCCTGTAATTTTGGGTCCGGGCCCGTAGTTTTCTTCAGAGTTACCTTCCCACGGGCCCGGGTGGCCCATAGGAAATTTTGCAAGATATTTGATAGGAATATAACTGATCAGTATAGACATGTAATATACCGTTGGAAAGAGAAAAATGTGAGGAAATGAAGCAATTTGGTGTCATTTTAACATTGGTAAATCAGGAATTAATATGATTTTCTCTTTGAAAAAAGTAAAATATATTCCCTGGCCCACAGCTAAAAGTGCAGGCCCATGGATTTTTGGAGCTACGGGCCCGGGTGGCACACAGCTGAAAATGTTAGTGTCTACCCCTGCATACTATAAGACAACGTAACTGTTATTTTAGAGGTGCCTATCAGAGGTATCCCTAGACCATTCCTGTAGATATAAGGATAGTTCCGTCAATCCTTAGTTTCGCGAATGAATGAATACATCCTGTTTTCGGGTATTAAAATCTCTTTTAAACGTGAACAATATTAATTTACCTAGACATGATATTACTATATTGAATTAAGTTTGATTAAATCTCTCATGAAACAGGTACTGTGACCTAGTTTATCGACTAAAATTCTAATTTCCCCTTCGAACGCATGTCCCCGGCTTTTACTCTATAGTAGGAACCGAGTGTCTGAGTAGGTCTTACGGAAGTTGACTTTTGCAGAGGTCCGTTAACACGTAAGTGACACGTAAGAGTCACCAGTTCACACTATGTTGTCGGAGCGTGTTAAGGTATGCCTATATGCAATGCATTCTATGCACATACCATTTCTATTTGCCAGTTAATTAAAATAAGAAGGGCGATGAGGTATGTCTTGGTTGAGACCGTGAATATGACATGTCTATACTGGTGGAGATTGTAATGTAATGATTTGCAACCTCTGCAAATCAAAAAGAAAACTTGTTCATGTACAATCAGCCATCTCATTACCTTAAAAGTTATGGTCTTGCCCATCCACGTTAGCTTATGATGTTATAAGCCAAGAATAAAAGCGTATTCATTCAGTAGGCCTGTAGACTCCGTTTATATTTTCAGTCTTTCTTTTATTGGGGGAGGGGGGAAGTCCAAGCATCTGATTATGCGCAGTTGCGTAAACATGCATACAGTGATACACACTTGAAATGCACATGATGTAGGGTGTTTACCCGTACCGCTGAGGGCCGCGAAAACGGCCGTTTCTCTACTCCACTTCAGTATTTTCCCTTTTTTTGTAAGAAATAAATGGAACCTCAGAAATATTCGTATAGCCCCTGAAAGCCAATGCTTTGGGCTATCAGCCCATGCATTGTGCTGCCAGAAACCTCAACTTTTGATAACATTATAGAAGTCAATCTGAGTATAATCCTGCACACAGCAGTCATTGCACTGATTTATGGAGTCTCTGAGTTGATCTATGGAGTCTCTGAGTTGGACATGTCTTCTTTCATCCTGAATCCATGTCTTATAGCTTTGAAATACATTATGCTGATACCCTTGGTGTGTAGGGGGCACATTGCCCTACATCTAGGTCAGTGTATCTGCTCATAAAAAAAAAGAATTGAGCAGCCTGTATGGCCATGAAAATTTTCATTATCATCAGGGGCCTATATTCATCTTGAAATGCAGGATTGTATCTCTCAAAAAGTTATTGCATGTTAGATTGTACTTTCAGTAGTTGTGAACTAATTTTGGATTGCATTGGGACATATCCACTGCTAGATAATGGGTTCAACAGATGTAAGCTGTTACAGAATATTTACAATGTTCAGAAATACCAATCTAGACCTATATATACTGATTGTGTTATGTCATGGCTTTAATATCCTTTTCGATTTTCTATTCTATCATGATTATTAAAGATAAAATCGACCATTAAAGTGCACCAAGTGGTGTAGACAGAATAGCTGGTTTCAGGGCACCTATAGCTAGTGCTCACTCACCACAGCAGCGGTCACTAACAACCACTCTCCTCTGCTGTAGCCTATGGGCTGGTTTTCACAAAATAACTCAAACTATGGCACACGTTCTGTCTAATTGTGCTGGATCTAGAGCAGATATCAATATAGGGTATTTTGAATTTGGCTCCAGGCATGTTTTTCTTTGTTGGGATAGGTCTGACATTTCTGTGCACGCATTTTTTCTATTTAGGGGTAAACACCCTAGCACATGTATTGAAAAGCGGTGTTTGCCTCCTTTTGTGGCCCGGTACGTCCATATAAGTTTGTCCAACATAAAGCTCTCACAATGTGTTCACAGACCTCCATATTGTCCAATTACAGACGAATAGAAAAAGCTGGCTGTGGACATTTTGTTGATACTTTGTGGACACAATGTAAGTGGGTGTCTTGACCTAGAGTCAACCAGTACCTTGGGATGACCACCTCAGTTATGTAGTCATTCATGAATAATACGCTCTCTATTTGGAGGTGCAGAGGGGTCCCCTCCTCAGGTCGGAAAGTCGCCGAAATTAAAGGCCCAAGGACGCAAAGTCGCCTTTTGAGATCATTTTTTCTACAACCAGATTTGTCCAGAAATCGCCAAGTCGCTTCAATTAATGTACCAGGTCGCCAGGTCGCCCAGAAAACAGCCCAGGTCGCTTTTGACCACTCTGGAGCCACCAATTTCTTCTTTACTAGCTTTTACTGGAAAGTGCAACACTTAAAAGGGTACTGTAATACAGAAAAGAGGGTTTATCATGCATGTATAGGGGTGCCTCCACCAACGTCCGTCCATCTGTCCATCCGTTAAAATCGTCCAAAAAGCAGGGATCCGTCCAGTTTTGACTGACAGACGGACATTTCTCATTTCCACCAGCGTCCGTCCGTCCATTCCGTCCATCACAAATTGGACGGAATTGGATGAATTCAATGAACGGACGGATCATTTTCCTCTTCCGTCCATCCATCCATTCATCCATCACAAACTGGACGGACTGATGGACGAAATGGATGGATGGATCATTTGTCTAATGGACGGACGGATGGACGGACGTTGGTAGAGGCACCCCTTAGCTTATGACTATAAATATAACTGCAGCGCAAGGTACTGGTTGACTCCAGGTCAAGCTACCCTAGATACAATGTCATTTTAGGATATTTTGCAAGAGTTGGCTCTTAAGGGGTGCCTCCACCAAAGACCATCCATCCGTCCGTCCATAAAAAACGTCCAAAAAAGCAGGGAAATGGACGTCTCTGATGGACGGACGGACAAAACCCACTTCCACCAAGGTCCGTCCATCCATTCCGTCCATCAATCCGTCCAGTTTTTGGTCAAAAACTGGACTGATTGATGGACAGAATGGATGGACGGATTCCGTCCATCAATCCGTCCATTCCGTCCATCACAGATGGGCCAACATGACCAGAAAATGGACGGATTCTGTAGAAAAATGGACGGACGGAAATATAATTTTTTTTTGATATTCCCGTCCGTCCATTCTGTCCATCAATCCGGATTGATGGACGGAATGGCCGGACGGATTCCTTCCATCAATCCTTCCATCAATCCGTCCATCAATCCGTCCAGTTTTTGACCAAAAACTGGACGGATCGATGGACGGAGTGGACTGACGGTCCTTGGTGGAAGTGGGTTTTGTCCATCCGTCCATGAAATCCGTCCAGATCCCTGCTTTTTTTAGACGGATTTCATGGACGGACGGATGGACGGTCGTTGGTGGAGGCACCCCTTTAGCATAATGTAATTTCGGCAGTTCAGAACACCTTGTAAAGTGAGGAGCCTTTATTTGGGAGTCTAACTGTTGTCTGTGTGTAGGTGTTAGGAAAACGTCCCTCACCCACTTATTATATAATGTCAATAAAGGTCGATATTCTGTCTACACCAACTGTTGGAACGTGGCCACCACCAAATCTTACAAATATCCACAAACGACAGGATGTTTAGCAGGCTTCTTAAGATAATTTGCCTTGTGTAGCAGTTTCGACGAAATGCATTTTGAAGACATTGAATAATAGCAGCGGTAAAGCCCAGACCTGCCTACCCCTACCCTTGTTTATAATACATTGTACCACTATTATTTTGTGTCTCGTGGAGGAGGTAAGATTTGAGAGTCTTGTGTATTCTATCATAGAGTCTTGCCTATATCGGAAAGGGAGCAGACATATTATAATAGGCCTCCCCTCCTACTACATGTATATGATATGCGATCGCAGAATTTTAAGAGACGGGGGGAGCCTTCCCTCTTTCCTAGATCTTTTTGGCATATGTACATGGATCAGTATGGGAAACTACCTTTTGCCCCTCCCCCTTAACCTCAGATGTCCAGAAATGCACTATATTGCTTAATCAGTCAATTATGCGATGTGCAGAGAACAGCTTACAGATCTTGTCACCTCACCATTAACGTGAGATTAGTTAACTCCCCCCGAGCACACACCCATGAGGATTAAGACGGTCTGCTGAACTAAGTCACTATGTGCACAATGCTGGGGAATTAAGCTGGCTAGATCGTGTCCAGGCATGGAATTCAATGGTTCCAGGCAGAAACCCCATTTTTTCTACCTTTATTCCCTGTGCCATGTAATTCTTTCCAATGGAGAAATAAAGTATCATTATCTCTTAACTGAGAAACAGAACTAGACGCTCGTAATGTCATAGTATGTTCTGTCAGTCTTTTTTAACATTCCATATTTCCTTGCTATACTTGAGTTGTGACGGAATTGAAAATAAAATAATGTCAATACTGGACAAATGCCAGGCAGATCCGGGTGATTACTACATATTAGTCTGGTAATGGAACGGCACATTTGAAGCATGACCATCGTCTTTTAGTATTGGAGTTAAGGTCGAACTCTTGCTGCCCCTAGTGAGGAGCAGTACTCTGGGCATTTTATAGGGTAGGTGGGGGTTAAGCCTGCACAGGTACTAAGTCTCAGGCAAAGTTGCGTGGGCATTAGGACCTTATTTAAAGAAGGGGTGTATATAGGGGAGGGATCAGCAACGGGCGAGACACGAGGGAAAGTGTAAGAAAAGGAAGGGACTCGTTAGGTTTTGGTTTTTTTTACTGAAATTAAGAGCTCTCTCAATCACTCAATCAAAAGTTTTGTGCAGAGTAAGGCCAAAATAAAAGGTGTGTTCCAGACAGCACGGTCCAAAATATTAGGTTAGGTATGTCCGATTTTTCTTTTTTGAAAGTTCAAATGTACCAGGAAGTCGAGAATTCTCACATCGATTCGCGGGTCATCAATATGACTTACTGATTCTTACAGTAACAACCACTTGGACATTGTTAGAGAGCAATTTTCAGAGGTCAGAGAATTAATTAGGCGTGGGCGCTCATTCAGTCTCACAAAAGATCTAAAAATATGAATATTTTACAAAAGTAAATATACCCCCAACATCAGGATAAAATGCTAGGACCAGCCCTTTTTGAACCGATAGGTTCGGGTTGCCTGAAACATAATTATTTGGCAGCTAACTATTGAGTAGATAAGGTGAGGGAGGGTGTCAAGGTCATTCGCCTCCCTCTCACATAGCCTATACATTCTTTCCTCAGATTTCTACGTCCGCCATAGACTTGGTCAAGAATTCCGTCCAAATGAAAACTTTGATTCAATCAATTTGAGACCTTTTCTCGTCGGTTACTGAACTCGGATCCGTGCTCAGGTTCAAAGGCTAGTACATCTATTGATTATGCGGCACATCAGCTGGATACTTCATCCAATATGTATCCACCTTGCTTAATCGCTTTCATGCAGGTCTTCATACGCTTTGTGTCTGTTTAAGTATCTATAACGAAGAGAGAGAGAGAGAGAGAGAGAGAGAGAGAGAGAGAGAGAGAGAGAGAGAGAGAGAGAGAGGGGGGGGGGTAATAGTTATCTATGTAACTCACAATGACCTGAGAGCAAGTAAAAATAACCATGATAGACTGACTGGTGGCCATAGGTCACCAGTCACTCTACCATTGCTATCTCTCTCTATGGCCATTTAAAGGCAATTTAACGTATTTTGAAAAACATGAAATATAGGCAAATGCCCATGTCGAGGGTAATTTTAGAACGTTCCTCCCCAGTGATCCTGAGGCTGCATCCCACGATCCAAAATGACCCTCTTGTCATGGGCCGTTGTTTAGGTATCTGCTGCAGATCTTGACTCTTCCTCTACCCTTTATGGGTGTGGACCACCAAATTCGACATGGCGACATGGGCATTTCTTAAAATCGACATTTGACATGGCTGTTTCTTAAAATCGACATGTGACATGGCAATCTAAGCGACATATGACATGGACAAACCTTAAAATCGACATGTGACATGAAGCCTAGTGACATGACATCAAGCTTAGCGACAAGGAAAAAGTAGGATAACTAAAATTGAAGTGCGTTTAGGGGTCTCTATCTATACAGAATACCTAATAATTCAATTGGGTTAGTGACATAAGTGACACAGGTTTTTGCTTAGTGACATGGGACATGGGCATTTCTTATAATCGACAGGGGACATGGGGACCCCCCATCCAGAGCCCCCCCTTTCCCAACATCTGCCGGCTCTTTCTGTTTTCCTCATCTCTGCATGTATGTGCACTCTCTCGGTCTTTCTCTCTCTCTCATTTCCTCTCCCACTCAGGCTTTTGGATGAGCAATTCCCACTTTACTAATATGTTCACCTCGGGGGACAATGTAGATCCAACAGGTTCCAGACTGAAGACATGATAGATAATCGAATGTCAATTAACCCCAGACAACTGTTATATTGGGGATCACGGATATCAAGCCCTTAGGGATCAGGCCCCTAGGGATTAGGCCCTTGACCGTTAGGCCCTATGTAATTAGGCCCGGAAGTCCATTAGGCCCAGGAGGACACTAGGCCCTTTTATTATATTGGGGATCCCCGGATCCACCTACTCGATTCCCCACAAGGATCATTTCTGTCCATTTGGAGTTGGGTGCACCTATAGTTATAACCCTTAAACCTAATTGGTGGCTTATGTCATATGTTATGTAACATTTGAAGATCGTGACCTTGGATGGGCTCACATGCGGGGTCTTACTATTTTTACCTAATATGTTTTTATTGGCGCCATCCTTGTTCAGTCACCCATAAACTTAGGTTACTCCATCAGTCCTCTCTATTGTATTATAATGTTAATTATGTTTGTTTTGGGCAGCATTACCTCTGTTCTTGGATAGCTTAAGGTATAACATGAAACAAAGCTTAAATAGCAATTAGCTGTCATGCTTTGTACAATTGTATTTTGTTGTTACTCCTAAATATTGTTCATCTCTGTCTCTCTGTCTCTCTGTCCCTCTGTCTCTCTGCCCCTCTGCCCCTCTGCCCCTCTGCCCCTCTGCCCCTCTGCCCTCTGTCCCTCTGTCCCTCTGTCCCTCTGTCCCTCTGTCCCTCTGTCCCTCTGTCCCTCTGTCCCTCTGCCCCTCTGCCCCTCTGCCCCTCTGCCCCTCTGCCCCTCTGCCCCTCTGCCCCTCTGCCCCTCTGCCCCTCTGCCCCTCTGCCCCTCTGTCCCTCTGTCCCTCTGTCCCTCTGTCCCTCTGTCCCTCTGCCCCTCTGTCCCTCTGCCCCTCTGCCCCTCTGCCCCTCTGCCCCTCTGCCCCCTGCCCCTCTGCCCCTCTGCCCCTCTGCCCCTCTGCCCCTCTGCCCCTCTGCCCCTCTGCCCCTCTGCCCCTCTGCCCCTCTGCCTCTCTGCCTCTTTGTCTCTATGCCTTTCTGCCACCCTGTCTCAGTCAAACTGCTAATATCTTACACAGATAGCCTTCACCCATACCAGGATACATCCTGTCCGTGAACCCTTGTACCTGACACTTTATATCGGTAACTAGAACTTTAAGAATGTGTATCTGGCCTAGTTTGTGTAAAGCTTCTTGCAGTGAGTGTGTACCAATGGTGGAGTCGTGGTCAAACCCGGCGCACCACCCTCTGTTTGACCACTACCTTCAGCTGAGGTTAGCGGGGTGGAACGCCCCTTTTGTCAGCATTTATATAAGGCGTGATGACCACACCTTTCACGATGTAACCTGTACTGGAGCCTCACAAGTCAATCCCTTTAGTATGAAAATAGTGCACGCCCTAACGACAGATATGTACCCTCACGTAGGAGAATTATAACGTCATGGTCACAATCGGGCTCAGTGCATATCTTGCATAATATGCTTAATTTGGTTCCCTTAAGTTAAGTAGATAGGTAAGGAGGTAATCTATCGGAAATGATAATCGTTGATAAACTCAAGAAATATAAGAATATTTCATATGTTTGAATATTAGATGATATTAATTGCTAGTGAAATGAAGGTGTGAACATGGGGATGAGATAATTGCCGTCCTGATACGGATGTATGACTTTGACTGAAGCATGTACATGTATTACTAGAATGGGTAGATCAAGCTGATAAATGGCGACCAGACTGATGAAATGGCTAATCTAGGGGAGCTTGTGTCAAGACCTTTTTTAAAATGAATGCTTTTAGTTGTGAGGTGCTGCTATAGTCCGAAAGAGAACAAGACTCACTGGTACTTCCCATGATTTAGAAAAATGAAATGGTTCCATGGCAAACAGAATGTGTCCGATGTTTTAGAAAACGGTCCATTTACATTCAACACTAAAGACAAAGGATCCCACACCTTGGGTACCCGGATGGCCCCACCCGGGTATATGGTATACCCTCACACACCCGAAGGTTAAGTCAGATACCCCCTCGTAACTGAGTCATGTAATAATAACAATGGTAGAGTAATTGATGGCCTATGATCGCCAGCCAGTCTGTCCTAGTTGTTTTGACATACACTCAATTACTCGTAGGGTATCTGCCACATAAGAAAATCCCCCATGGAGTCACCTATTGCATTGATGATTGGGGAGGGTTCATTATTTATGGCCGGGGGGTGGGCATTTGAGGGGGGGGCACATTTTTTAGGGGTATTTTAAGGGGGGGGCTTTTTTTTTACCCTATTCTTAGGGGGGGGCTTTTTTTTAGGGGTATTCCTAAAAATGTCGCGAATTTAGTACATTGAAATGTCGCGAAATTTGGAAACAGCCTGTGTTATATTTTACCAAATTTTGTCAATATTTTCAAAATTTTCTAAAATTTTCCTCAAACTCCCAGCAAATTTCTCACTGCATCACTTTTGACACTCACAATAGCCCACCGTTTTGTCAGTCTTCAAAAAAGTGCCGGCTTCATGTCAGCACTGAGGGTATGGGAGCTTCCAATTTATAAGCACTGGGGCCCTTAAACTCAACGGTATGTAAGTTGAGTGTCTGAGGTTTGACTATTATCACTCACCAGCGAGTATCATGAGACGTTTACACTAAAACACCTTACAAATGGATGTATTTGTTGCAAGGTAGTAAATTGTAGGTAAAAAAGTGCCCAGGATTAAATGCATACAATTAGTAGACACCAACATTGTTTTTGTAATAAAGTTGAAAAGGATCCAGGGTGAGGGGGGCGCTTTTTTTTAAACCTATTCCGAGGGGGGGGGGGGGCTTTTTTTTCCAACCTATTCCGAGGGGGGGGGGCAATTATTTTTGACGTATTCGATTTGCCAAACGCTCACCCCCCCCCTGCCATAAATAATGAATCCTCCCTTAGCTTTACGCTGATATCCTTTCTTTTTCTACTTGTATATAAGTTATTCATCCCATGATATCCTCGGAGGAGCGTGTCATTTGACATGACATTTGTCAATAAACCTATTTAAAAAAATAAGGGGGTGATTTCATTTTTACAACAGCGCTAAAATCAACGAGGTGATATTGCCTTTTTGGGGGTTTTAGGAAATGGGACATGGGCATTTCTTTAAAAAAGACAGCATGACATGGGGATTTGTTAAAATCGACAGGCCGACATGGGCACAAGATTAAACCCCTTCTCTACCCCGGGCCACTATGATAGCGGTTGGGCGGACTTGGACTTGACTCATTTCTGCCCCCCCCCCCGCCCCCTCCCGTGAGCGGGTCCAATATTGTTCTACCCCTCTCCCCATCCCCTAGCGACCGACCCCTATCATGTATGGTAACAAGAAGGAGGTTTCACTAATTCTTCACTACCCCCCCCCCCCACTCCCCCAGCCGTCAAGGGGTCTAAATCCCCCTTTTTAAAACATGACCGCTCCCTTATAATGATCGAGCATGATGACAATTTGGGTCTAAATATCATTTTCTCATATGAGCAGCTCTAAGACTATTTAGGTAGGAAAGGTCTGATTGGGTATTTTCGGAAAAACTTTGGGCACTGCTAGCTTTATATAGGGGTAGTTGTACTTGAGGCTTCAGAACTGACTGGCTACCACTACGGTACTAATAAGGCATACGACCCGTGAATAATGTGCCAAGGGGCGATGATTGGTATCAGGTGTTCCAAATATACCGCATAGAATGATAGATGCATACATGCCTACACATGAAGATATGCTACCCCTGCTCAATAGATGATCTCATATGGAAACTTAGTAATAGTACGGTAGGATATCTGAGTTTGAGTTTGACAGGTTTGCATTCTGGCGCATATATCTCATTAAACATAAATGTATATATATATATATATATATATATATATATATATATATATATATATATATATATATATATATATACCGGTATATATATATATATATATATATATATATATATATATATATATATATATATATATATATATACGATTACATTTCTTTCCAATGAATAACAGAAGGGGTTGATACATAGATATGAATACATTGATGAAATACAGTAATGGAGACAACACCTTCATTGGGAATCAGTCAGTCATGGCGATTTTACTTGACGGGGTGGGGGGGGGGGGGCATAGTGCGCCCTAGTCCGAGGAAGATGACCAGACACAAAGAGATCATTTAGACTTTATTGTACATACCAATTGTATAACGGTATTATAACGAGCTAATAATGATCAGATTCGAGTATTTTGATTGTACATTCTTTAGCATCTAAATGTGAGTACAGATCATCAACCATCGCAAGACGTACGTAACCTACTGTGTCGGCCTTTTTTAGACAGCCCCCCCCCCCCCATCACATCGGCCTCACATACAAACACATACATCTGTCTGCAGAGCCAGAGGAGCCAAAAGCGATCTGGGTTGCTCTCCGGGTAACCTAGCTACCTGGCAGGTTAATTTCAGAAACCTTACGACAAAATTGAATGCAGGTATTTGTGTCCTAAAACGCGATTTTGTGACCTGGGACCCATTATTTCGGCGACTTTTTCGACCTCGGGGGGGGGGGGACCCCTCTGCACCCCCATACATACGCACTCTCCTTCATTGTACTTCATTCCAACCTCTAATTCCAACCCACCCTTTGTACAAATAGGTAAGTGGAAATGGCAATAGCCAGAATTCCCACCCTCTGTTGAATGGGTACACATTGGGTCGTCCCAGTGTCCAGCGCCTGCACACAGATCCAAACCTTTGACACGGACCCATACTTCTCGCCCTTGTAAGCTTAGCCCCCACACCAGTACACTACCCGGCGAGGTGGGCAAATGTTGACCAGTCACAAGTTTGTGTAACACCCTGGAGTAGAGGCATGGTGCAGCACGTCCTTGCTGGGTGTCATGTGTACTCAGGTTCCTCCAGGGTGGACACCCAGTGCTATTACCCTGGTCATGTACGGTCATGGTAGTACTGCCCCGGTCCCAAATTTATCAAGTCTTCACCCCTACACAAACGTGGCCATACTAACCACCTTGTTCCTGCTTGACCACCAGCTGATATGACACCTGTAGTTGTATCAATGTATGTAACCCTATAATATCCTTGACATAAAATAAACGTTAATTGATTTAACCACCCACCTGTATACACGCCAGCACCACTAGGAGGAACATGCCCCTACTGCTGGGCAGTTTTAAGCGTATCCTCTCCATTCTGCTAAGGGGAGAAGCACAATTGTTCATTTAAAATCCCGGTCGAAATCCCTACGCGGGATCCGTGGGCATGTCCTCGGTGGCCAGCAGTCCTTGCTCTGCCACTTATCGTACTAGAGGCCCTCGTCGTAGAGCACCTGTCCCCAAAGAACGTGCTCCACCCCTCCTGCAATTACCTCCCCTCTGGTTCTTGCACCACGACTCCTCCTGGCGGCTGCCCCCAGTGGTGTTATTCCTCCAGAGGGTGAAGACTCCAACTTACTCCTCCTCCCTAAAGGCTAAGGGACTTGTGTCCAGTCAGTACTGGTTCCCTTACAGTTACAGGGTGGAGAGAGACAGGGACAGGGAGGAGGACGACGCCCAGCAAGCCCAAGAACTCCCTTGGTTAGCACATAAACTCCCAACAAGGGGTGGGAGTAGTAAAGGTCACTGCACGATCACCCTTTCTCTAAACAGCCCCGACTACACGGTAAGAGCTGAGCCCCCTCCCCCAACCACACGGTCAGTCGGTCCACAAGCGGTAAAAATAAACCTGCAGTCCTGACTAACTAATGGTACTCACGTTGTGGGTCCACCACCACTGGCCTCCACATAGGGAAACAGCCAGCTTGCAGATATAGCCCTAGTTGAACCGTGACTTTAAACACCCTATATAAAGCCCAGAGTAGCGGTCCTCGCGCCACTCCGACTCTTGGTGGAGGGGCAATAAGATCTGAGTATTTCAGGCCCAATGGGTCAGCAGTAAAGACGCTGTTACCTGACCTGCGGAACGGGTACTTGAGGCACTGCAAAAATAGAATAAGAAGCAGATGCAGGTGTGGGGGGGGGGGGGGGGGCAGACATATATATGTCTGGACCTGATCAGACAACAGAGGATGGATCAGCCTATCTATTACCATAGCTCAGTTTCCTCTGTAGCCACTTGAATTAAACGCCTCGTTCACAATAACATAACAGTTATAATCATCCATTTGCTATAAGAAAATAATGAGGGCCAAACTTGTACTGCCCCTCCTCGCATTTCATAAGGCAGGTGGGGATATAACTTGTATTGGACATTAATTCAGTATCTTGTCCAACACTTCTTTCACACATCAACAAAAAAAGAAGTGCCGATATCAGGAAGCCATCTGATCTAATTCAATTAATAATTCAATGTTGGAAATACCTCCAAGATTAATATATTATTTACACAATTCAATTATGTAATACATGTATGGGTAATTCCACTCAATCAGAGGGGATATAGGGAAAGACTGCTGCCCCTACTTATTTCATGACTTCTCACGGGGCATGTAGTTAGGGGCATGGAGCTTTGCATTCTTTGAGCACCGCTATTATCGCAGGATCTAGCCATATTACCTTAATTCGAATTTAGGTCATACAAGATGGCGGACAGTCAGTTTAGTCCATTTCTATTTCATTGTAGTATAGTGAATACAAAGCTTTTACCCTGTTCTTTGGACAATAATTATGTTCTATGAGTAGCAGAGTTAATACACCTATGACCATGTGATTGGTTGTTTTCTTCTCTGATGGTCAATGGTTCATATCAAGAGGGGGAGAAGACATGATATTATTAATCATGGAAACAAGTTCTATTAATGTGGAAAGTGTACATGCCATTTTAAAGGTAGGAGTCCAAGTAGAAATTACATATATCCCAGAATCATGGTAATACCTAACAATCAATTACAGTGATACCCAATGTTAATTGCAAACTGAATTATACATGTGAAAACTTCTCAAGCCTGTCACACACAAACCATGCCATTTGGCCTCTAAAATGCCATACCTATGGCAATGCATATCTCCTATAAGTATATTTATCCAATGACAACTCATATAATTGCCTCTAAGTAGGCTAAATCAACCCACTTCTATGTGTTGTCAATATGCTAAGTGGCCACCTCCTATTACCTAAATTTGATTTAGGGTACTTATAGTAATAGGTCTGGACACTGGATTATTCTGCTGGCTTCCCAGCTAACAAAAAAACGTTAATTCAACGTTAGTTTAACGTTTAAAATAGGTTAGATTAACGTTAAGAAATAACGTTAGATTGCAGTTAAAATCGTGGACTCAATCCAACGTTTTCTCAACGTTAGATTAGCGTTAATCTAACGTTTTTTCAACGTTTTGCTAACGTTAATTAACGTTGGATTACTGTGCAGAGGACAACGTTAGATTGCCCAACCTTAAGATAACCTTTTATTGATGTTATATGTGTCTTGTAAACGTTAATACAACGTCAATTTGTGATTAATTTTATGTCAAATCAACGTTGATAGAGTAGGCCTATATTACAATGGTTAATTATAATAAACTGTGATTTAGTCCTAGTCCAAATGTTACTCCCTACCTATCTATTAAGTTATCATCGATTCATCATTATTTTATCCTAGGGTCTGGCAACCAGTCCCACTGTCCCTTCGTATCAGGGATGATGCCTTGAAGTGTATAATATATCTCTGGGTTAGCTCCTATATAACCACCTGTGAATTCTACAAAATGGGTGTCTATACCAAAGTCACATCCAAATGTATGTAATAATTCCCCTTTCATATATTTTTTCCCGCAAATATACTCTAAGATAGACTTTTAATGCAAGGGTAGATAAAACGAGTGTGCATTATTGAGAGTTTAAGTGCAAATAGAACAAGTATAATGATGCAGGGTTAACATTGTGTCTTCATGATCTAAACTGCCATCTAGTGAGGAAAGCCGGAATAACAAAATAACGTCAAATTAACGTTAATCAAACGTTTTTATAACATTCTATCATTATTGTGGTGGTAATTACATGGAATAGTCTAAATTGAAAAATGTTGAAATGCACTCTTGCACTCGCCACTAACCAGGAATCCCATGAACAATTTAATATGAATATGGAGGCTATGTTAACATAATTATGCACATTTAAACATGTCTATTGCGTTTGACACTAATATAACATTCTGGGGTTTTATGAAACAAGAACATAAATATAGCTGCTGCTCATGTGAAATATAAAAACCATACGTGGTGGAGTACTAAATGTCAATATTTCAAATAATAAAATAGTCTACTATCCAAACACAGAACAGAAATATATATTACACTGGCGATAATAGGGAATATCTGAAGCACGTGGTGTGATAAGATCTTTAAAAAAAACGTTATTTTGAGGTTAAAATAACGTTTTTTATGGACGTTAATCAGTTAATGTTTATTCAACCTCAAGCAGAAAAATGTCATTTGCTGAACGTCAATTTGACATCAAATTAACCCCATTCATTTGAGGTTACCAAGACATCGTCAAATCAACGTTAATATAACGTTTTGCACATAATGTTAATGGATTAACCTTGAAATAACGTCATTCAACGTTGAGTTAACGTTCTTTGTTACCTGGGTTAGGGGGAAATCGGAGATGGTCACCAGCGAAGATCTTTTTATTTTTGGTTGATTATGAATGTGCCTCTACATGGGTACCCAGATTTATGACCATGTCGCCGTGTCGAATTTTAGCAAAGGTGACGTGTCGGCATGTCGATTTTTATACAATATATACTAGGGCCTTATAGGCATTTCACTAAAGGTCTCAGAGAAGGAAATGCTTCTACTATATACTTTAATATAGCGGAAAACCCGATAACTGCAACCAGGACATTCACAATTTCTGAAAATCACCATTGACCTGAAAGATACATCCTTTCTTCAAAACATTTCCCACAAAAATTAGCTACTGACCATGGAAAATCAGAACACTGGTCTGTATCGTAAAACCACCTGAATTTCGCCTGAATTTGCACTGAATAAATTGCATTTTCGCAGATTCCCAATCTAGCCTTTGAAAAAAATGGAAACTCACTGAGAATCCCTTTCCTATTATTTGATTGAAATTGGCAGACATTCAGCAGCATGTGTGTAGGTTTTCATAATATTAGCATCATTTCCAAATTATTTATGGACCATTCAGTGCTCCTGCAGTATTCACTTCTGACCAGAATCGTATATGACTCTCAGTTTTCTGCGGGATTAACCTCTATGAGACCTTCTATTAGTGGGATGTGGCTTTCTATTACCTATAATTGTGATTTCTATGACCCAATACATGTTTACAGATAGGCCCCAAAGTTTTATGTCCCTTGGGCTCCCCTATACCAAGATAACCTGATGTTTCCGGGACAAACCCAGGCCCAAAATCACCCTGATTTCCCACCTAGGGCCGAGAGGGCCCCCGGCTCCATGTTTTAGCCATTTTCATAGCGAGAAGTACCTCTAGGACCATCAAATCCAACATGGATCTTTGCATGGAATATCTCTATGTGATACATGTGCCAATACTATAGATTTCTGTTCATAAGGTCAAAAAATTATGGAAAAATATGGAAAAATACCTGAAAATTACCATAAAAATATACATTATTCGCACATCATGCCAGGATTGATTCTTCAGAGTATATTGAAAGGCCATTGACTCATGTTTTTCTACATTTCTTCACGATTTTTAGAAAGTACACTTTAAAAACATACGGTGGTGGGGGCCCTTGTAGTAGCAAATATGCCATTTGCGGTGCCATCCTCTAACTAAATGCTCACCGATCATCCTTCAAAGAGTATCAATGCTTGCTCCCTGTATGCCCTTGACTGGTTACAAACTGTAGCTACTACACAATTTTGATATACCTGTGCTATTGGGACTAAGGTAAAAAATAAATAAGACATATCAAATTACTCTGAATTACCCCCAGTGGCCATAAACTGAAACCAACTTGCGGCTCGGCCCCGGGGACCCTCCAACAGCAATATTAATGTGAATTTCCTTCCTTTTTTTCACATTTCAAGGACCTGGTCATAAATTTTCTATGAAATTTGGCAGAAGTAATTATTCTGTACATAACCAGTGCAAAAGAAATCAATTTGAGGAGCTTTTAATTTTTCCATGGTAATAGCCCTTTTGCTTTAGGTCTCAGAGAAGGAAATGCTTCTACTATATACTTTAATATAGCGGAAAACCCGATAACTGCAACCAGGACATTCACAATTTCTGAAAATCACCATTGACCTGAAAGATACATCCTTTCTTCAAAACATTTCCCACAAAAATTAGCTACTGACCACGGAAAATCAGAACACTGGTCTGTATCGTAAAACCACCTGAATTTCGCCTGAATTTGCACTGAATAAATTGCATTTTCGCAGATTCCCAATCTAGCCTTTGAAAAAAATGGAAACTCACTGAGAATCCCTTTCCTATTATTTGATTGAAATTGGCAGACATTCAGCAGCATGTGTGTAGGTTTTCATAATATTAGCATCATTTCCAAATTATTTATGGACCATTCAGTGCTCCTGCAGTATTCACTTCTGACCAGAATCGTATATGACTCTCAGTTTTCTGCGGGATTAACCTCTATGAGACCTAAACATGTACCCCATGTCAGCCAAGTAGCGGGGTGCCATCTGTTGGCTAGCATGGCAGCTATTACCTAGTACTTTATATGCGGGGTTATATGCTACAGCACAGCGGCTCCCTCTTTAGACAATCTGCAACACACAGACCAGATATAGGGCATGATTGAATAATAAGGTAAACGGCATTTATTACAGCAGCTTTTATATCGAAAGAAAAGATATAAAAAGGAAAGGGACATGGAAGGAGTAGGTAGCCTGGTAGGTAGCTTGGTGGCATGATGTACTATAGTCTACAGTCTTAGAAATACCCCGTAGAATTATGGTGATTCACAGGCAGCAATGAATGCCAGTTTTTACAGGTTGTTTTTTTACAGTCACGGTATTCTCCTAATCCCCATTTATTTTACAGAGCTTTCCCATTGTCTTTGAATGGTGATTCATCATCATCATACATTCTCTGCTATCGACAATTAAGGATGATTATCAATGTTTCTTGATTCGTTAGTATATTTTATAATTATCAATTTCATGCAGAGCCAGTAAATATTAGGCCATAATTGAAATGCCTCACAGCAATATGCAGGGACAATTCATGAGCCAAAGGCACTCTATGATTGTTACAAAACAATTCTGGCAGCAGTGTGAATATACATTTCCAATTACCACAACATTGGTGTTTTTACCAACCTTAGGCTACTTGTTCCCAGTACATTAAAAGGGAAATTATATATACACTATCTATAATGTACAAAAGGCTTCAGGATTGATCCTGTGATCAATGAGGTAATTGGACATTATCATAATTTTATATTTAGATACATTTTAACCTTAATGTGAGAGCTTTCACTAAAGTCATCATATCTCCCAGGCTGCAACCTGGTGGGTAACTATTTAACGAGAGATCGACTGTAAATGAAATACACTGTGAAATTTGGCTCTGATTCTCCGTAGTTTCAAAGGAATGTTTTTAACAGTGTAATACTTACCCTGGTACCCGTACCCCCAGGGAAAAAACGCCTTCGTTATTACCTACCTAAACGCTACTCAGGCTACCTACCTCTATATACTAGCTTCAATATCTATATCTATATCTATATATCTATATCTATATCTATATATCTATACCTATATCTATATTATCTATACTGCTATATCTATATATATATATATCTATATATATATCTATATATATATATATATATATATATATATATATATATATATATATATATATATATATATATATATATATATATATATATATATATATACTCCCATGCAGGGGCAAGGGGTGGTGGGGTCTGTTGCTACGGGCGAATTAGCTCCTTTGTGACATTCCACCTGGTCAACAGAACTTAGCATTTCCATATGAATTATTTGGGAAATAGTGCATTCAGGAAGAATTACCGGCGTTTGATTGAACTACATAATGCATCATGAATACTTTTGAAATATTTTACTGGGCTCATACCTGATAGTATCACCACTGGGTTACATACTCATTTAGCTCCAGCCCAAGAAGACAAACACATAGTTCTGGCAAACATAAAAATATTTGAACATTTGTAACATTTGAATACTGTTTCTTTTGTGCTAAGTAAAAGCCGCTATCTAGGATTTTTAGATACCTGCCTTGGTGTAAATTATATTTAGATTCCATTTTAACATGCTTTGATGTGTGGTAGACGCCATAAGAGTAGAAATGCTGCTTGATATTGATGATAACCATCTCGGATTTCAAATTTGTTCATTTCAGTGAATAATATTTTCACATTTTACCTCAAAGTGGTTTTGTGTGCATTTCAAGAGAAGCAGACCCCATGGTACTCATTTTATCCCACCTTTCTCGTCAATGAGGCGCCTTTTGGCATTTTAATAAAGGAGCTCTTGTATCCAACTACAAGGCATGGCCAGTAAACAAAACCGTTATACAAGGTTATATAACGTTTCTCCATGGCTCCTTAATATGGCAAAACGTTATACAACCTTCAGAACGTTATTTTGACGTAAAATAACGTTTTTTTTGTTAGCTGGGTGCACATATGGGTGCAATTCTAACAATATGAAAAGTCGTCGTGTTTCTATCCCAACTTTATTATCACAACTTTCCTAAATAGAACAACACTAGGTCCTTGCTGACATACTTATTATCGATAGCTTCAAAGCTTGAGCAATTTCAAATTACTCAGTCTGCAGGTTATAAAAAGAAAACGAATAAAAGTCATATTTGTATAACTATGTAGTTAGATGAGAAGCAGAGGGCACCCACCGATTGGGGACTATATTGTAGACTAGCATTATTTCCTATCAAAGGGATCATAAACTCTTCTTAGAGATAATGCAATCCATTAACATGTCAAAACGTTATAAATCGTTAGATTACTGATGTAGCTTAGGCCACCCAAAAATGAAATACTGGTTTCTCATCACCCCGGGAATAATAATAGTCATGTTTTCGGAAAATTGTTCGCGAAAAGTTTTAATTTCCGAATGTATTTAAGCCCCAAGTAAATCTTTTTTTTTAAACTGCCTGGTAATGAGAAACCACTTTTTTGAGTGGCCTTAATATCCGAGGTAACAGCTAGGTGCAGAGGGATATCGTGTATTTTAGAGGGTTAACCTCATGGGACGAAAGTCGCTTCCATTGCTGGGGTAGTAGTCTCTCATCATTCTTATTTTGTCGGTGGATGACAGTAACAATATACTATACATGGATTGCCATTCACATTAACTGTATTAGTAGGGGAATATGTTGTCCGTACCCAAATATGGAAGGTCACAATAGAAATCGATGATGCTTTAATACAATGTAGCAAGATCCAGCCTGCGTATACCACACATTATGGTTAATTTCAAGATCAGAAAATGTGATAAATGTTTTTTCTCATAAGAGGGAAAGAAATACCACAGGTAGCAGTCAAGTCTAAGCGTAATTTAGAAAGAGGTAGAGTAGAATTTTTATCATAATAATTAATAGTACTCATTTCCATTGAGGTAAGAATTAGGCTACGGCTTGGTCTGTCTCTGCATATACTCTATACTCAGAGTAATTCAAATGTATTATCATGCAGTGCCAGTAGTTGCCTTTGCATCCGAAGGCCAATAAACTGTGGTATATATTGGTTATATAATTATAGGAAAATGGTAGGAAATTAATGTCAAGAACCTGAAACAGGTGAATCATTCCAACAATATGGCGTCATGAAAAGGGGGATTATATGAGGGAGGCATTGAAAAGGGAGGTTATTATAGGGAGTCATGAAAAGGGAGGTTATATTATGAGGGAGTCATGATCAGGTAGGTTATATGAGGGAGTCCCTGACAGGTCCTCTCTGTGGTTTCACAATGTAGATAGTCTGAGGGCTACTGCTCCTGCTGGCCACCCTCCCCCCACCACGCGAGGAGTTGTCAGAGTGGTCGATGTAAGACTGGGACAAGGAGAGTAACGTGGGTTTATTAGACTTGTTACTTTTCCCACTGCCCGTCCTCCCTTGTCGGTCTAGTGGAACACCAAGATAGCCGTCTCCGTTGAGAGAAGGCCCATTTGAATAAGGTCCATTGAGATAAGGTCCATTGAGATAAGGTCCATTGAGAGAAGGTCCATTCATATGACGTGAGGATGCCGTGTGGCCATTGCTACGTCTTGAGGACGACGGAGGAGGGTCTATCCTTACTTGTCCTGATCTGGAACATAAAGAAGGATAATGCTCAAATAGCTGCTGTATTGTTCTTTGTATAAAAATCACTTGCATTGTTGATTGAAGTCAAACGATCTAAGACAATCATACTTGGCTCGTAATTTGGTTCGTAATTTATGATCGTCTAGAATATTCTTCAATGACTTTAAAAGTACAGAATTGAACACTATTATTGATTGAATCTCAGTTTTATCGTTTTTGTCATGTCTGCAGTAGGATTGTATCATCACTCGGATGTTAACAAGAATGAGTGTTAAATGCGGATTGCAAACTATTCTGTTGTTGATGCAGTACCAGCATACTGTATAGTAATTGATTATGCTCATGTTAGAACTCGACAAACTGTGTCGTTAAACAGCTGTGCCAACTGATATACAGTTCATGGTTAGACTATTGAAACCTTCATGTATCGATACCATTGATGAGATTTGGATTGTAGGGAAATACATCTACATAAGTATGATAGAAATATGAATATAACTAAACATGTGTCTATAATGTCCATGTTATAATGTGCAATGCCAGAGGGCAGAACGTTAAGAGGGGCGGTGGTCGAAATGACCATACAGCATGGGTTACATTTAGGATTTTGGATGCAGGGGTACTGAGTTCAGTCTCCAACATGAGAAGATTGTGACTACATTGTAGCTGGGTAATGGCCCACTGTCCAGAATGGACACTATAACATTATAACCAAGGGGTCCCAGTCAAATTCATGAGGTAAGTTATCTTCTGTCATGGATGCAAATTGCTGCACTATTTCGATGAGTAGATCGCTTTGAAATACTCGTATTAAATATGTTCTAGTGTTATATCGATAGCTGGACACTGGAAGGTCAGTCTAAGGAGGAAATGGCCGCAAAAAAAAACGAGCCCCGAGAATTTGGCCCTCTGGTCAGTTGATACCTGACATCAATAAGGGGAGGGGAAAGGGGATATGAGGGTTGCCTGAAACACACTTTTTAAATTTGGCAGAAGGGACTCTACATATATGATGACTGTTTGACTGTATGGGTGAATATTTCCCTCTTGCTGGCACTATTATCAAATATGAAGAGGTTTAGGCCACGCAATACATTTTATAACTGCACGCGTCATGAAAATCAGGGTAAGTTTTTGTTTGCCAATTTTAGTGAAAATATTGACAGATTATCAAAAAAATCGTAAGACTACTAAAACCCATTTACGAAAAAAAACACTTTTTGAGTTGCCTTATAGTTCAAAACACAAAAACCGTAAAAAAAAATAGGAGTATCCAAAAACAAGGACAAATTGTATTATATCTAAATGTATAGAATTAAAGGGAAATGCGGGTTCCCACACATAGGCCACCTGGTGGCCAAAATCGAAACTCATGAAAATTCTTCTTTTAGCTAAATTTGTATTTCAATATAATGTTACTTTCCCATTTTACAACCATTTTATTTGCAATCTGGATATTATGCCTATTATGTATGGTATTCATTAGCCGTCAGGACACCCATTGGATCTTATAGTTAAGGCAAAATAATTATTTTTGAAAAATGAATAACTTTTTCATTTCATCGGTGTCCCCCAAATTTTTGGCTTCTAAAAAGTTTCTATAAATGTCCATTACATGTTCCCAAGGTTTGGTTGATTTAGCAATAGAGGAGCATCATCCATGACCAATAATGGCAAGAAATACTGTTTTCCCATTCCATTCTATAATTAAGGTACTGTTTTACTCAAATGGCTATAATATGGAAGTTATCTCGGTGACATGTCAATTTCTTTTCATTTTCTATATAGTAATGAATCAAACTAATAAAATCCTGAGTTATATAGAAAAAGCAATAGAATTTCAGTAATTTCACAACAAGTAGCATTTCCCTTTAATGTCATGTTATGGCTTTAGTCAGTTACAGTAACGTCAGTTATGTAAAGGTGCGCATGATGGTAAAAGAACACAACGCAATTATTGAAAAGTGTAGTGCTAAATATAAAGGGGGTTAATACTGAATTAACAGTCAATAAATACAAGATATATAAGAAGCAATGATATAAAGTAGTAATATTAAAAATGAACGGATGTGCTTTGTGCAAGATTTGCACGTCTCACATGTACACTTAAATGTGTTAACTAGTGTATCAGCAATATTAATCAAAAGGAGGTTAACTATCGAAACATACATGCACAATCATAAAATGGTAGAAACTGTAAAAAACATAAATTTTTAAAGACCATGCGGGCTGTAAGTGGAATTCCAAATGCTGGATTCTACTGAATATTGTATCAACCAGCATAACCTCTGACCTCTACATCACATGATGCTGCTTCTTGGACGGACAGGACAACTGGTACTAGCTGCAAAAACACATCAGGTCATCCTTGTGGGCTTTACATAATATGATATGCGAAAAATACACCTGCAAATCACCCTTGTGGGGTATACATAGTCATAATGTTATGCTGGAGATACATCAGGTCATCTTTGTGGGGTATACATACCATATCATGCTGAAAATATATCAGGTCAACCTTGTGGCCTATGCATGTATTATGATATTATGCAAAAATATACTGTTCATATCTGTGAGCTATAAATATCAAACTAGGAAAATACACCTAATGATCCTTGTGGGATATACATATTAATTGATAGTAACTGTGTATTACATTGCCTTTGTGAATTTAGGGCTACTGCATATAATAGTTAATCCATGTGCCAAGCCGACCAGAATAAGTTATATTATATTGGACAGCTGTCTCATGTCATATGTGCCATTTCAGTCATACTAGGTCTGCGCCCAAAAGTTATATAAACCTGTCCACATCAGGTCATCCGTGTGGGCTTTAAATATATAATATAGTGTACTAAAAATACACCAGGTCGTCCTGTGAGGTATACATACAATACTATGCTGAAATACGATCCTTTAAGTCAGACCACCCCTTACTTAGGGGGTGGTCTATTTTAACAGCGGGAAGTTTGTTTTATTAGCGGGGGCAAATAAAGAAGTACGATTGTAAAATTTTTAAGATTCTTAATCCAAATTAAATCAAAGTTTTCACTGCGATTTCCAGGAGTTGAATTATTATTACGACAGTATGGAATTGGGAAAGACATGTTTGTGTCAGGATCTTTAGGATGAGATGACATGAGCCAAAATATCTCTGCGAGTTTTATCAGAATCGCCTCTCGAACATGAGTTTATACATGAGTATAAAAACAGAGGCAGGCCGCACGCAGCTGGGCCGATGTTCAGCTTTATGTTCACCCCAGGTACACTCTGCCCTGCTCATTAGTAGTCCACCTCAGGTACACAAGGAATCGACCAATAACAGCTGCCAGCTTATAAGCAGGCAGCCTGCTGCTGCCACAGTAGGCTTCTGTACCCCAGGTACACAGTGACCATCCCTTTGTACCCCAGGTACACTTCCTTCTGTACCGAAGGTATACAGCATGTCATACTAGAGCATTCCTTGCAATTACATTTCTAGAAGAGAAAACACATGTGTTGTATGAGCCCTAGGGGTGTGGATGTGTACCTGGGGTACCGTAGGGATGTGTACCTAAGGTACAGTAGGGTGAGAAAGTGTACCTCAGGTAAACATATAGGATGATCACTGTGTACCTGAGGTAGAGTAGACTACTAGTGGGCCTAATTGAGTAATTACACTAAGTTACAGAGACCACAACTTAAGTATCCATTCTGTACCTCAGGTACACAGTGGTAACCTAGTGTACCCCAGGTACACAGTGGGCATCCTACCTACTGTACCCCAGGTACACAGTGGTTGCCTAGCTACTGTACCCCAGGTACAGTGTGGTTGCCTAGATACTGTACCTCAGGTACACAGTGGTTGCACATGTCATACTAGCATCCCCTCCAATTGCATCTCTAGATGGAGAAAAACACATGTAGTAGGCCCTGGGGAGTGGCTGTGTACCTGGGGTACAGTACAGTGTGGCTGTGTACCTGGGGTGCAGTAGGGTGTGGATGTGCAGCTGCTGGATAACACCATCTGCTGGTGGGGGCAGGAGGCTGTTCTGTGATTGGTCAATCCCTTGTTCACCTGAGGTGATCTACTAATGTGATGGCAGAGTGTACCTGGGGTGAACATAAAGCTGAACATCGGCCTAGCTGCAGATCGCAGAATCATATGTACTAGTCTTATTAATATTGAGATGGGCGGTGCTGAATATCAAACTCTCCTTTTAGAGTATAATAGTATCTTTCTTCCGCCCGACGTGCTGACAGTGCCCTGCATCTTCTTCTGTCCAGGGTTTGTGGGGGGGGGGGAGGAGGCAAAAGAGCTTTATGCTAAGCTGTTTCAGTTTCACTAATCTTTAGCGGAAAAGACTAGCTAAAATGGGTCGGCGATGAATTTGGCAAGGATTTGAACCCTGCTTAGTAACTGATTTAAGGAGAAAGAAATCTCTTATTACCTGAAGAGAATCTAAATTGACGTGGCACATGATAATTATTACTAATAGTAGGTATCCCAGGTCATTTTCAGATATAATGGTTACACATGTTAAAATGAGTTAGATGGATAGACCATGTTAAATGATGAAAACAGTTTAAATATCATACAAATCGGTCCAGTGGTTTGGATTTTACAGCCATTTGAAGATGTAAAAATGTTGTTTGGACTTAGCCTATTTCAGACCTTAGTCTCCACTAGATTATGCAGGCTTATTGTAAGCATTCTGGAATTCCTGAAAAAGGAAATAGATCCTGGAAAATGCTTGATCCCTGATCACCAAATATTTCTCTATTAATCAATGAAGCCTTGATAAGTGCAGACCTTAATTTTCATTTTAACAGACCCTCAAAATCATAATATATTACATATGTTCACCTAGATCTTGCACAGATATGCTTGAATATCTCAAATTTGGAAGTGTCTTATTTCATCAATATGTCTGATATCCTGTTGGTTCTGCAGGAATCCTTTATACAAATCATGGAGACTGTGCCTATTTTTTTCCTGATCTGGATAACCAAGGTTAACTTCACAATTTTCATTCAAAAATGGGGGAAACACTAATTGTCCCAATGTCCCTGATCAGTGAAAATGATCAGACTCCAAATGAATACCACATAACTGTTATTTAATGTGTCAAGTTGAATTCTTCTATAGGTATAGGTCAATATGGTAAACATCATTTCCAAGAGATTTTTACTCATCTAAGGCATTACATAATACTGAGTGATCTGATAAAAATGATGATATTGCCCAAAATTGCTGAAATATCACTGATATTGAGCTACTTTGTGCCATCTTAGGACAACATTTCTTTTTCACCTCAAGATCCAACTTTTAATGTTAACTAATTTATATTATTCCAATAACATAACAACACACTTGGGTAACTTTAGGCCCCATTACATAATGATTTTCAAATCCTGATATTGTGGTGTTCAATGCTGGGAATAAATTGGTTTGCAATTGATATATTTGTATGGAATCACATGTACAAGGATCCTGTGGGTTGTATACATTATAATGTATTGTTATATTACGCTATGTGGCCTTCATAACCACTATGTGAAGACACATGCCTTCAGTCCTGGACTCTGGTACAGGGTGTTAGGTGATTAATTCTGCTCTCACCCTTAAACCATGAGGCATATCAACTAAGTAGTTAGTACATCTTTGAGAGTAAAAAAAACAACTTTCAAACTACCTCAAATGTGTGTATCTAAAGTTTAAAAAAAGTGTTGGAAAGTACTAAAAATTGCCCAAAAATTCTTATTTTTTTATTTAAAAATAAATCTAATGTATATATCTCCATGTGCCATACCTCAAAAAAAAGCCCTGAATGTACTGCTTAGGTGGTAAAATTCCTGAAACTCAATCTTTAACGGTGTTGGAGCAAAATCAGTTTCTATAATAGCGCTGCAGGGAGTTGGGAGCATTATTCTACTTTCGCTCTTACGCCATTAATCCTATCAACTGACTTGTTAGTGGATCTCATAGAGCAGAGAATTACCTTTCAAATGGTACCAAATATGTATATATAGCACTTCAAAAAGGTATAAAAAATTGACCAAAGATTCCTATTTCTGAATTTTTGAATAGTTCAAATAGGCCTACCCCTACTTATAATACATCAAAATGACGCTTAGGGTGTCCTGATTACAGTGGTAAAGCTCCTAAGACTGTATCTCTAATGGCGTGGGAGCGAAATCAATATATAGACAGTGTGTCCTCTAGGGCTGCATGGCTAATCAATGACAGAATGTCCCGTTTTCCTATTTTCACCTAACTTCACAGCATCAGTAGGGGTATTTAGCATTAAGATACAGCTGTCCTGATACATCAGGGTGATGCAGATACATTAGATCTTTCACTAGGATACTTTAGATAGGTGATACACCAGATAATTTGGAGAGGAGGCCATTTCTAAGAGTAGGTGTTTTGGTGAGTATACACTCGAGGACACGGCCAGTGGCGGCCTACTGGGATACCTAATATTATTACCTCCTTGACATACATGGTGAATAACTATTTATGGTGGAAATACCAACATTCGCCTGTTGCAGTCAAACTAAATTTACCTAAATTCACATCTTTATACCATACCTGTGGGGAACAACTGTCTGTCTGTCATGTGAAGGTACGTCAGGGTTCCGTTGACGTCCTTTGGAATGTGTGATGACGTCATTAGTCTTGTCTATGGGGACGGTCCATACTCGTACATCCTCCAGTGGCAGTGCCTCCTCCTGGGCCTGAGTTCTACGTGTCCTGCGACTACTGCTATTGTTCCTGCTACCAGGAGGTAGTACGGGGTAAGCAGCACCTTGGGAATGATTAGATAAGGAATCCTCCAGGTAGCGCTGGTGGTGAATAGAGTTCTCCTGTACATTAAGCACCAGCTCACCCTGGGTAAAATCGAGCTGCTCCTCCTCATCCAGATCCCTCTCTAAGGCCAGGTTGGTGTAGCCACGGGTTGAGGGTCTATTATTGGCCATTCCTCCAGGGTCCTTACCAGTGCCACCACCTTTAGTCGCCTCCTCTGCTGCAGCCGCCGCTGCCGCCTTCTCCTGTTCCAGCTGCTCCAGCTCCTTCTTGGAGATAGGAGGGTTGCCGTTAACAACGCGGATCAGCTGGCGGATCCTCCAGGGCAGGCAGCAGCCAGTGGATTTGGCTAGTGAGATCCAGAGGAGGATCATTATAGCTATAAGACTGGGTAGGAGTAGGAGGGATCCCACCACTAAGAAGCCAATGCTGAGGGCAAGGTGAACGCCCGCGGCCTGGCCAATGGTCTGAGGGGAGCCAGCAATGAAGAAGATAGTGCCGATTGAGACGCCGGCAATGAGGAAGGAGCCCCATGGCCACTTCTTGTAGTTGTCCCTGCCCCAGGAGGGCGGCTCAACTGGAGGGCGGTCAGCCTCCTGCTTGCCCAACATGGTAGGGTGACGGCCGGAGCAGGTTGCTCATGTATAGAGAGTGGATGGAGTCATCTTTCTGAAATATCAATAAACTTTATGTGTAAACGATCTTTGTTTATAATTCAGGTTACGTGGAGACATCCTTGGTAGGGAAAGCATGCTTGCAGCAAGAACTTTGCATTGTTATAATATTATGTGCTTACCATCCCTTTTTAGCCGATCACAATTGCCAATAAGCCCTGTGTCTCATTGTTTCTAATAAATCTAATGAGCCTAATTCTGCTAATTAGAAAATTATAATACATTTTATATTCTTTAGACCACAGCTATGGTATTTCTCTTTTTATCAGGCATTTTGTCACTTGTCCTATTTGATTATTCGGAACAAAAATTATGTTACATGAAAATGTTAAAATCATGTTCCGAATAAGGAGTCTATATGCCCAGTGTGTCCGCAAGTTATACCCCTGTGTCTAAAATTGGTACTAGATCCCTCACTGACTATCCATCCTCAGTTCCTACCTGAATGCTCGAAACATTGACTGCACCCCCAGTCTATACGAAATCCTGCCGGACACCGGCTATAGCCAGCAAAAAGTCTGCCGGTCCGGCAGAAAGGCTGCTACTGCCAGCCCATATGGCAGGCTGTAATCTAGAGATCCTTGCATGCCTACATGCCATTTTTGTAAATCGGACCATCATTAAGGTTTCTACAGTGTAAAACAGAAAAGCTTGAATATTTTCTGTAATGATCCTCAGTAATTGAATATTAAAATGGTGAATATTATTGTAACTTAGAGAGGAACCCTATTCATTTATCACTATCAGTATAAATACTTGCTTTATATTTAATTCTTGAAAAACAAGATCCTACGCCAATACTCGGGCCTGCAAAAAATATGTCGGGCCTGCAAAAAAATAATTCTGCAGGACCGAATGTCCTGTATGGTGAAAAGGTTTTCGTATAGACTGCACCCCAATGGGTACAAAACCGTGATTCAACATGGACAACGAGTATATAAGGTCACGAAGTCGATCAACCCATTGTAAATATTGATGCAATATAATATAATATTGTACATATGTTAACATTTTAATATTGTCAACCAACCACCTGTATTGACATTGATGAACTGTTTGGATACCAACCGTGAATCAACTAGGTATTTCCCACCTTTACCACTAGGTGCCTCCACAATGTAAGTGTCTCGGATATAATGTGTACATCAGAGAGGACCTAAAGCCATGAAAAATACAATTTTGATAAAAAAGAATGCTTCAAAATTGTATTTACCTATTCCTGCCCTACACCTTTGTCAAAAATTGGAGTCATTTTTCAAAATGAGGCTTACTGCGTTTTGGAACCAAACTCTTCTTATGCTACATGTTTATTTCCTGATTGTCAGCTTTAATTTTCTCATTAATATGTACAATAATTATGAAAATGCCATTTACTTTCATTGGAAATGATGGTGTGAGCATTTTGTATGAAATATCAAAAAATGAATACATTATTTCACTAAGGCACCCTTTATGTATCTAAGGAAATTAGGTAACCCCTGAATCAGTGCTGACCTGGTAAGTATGAAATGGATGAAAATGTGCCTCCTGGTTTGCTCACAACAGTAAACAGGATATTCCTGCTAGAATTAGCATCTAGTCTTGCAGATATTGGGATGGGATGTATTCATACAAATGCATGAATTGCAAGGAAGATTTCACAGTATAAATACTGCATAATTAGGTTGACAACAGAACAATTCTGAATCTCAAATTGTGCCTCAGTGGTTACGGGTCAACATTAAATCAAATTATGGCTGTGTCTCATGAGATTGGGCCAATGTCGATTCATTGTGGTGATCGTATGTTGATTAAGTATGGTCATATATATCAACAATGAATCATTGATGAATCATCAATGTTGATTACTTGATCAATATCAAGCAAATGACAGCCCTGGATCAACCATTGATATTATGTTACCGATAACATTAAAATCAACGTTATATCGACATAACTCGTTTTCGTACTTGGAAAGACTCCATATACATTTGTACAACAGGAGGATGTGAACATTAGCGGGGATTTTGCACCTTATTTATCTTTTCTGTGTGCTTGTTTCTTTCTCTGTGTCAGACGTCATAGATACAAATTGCATGAGATACCCCCCTACATCTATCATATTACAGTACTTGTTGATATACATCTGCTGATATTCACAATTGCATAGTGCAGCTTTTTTGTGTACACTGCATAAATACCATACCTAGACCAATCGTTAGAATTAACACATGCAACGCGTTACAGAGCGTTCATTGTCAATTGAGATGAGTCAGATGCAATGGGAATAAAGAATTCTAAAGTTGAGCTCAACGTGCGGGTCTATTATGGCTGAACTCTCCATTGTGAGACGTTTAGGAGTGACATGTCCGGATATCATACTGCATAATGTGTATGCTAACTTTCTAGAATTATGACGCTGCCTGTACTCTATCGATTTAGTATTGAGACAATTAGAACGAATAGAACGTGTGGCGATTAGATCTAAGTAATGCCATTATTATTCCAGCTGACGTCATCCATAGTACTTGGGGATGTTAGATGTTACTGTATTTTATATGGACATAAATCAACTGCACGTATGACTGACTCAATATTAGTTATTACACAATCCATGAGTTAGTCATGTTACTTAACCCCTTCCACGCGGTAAGCCAATACATTGCACAAAATTGCATTGAGTTACAGGAAATCCAGTGGTGAAGGGGTTAATGCTTACACAGAGAGTAGTAAAGGAGTCGCCACGACTCTGACAGCCAGAGTCGCAGTTTGTCTCCCACGTGACACCTTTAGAGGAGAGAAAAATGACATTGACTCTCCGTTCCTGAAGAGTCAACAGCAGTTGACCCATCAAATGAGGGGGAGTCAAAATCGAATACATGAGTACATGCAGGTCAGGTGGATTGTGTACTTATGCCAGGGTAGAGTGAGGGCAACAAGTGTATATGATTAGGGGACAGGCCAGGTGAGGCCTGCTAGAGGAGTGAGAAGGTGAAGTTATTGCCCAAGAAAGGGCAATAACAAGACATGTTTTCTTGTCCACCACTTCTCCTTGTGTGAGAGGGCTAAGTTATATCTGCCTCACACTACACTCTGCAGACCATTGGCCATATACATCAAATTAGATGCCAATATCATAGGTCTATGTAGTAGTAAGCAGTGCCATATATTATATCTCAGACAGTTAGTGCCCAGCCTTATGGCTTTTTCCCTTGCCCACAAATATGGTGACTAAGCTCTATACTGTTGATGTTCTTGGAATGTATTGTTAAGTTTATCATCAAATTTATTTCAGATAAGTTGACTGTCAAAGCGTTCCCATTGACATTCCTTAACCACACCTTTTAGACCTTTCTATAAAGAATCAAAATTGTATAGCATGTAAGAAATGTCTGAAGTATTGATAGTGGCTCTTGTTTGTGGTTGCCACTGGTACCAAACTAGTGTTGGCTGCCCCATCAGGTGGTTTCATATGCAACTATAATCAGAGTCAACACATTTTTTATTTGACTCTTTATGGAGTGTCAAACTACTAATGACTCTGCTGTGGGAAGGGTCAACTGCACTTGACTCTGCACTGGTAGAGTCAAGAAGTAGAGTCAATTTGTACAAGGAGCAAGGTGTATCACTGGAGTAGCTGTGACCCCTCTACCAGAGTCATCACGACTCTGCCACCAGAGTCAACTAGAGTTGACTATGGTAAAAGAGTCATGGCGACGCCTTTACTTCTCTCTGTTTCACTGATGTAGATGTATCTGTGTCTCAGTAATTTGCAAACGGTACTTATCATATCTTCAGGTATGTGTGCTAGTTATGTTCAAACGGTATAGATTTGTCCTAGGCCAATATAGTATTAGGTATCAGTTCTGTATCTAAGGTATGTACCTCTCAGACGGTATGCCGGTTCCAAAGGATTGGCGGACGAAGACCGCAGGCCATGTTTGGAGACTTGCTTGACAGAAAGGGACACGAAACCGGGGGAAAATTTCCCTACACCACAACTCCCAGGTGTACCATGAGACCAACCTAGAAAATGAATATTCCTGGTACGTGTCTGCAATATACTACGGTGTGTCCTATTAATGAGGGTACCCATTAGCCCTCAAAAGTCCTGAATCGAGGGAATCGATTTCCTCAGGTCTATGCTGTCCATTCGTCTATCCTCTTCCAATTTTTTTTTTACCGAATTGCTGTTTGTGAAAGGTATTCTTGTGATGATATTCGAGACAGTAAAATCTTTTCAAAGCTCGTATGATACTTGATATCATAATGCTACCCCCTACGCATACACATTATGGTTTATTCCGCATAGTCCGCCTCCATGCACTACTTCATTAGCTCCCAATAGTTTCGGTAGATCGTCTGGAGGAATGAGCTGAAGTGATCAAAGAAGGTATTTGGGCCCTAATTACCGGCGTATAGCATAATTATACAATGTAGATCATTTTCTACATATCATGTGTTTTATAGGGGCCTTCTGCGTATGGTTTCTCGTTATCCTACTTATATGTATGGGGTAACCGAGGAGTGAACCAAGTAGTTGCATATATATAATGATATATATGCTATACAAAAGTCATCTTAATAGATATTATTATTAATGCAATACGATTTTGATGATTACTCTTTGGCAATACTGAGACAACCCTCGGTCCCGTTATAAAACGCTTATAAACACACGCACTTTGATATATATATTTAGTTTATACTATCCTGCAGGGTACTGCTCCAATAAAGATTACAATGTGTATGATTCCACCTACTTCAACACGCCAGCTCCATATTGACCTAAACTGAGCCATCCTCGACGTCCAATGCTGTAAGCATCCGTCCTCAGCCCCTCCTTAACATGTAGTTATCACCCCTGCCAGATTTAGGTGGTATCCCTCTGGCTATCCTTGTTCCTCCAGTGAGTCTCCCACCCCTCCATGGTAGAGGTAGCTGGACGGATGTACATACATGTCTGTGTGGCTGTGTTCAGGTATAGGCCCACACCCTGCCGCAGCCTGGTATACCTGTATGGCAAGCCGTTTGAGTTGCCGGTAAGCATTTTACATCCCCATACAACTTCTGAGCGACCGTTTACTTGGAATGGGGCCTGGTGTAATTGCCTCTACATTCATGTTGTGTAACTTTATTCAATGATTTATGCAGTATTAAATAGATAATAAACTGAAGGCTTTTATGTTGTTATTTCCATTTTCAGTGAATACGCGCTTCTTATTTCAGTGTATATGGAATAAACATAGGCTCACTGTTGTGGAAGAGATTATTATGATCCAAATTGGAAAGCTAATTGGTTATTTGAAAGGGTACCACACTTATTTTTACTAAGCTAAAAGATGAATGTGCCACGAGAGCTGAGATCTCCATGCATGCATATGCTATCTACATAGTGTTCTCACAAATACCTTTTGGCAATCACATAAGAGATGTGAGGCCAGGATGAATAAAAAAAAGTTACTGTACACATTTTAAAGAAAGAGAAGTTTTATTGACACTTCTTATGTAATGTACACACTCCTCCGAAGATGTCATTTGATGGTAACTTATAATACAAATGAAATATAGTTTCCGAGGGCTCTAAAAGCCGCCTAAAACGAGCTAACTATCTCAGAATAATTGATTTAATGCTATTGTGTCACAGAACTCTCATCTTAAATATTACGAACTCTATCCTATCTGATCCTTCTCTGCAGGGGGTCACATGGCTTTTAAATGAAAAACTCAATGTATTTATGTAAACTTTTCAGCCAATAAAAATATCAAATACAAAAAATACAATATACAAAATAAACTCGATAAACTAGGTTGGCCTAGAATCCAAAATGTTACTATACATACCACAAATGGCCTGCCATGGTGTATTATTTGACCTCATATATATCTCTCAGTGTGTGATGGGGCGGATCGTGGATGTGGGACACGTGCGCTGATAGTTCCCGGTTGGTTTCCTCCTGACGCCCAGGTGCCGCCTGCCCCTATATGCAGCCTATATATATATATATATATATATATATATATATATATATATATATATATATATATATATATATATATATGTATATATATGTATGTATAGGCCTCCATGCATGCAGCTATGTATATCATATATACCCGGTACGCATCTATATCTCCACACTACACAGTGCACATCGGCTAGACACAGACTCAGACACATCCCGATTTCATTAATAATAATGCCACTTCTCTCCCGTTTGTTTGCTTTTATTTATTCTACTTATTTGGCATGTCATCTATTGTTCACATATTTGAAGCTGGTGGTCTTGCTATTATGGCAATCTTCCTGGCCATTTAGATTTGACTACGTGGACGTATACAAGTAAGTTTATTGCGTCCGTTGACTTATAATTAGTAACTTAAGTCCACTGCAATGTGCTGCGTCTTAAGATTTCCCACCAGTATTTAACTTGTATTTAATGTTGGACAAGCAAATACTACAGATGACCACGACCTAGGATAATTGGATCACATGCACACAAGTAAGCGATGCGAAGAATGGTATATATGGAAGGCCGGAGCGCCATACTCTTTACCAATTGCCAATTGCCAATTGCCATTTGCCATTTGCCGATTGACGGCCATCTTTGTTCTCGGACATTAGATGCTCGGACATAAGATGCTCGGACATAGCTTAGGGTGCTCGGACATTTGATGCTCGGACCATCAAATTCCTATCTCTAGAGCGAAAGTGTGCAGTTCCACCTGTTATAATAAAATGGCGGATTATATAGGCCCCTATATTAAATGTCCGAGCATTGGTTTATAATGTCCGAGCACCTTATCTAACACATTTAGACCTTTTACAAAATGCTTGAACATTAGATGCTCGGACATTTTGATCCTCGGACATTCATGTCCTCGGACATTTTATAGATGCTCGGACATCTAGGTCCTCGGACATTTTAAATTTAGGTCAGACGTTATATTTAAAGCCTCAATATCATAAAGGTATTGGCACCAGTAAATGTCCGAGACCCCAATGTCCGAGACCCCAATGTCCGAGACCCCAATGTCCGAGCACCCCAATGTCCGAGAACCAAGATGGCCACCAAATGGGAGATTTTATTTCTTAATTATTTCTGGTTGGGGGGGGGGGGTGAGGATAGGTACTAGCTTTACAGTCTAATGTCCGAGCATGTCTCAATATTATCTCCGACAATGATATTAAAAAAATCCTCAATACTTTATTATAAGTGTGCTCGGCTATACTGTACCACAGATAAAAGAAGTCTCTTTTCTGTGACTGTACCACAGACATTATTAGATCTAGATATTAACGGTATATCAACAGTATATTAGGTATATCTATGGCTATATACAATTCTCGGAAGTTATAATGTATATTTTCCGCCATTTTAGATACAATAAGATGGCCGCTAATTGGCAAATGGCAATTGGCAAATGGCAAATGGCAATTGGCAAATGGCAATTGGCAAATGGCGCACCGGCTTTCCATAGGTATAATTGGGTAGCAAACTATTTCAAGTGGGTGGCATACATATATTTTGCATTACCCCCTGCATGAATGCGTTAACCAATGTGCTTTTAGTAATGACTAATGTCATATGATGTAAGCTATAAACCAATGTCAAGATGCACATGGATGATGTCAATGAGCAGGTTACTGTGAACCCCTGGAGGGGAGGAGGTTCGAGGATATCGTGCGGGCCAAGAAGGATCCATGGGGGCTTCCTTAAAGTATGAGATAGTTTGCATACCCCTTTACGTTACTTTAATCCACATCCAAAGCGACGGTTATGGCTAAAAATATTTTTCTAATCATAATATTTTCAAAGAACACTCCCTCTGCACCTCCCCCGTCGACCCCCACCCCCGTTTACATTTGTATACAAGTAGTACAATTTACGGGCCGTTCCACTTTGAAAACTTGTGGGGGCGGGACCCTGGAGTGATTGCTGCATGCAGGCTATGGTGGCGTGTGAACAGCTGTTTGGGCAGTCTGCCCCCTATTGATCTCCACAACTCTGCCTCTATATATCACGTATAGCTCCAGTCCCACCGGGCACGCGCCTCCAGCCCCAGGTCATGGTATACACCGTATACATACCAGGCAAAACGGCCAAAACAGTGGTAGATACAGGATTCTGAGAGGGGAGTGCACCATTGGAAAATTTCTCCCTTCCCAACGTTTGAGCCAAATTGTAGATTTTAAAAAATGGGACAGGGGAACGATCTCCCATGCCCCCTCTAAGTCTGTCGCTGCAAAGGGCATTAAGTCTAGTCCATGGTTTAGAATACTCATAGTCATTGTACAATTATTTATTAACGCGTAGTTGTATTCCCGCAGGTTTGGCTGTATATACCATGTGCATCAGATGTGGCGGTCCACTCAGTATATTGCACGTCTTTTAAAGTCAACTTATCGGCCTCACCCTACAATATACCTATAGTATTGTTAGAGTATAATAGTTTTGTTAAACGACCTAGAAATAGCAGGACACTGTATTAATTAAGAAAAGCTTAAAAGCTTAAAACCTACTGCCCCTCCACTAACAGTCGGAGTGGAGCCAGGGTCGGTGCTGACTGCTCTGAGCTTTATGTAGGATGGGTGTGTGTTTAAAAACTGTCTAAAGATCCGCCCTCTGTTAAGCAAAAATACCTGTAAGTGTACCACCGCCAGTAGCATGTTACCCCGAAGTGTACTTCACTGTGTAACCACCAGTTGCATGTTACCACGACATGTACTTCGACGTGTACTTCACTGTGTAACCACCAGTTGCATGTTACCACGACATGTACTTCGACGTGTACTTCACTGTGTAACCACCAGTTGCATGTTACCACGACGTGTACTTCACTGTGTAACCACCAGTTGTCTGTCACCACAAAGTGTATACTTGTACATACTTCGCTGTAACCACCAGTTGCCTGCTACCAGAAAGTATATATGCTTCGCTGTAACCAAGTGGTGGTGAGATCTAGTGGCCGGGCTGAATACAATGTACAATGTGATCCATAATTATGAGGGTGACCTGGGGAGTAAAGTGTATTGTGTGTATGTGAAGTGGTGTAGGATGTGCGGATGAGGGGGCTGTGTTATATGGTAGTCTATACCAGCTGCCACCCACCCCCATCTGCAAAATCCTCCTCCAGCCTCCCCGTAACTGTCAGAAGAATTTATTTATTTATTGTTGTATTAAAATTTGCATTATAAATGTTTTGTTGGTTCCTAGAAGTGGCATGTTAAACCAAGTAAATTGGGCCATGTACCATGTGGCACATTTCTTTTATCATGCTTGGCAATCATGATGCATAAATGTATCTTGTGAACACTGTCCATGTACCATAAGTTGACCTCTTTGGCGCACTATAGACACCAGGGAAACGGCCATAGAAATGCTAATTGCCAACCCCCGATTACTAGCACAATCTAGCAGATATTCCTAGAACTGAGGGTTCTTCTCTTTACCGCTCGATCGACAAAGGTAACGCCTCTGTTATGGCAAGGGTCGCTATATAGTGCCATACACTATAGGACAAAAGAAATGCAATGCAAATATATAAAGGTCAACACTGATCCGCTTTTATTGGGACTGCTATTTAAAGAAGAAAACGCAGTACATGTTATTTCCTATACATACCACATTTGGGATACATGTACAGGTCTGAGATACGACATGTTCAATAAGTCAATACCACATAATATAAAAAGTCACACCCCATTCAGAAGCTAATTCTCTAGGTTCTATATGTATATCATTGAGGGCTGACTGTGAGGATGACGGTGTTGTCTGCCGTTCCTCCAGGTGTGTTGTATATGTTAAGGACGTTCAGGTCCAGCTCAGCATGCGCAGGGCCCTCAACCTTTACCCTTGCCTTACCGTGATAGCTGGAAATACAAGTAATGGAATAATACAGTTACGATAGATTTACAGTATAAACAAGCACTCCTGTTAACTAAGGCCACTCGATTTAAATTTTGAATTTTTTTTACAATTTGAATGAAAATATGTAAAAAAAAAAAAAAAAAAAATAACCACAAAAAAAAAAACACAAAAAGGGTGGGGGAAAGGCAACATAAAATAAAAACCTTTTTTTTAGAAAGTGGCCTACCCCTGTGTGTTTTATTACGGATTCTATATTGGGGTATAGCTTTTTGGGACCGGACCTTAATGTATAGTTCTATTTTGATTAATTTAAGAGAAATGCACCATCGTATCCAAGCTTATCAAGATTATTTCAGCATGTCCATATGCATTACTCACACAAGCTCTGGCAAGAATATTTCGGTTGGTTGCGTGATGCTCTGCGTGGCTGTATATTCCAACCGGAAACGTCCACTTGTGGCATCGAAATACATCCGCTTTGGAACGCCAGCTATTGCTCGTGCGTATGGTCGGACGTGGGGCTTCACTTTGTCCAACACGGGGTTCCCGTTAGTATACCTATGTGTATTGATTTAATAAAGAAATTGAATTCAAGAAACTGAAACTGAAACTGTGGCATGAGGTATCTTGCCAATTTCAAGTAGTATAGGTCTAATAGGATACAACATATATAGTTACGTCCATTGCCTAATAAATTATATCATTAATAACAATAAGCTTTTCATATTAGCCTACGTATTAATATTATGCAGAGGAATGGTGAAAAAGAGATAATGGTGTGTACCCTTGTGTACTCACCATTGGTGGTCATTATAATCCCACTCTATCCAGGAAACTAAGTGCTCATCACACAGGTCCATGAAGAACTGACACTCCACGTTAATCTTATAAAGAGAAAGGCCGCTAATCTGTTAAACATTATAATCACAGCGTCCCTCTACTTTACACAGTAGTGTGCACATGTTTAACAGTGTAATGCAAAGGGAAGGGAAAAGGAGAGTAAACGCAATAGTCGAAATCCATGGCGGTGTAGGCTCACCTTTTTGTCGTTCATCCCCTTGCAGAGTCCAAACTCAGTCAGCATGCGCGCGCCACCAGTCAGCTGAACGTTACGAGCAGACGACATCATGATCTGCGGCAGGAACTTCTTGTAGCAGTAGTCCCTGGTCTGTAAGAAAACATGGAATTATATAACAAGTAGGACCTTAGTGAAGACCGGCGACATCAATGTCTGGGACTGGAAAACTTTAAGCAGGAGTCGCTGTCATACGAACATATATTTCACTGAATAAAGGAATTAAGACGGTACCGTGCATCTGTACAGGAACATCTTGAGTTCCCTAGCACCAACAAACATTGTAACGACATCCCTGATGGGATCATATAAATCACGTACGGACTTTAAATTGACACATACATAGGGCGTGGAAGAAATCCTAAACTAACCTCAGAGATTTCTGCATTTAGTTCTCTATTGTAAAACCAGTTTAAATTGCAGTCCGCTAGTAGTATAGTGAAAGTGTGTTATGCGGCAGGCGTTGTTGGTACCGATCGGTATTCCTCACTAGCGGGATACCAGTGGAGCCACAGGGTGAGAGCCCATTGAACTAGCAGATCCTGTAGATGGGGGTGCTCAGACTCTGCTTGGAGAGTGGAACCACTGCATTCCCTGCATGGTAGGACACCTGTACTATGTTTTGTTACCTATCCAGGATAGTGCAGTGGTTAGCACATTGGACTCATCATCAAGAGTACCTAAGTTCAAATCCCTCCCAGGCTATGTGTAGTGCCCATACCATGCACAAATGAACCTTTTTATTTATGTTAGAGCAAATAGGTCTGCTCCTGTGACCTACCTGTTAGGGAACATGCCTTTGTGTTGGAACATGTATCACATTGGTTACTGAAGGTTCCTATTATAGTTCAAATCCCTGCCAGGCTATGTGTTAGTTAAAATATGCATTGCTACCTTTAACCTAAACAAAAAAAAACATTATTACATAATTTTAATGAAAAAGGAGGGTACCTTTCTGTTACTTTTGACATTGATCTTCAAATGGTGTGCAGAAAGATTGCACTGACTGGGAATCATTCCCTGGCCACTGGCATTGAAAGTGAGGACTCTACCTCTACACCAAATCTACTGACTCTAGGTGACCTAACCAATGGCGTGCTTATGAAGTGAATGATGAGGTAAATTACATGTAAACAGTGATATATAATTATTAGCACACAGACTTCATGAATACCTGCTCCCCTTTTTCAAAAGCCATTAACAAAAATAAAATAGATAGATGGCAGATTGAATGGGCACTACAGATAGCCTGGGAGGGATTTGAACTTGGGTACTCTTGATGATGGGTCCAATGTGCTAACCACTGCACTATCCTGGACAGGTAACAAAATGAGTGCAGTGTCCTACCATGCAGGGAATGCAGTGGTTCCACTCTCCAAGCAGAGTTTGAGCACCCCCATCTACAGGATTTGCTGAAGCTAGTAATTGGAACATAAAGGATGTATACTGGCACCAGTCAAACATGGCGCTGTACAGTGGACATCCAGCTAGTGCGGAATAGGCTTTAACTTTCAGATGTCTGAAAATCGAGATTACTGTGATCCTGGTTCCCTTGGCTTAAAACATACGGTTTTCTCGGCTGAAATTACACAGGGGGCGCAAATTGAGGAATCTACATTACTGCTTATAACACTGTTATAAAAGGTGCTCGTCCCTTTCTCATTCTAGACCTATCATTATAGACGAGACGCACGTGGAGAAAAACTTTTCTATTATCTTTATAAAACGGTAACATATATACTAGTATTTACTAGAGACAAGAAAATAACATGGAAATGCTTATTAAGAATACATAAATTGCGCAGAACACAATACGACTTTCGTCTCCACTAGAGTGGCATTTGACTGGCCCGTAATTGGCTGTTGAGTGGCAGATAAAATGTTGTTCATTACCAAGCAATCAATTAAAGAGTCGTTACAATCATGTCTAGACCAATCAATTGTCGGAACTATCCGTTGATTCTGTCCGTAACTCTTAGCCAGCCCCACTGGGAGTTACACATAGGGACTCACTGCTATCCGGTCCTCCTCTGAAGCACCAGGAGCCAGGAACTCCAGCGCCCAGCAGTAGGCGTGGAAGGAGTATGCACTGACATTCTTGTAGGTGGCACCACCAGGCACCCGGTCAAACCCAGAACCTGTCCATTTACCATGGCCGATCTGTAAGGAGATGGGTGAGGGGTAATTCACATGGTATTTCATAAAGCTAAAATTTTACATTATTTAGATATCATTATTTGTATCATTATGGGTTTTTATCATGCGTAGGCTGTTTGATATAAATATGCCGAAAGTGCCCATTGATTAGTCTAGACATGATTGGTCATGATTGCAATGGCCCTTGATTGTTTACAATATAATGTACAGCGATATCTGCAGTAGCACCAAAGGGCCAATTAAGGGCCAACCAAATGCCAATCATATGTCACAATGGGCGCAGACGGTAATTGTGTTCCATCTCTATTTAATTCATCAACGTTGAATATTGTGGGTCTTGTTGCTATGCCTGTAACATACGTATGCATGTTTTGTAGGACAAACACTCAGTGTTGCATAAAATTTCAATTTTGAGTAAAAAAGAAAAAATCTTGTATAGCCATATCGAGCATTGTGACAGCTTTTCAGATCTGTTTGATTCATCTTCCTATCACTCATAGGTCCGGAGAAATCATGATGGACGTATCAAATCTTGGGGGCTATTCAGGCAGTGCTTAAGCTGAATGCATTTCTGTGATGTAAAACAGACCAATATCAAGGCTGCCATTTCTTCATATTTTTGAATGAAATCTTTTACACATAATGGGCTCCACAAGTTCACCTTGTCCTGTAAGCACCACATGACCTCTGACCTACTTATGATTGACCTTTGACCTATCAAGTAAGGTTAATCCTAATTAAACATACATGTTTACCCATATGATTTGGAGCTTCATAAGGCATAATTTCAACACTGCTTTTACCTGTTCATGAAGCCAGTTTATTAACATTGATGTATTTACCCCTGACCTATATCCATAAAACCCCTACTAGAAATGATGGTTTTTATTATTTTGTTTACATCATTTATGAACTTGCTTCAAACACGTGTGCATCACTAATAGATGATTTTTTTCATATCACATCTAGGCCTTACATAAGATGGAATATTTATCAGTGACCCTTGACCTAGTTTTTATATAACCCATCTTGATTTCGATAGTGCACTGCTCCAAGTGCCTATGCAATTCCACAAAACAGGTCAGGGAGGGGTTGGGCCTGGCCAGATATAGCTGGATTTCACATATGTGATCAATAACACAATAACCAACATCCCATTGGGTACAATCTTCAACAATCTATAATTATTCACCATTATTTCAAGTGATACATGTGAAAAAAAACTTTCAGTGTACACTGGTCCAAGAATACTTAACTTTCTCCCAGAATGACTGTATTCATAGTGACCGCCATTCTCTTGTGCTTAAAATGAGGTGCTGGCCATTTTTGTAAGTGAAAAATTGAGGTCAACAGAGTGCTTAGAGTGGAGGGTCCCTAGTAAGGCCACTTCTAGAAAGACCTAAGATTGGGTCACAGAAACACGCGGACGTCAGTGGCAGCAGTACTAGCGGGATATGCAACTCCCTACAAACAGTCTCGACGTTAAGAGGGTCATTTAAGACGTAATTATAATGGGAGATGCATCTAATCATAGGGTTACTCTATGATGAGCCAATATGTTGAGCAGAGTTTTTTCTCTAGATCTAAGCCTACGCTATATCTGAAAGGTTTGGATGCAAATCCATTCCACAATTGAAACATTGTATACAATTTAGTTTTTTTGTTAAGACACCCTGGGGTCAATTATAGTCTTAAAATTGGTAACAAAGTGTATCCTTCGCTTAGGAGGCACGAATGACATAAAAAAGACTTAGCCGTAAGAAATTTGTTTGAAGATTACATCTAACCATCCCCGACTATATCTTTGTCAGACGTTGATGTCGTTTTGCACCCAAACTCTGCATATCTGTTATCACCTATTGATAACCTGATAGTGACTCACCTGGCCATAGATGACAGGTTCGTAGAAGAGGATGCCCTGCTTGTCGTACACACGTATCTTATCGTTGATTTTGTCATAGGCAGGTAGCAGGTTCTCTGCCCCTGCCCTCCCTGAGTAGGCACGTGTTATCTTGGTGTAGAAATCCCCTGGAGACGAAGAGACGTGGCGTCATTCAATTATAATTAGTTAACCGTTGCTCGTCATGATGTGCATGAATGCAGCCCTGGCAAGTAATTCGCCAGTGCTGCATTCAAACATCATGTCGACCTAATTGGGTCGAGACACTCCCCAAGGGTCGTAATGATGCACCAATGCAATGTTACTCACTAGGGGTGTATTGGTGCATTATGACAATAAATGTCATCTTTTAGCAACATGCCGTCCTTAAAGAGTTAACAAGTTAACCAATGGAATTAATGTTGAAATTGTCATGACATAGCAAAATATTAGATAATGGGATGGTACGTCAACACTTATTATGCATGCTGGCAATCATATTACGTGTTTTCCTATTCTAGCAATACATACTATACTAACAATAGTATGTGAAAACATACCAGTCATTTTAGGCCATAACATCTATTAAATGCTATGGTCAGAAATGCAGTGGTGACCTTGCACACGTGTATTTATGTTCTATTTTTGATAGAACAGGGGCTATTGATTATAAAGTGGACTTTATAGTTTAGGGCACGATAGCTTACCTATCCAAGGCTCATTGATGAGGTTGTAACCAATCACAGCTGGGTTACCAGTAAATCGTTCAGCCATCTTCCCCCAGAAATTAGCCCATGCATCCAGACTAGATGACACATTGTTGTAGAAATGCTGGAATCCCTCACTCACAGCCTACATAAAATAAAAATGTCACAATGTTCACAATACATATAGAATAATTTCCTTGATTCTAAATCGATAACTGTATTATAGAAGCAGCTGAAATTGAATGACCACATGTTTTTTTCGGCCTATACGCTATACCTACTTGTGTGATATACTTCTCTTCCCAAGCGCCGATGGAGGGTAGAGGCCATGGGAAGGGGTTGGTTGGTTGAGGGAATGTGTCTATTAACCACCTCGGTACGCCGTCATAATGAGCCGTGTACCTGGAGGAGAGGCAGTCCTGGTGCATGTCCAGCAGGGTGTAGATACCGCGATCAGCCAGCCTCTTCACTATTTTCTGTTTAATGGGAAAACATGGAATTTATATCACTAAGTTTGCATTCAACTTACTACAGAGGCATACTCAACACCTTTACAAGACTACTGCTACAGTTTTTAAATGCCATACCTATCTCACTAGGGGTCTTTAACCCTTTAAGGGCGGCATGATACCCTTAATGCAAATTGCCCTTGATCGTCATGATGAATGAATGCAGCCCTGGTGAGTAACTCGCCAGTGCTGCATTCAAGCACCATGTCGACCCTATAGGCGTCTAGCTGGATGCATTATCAACCAATGAGATAATTCCCTGGCCTTCACTGCGGGATTTTTAGGGTGCATTATGTAACAGCCTGTACCCATTGTGATTGCTGTATCAGTGCGTATCTCGCCGGTTACCAGATCAAGCAATGGATGCGCCCACAGGGCGACCAGACTGACCCCTATAGGGTTGAGGCACTCCCGTAGGGTTGGCATGATGCACCAATGCAGCAACGGTGAGCTACTCGCCGGGGCTGCATTGGTGCATCATGAAGACCATTGTTATTTCTAACGACACCCGTCCTTAACGGGTTAGTTTCATTTGATAAAGAATGCGTTATTATAGCAGTTAGGGTACCTCAAGGATATTGATGTAGCTTGTGTTGTAGTTGCCCCTGGAGGGCTCTGCCCCCGCCCACATACTACCAAGACGCACCACGTTAAATCCCCACTTCTCCAGGTCATCCAGTCGTGTGTCATTCATGAGGTAGTCATGGTACCTTAAGGAAGAAATCTAAAAATCAAACTACAACTAGCTGGTATACCTTAAATTTATTATTTAATGTATCACTTGAGAAAAAATAAACATGATAAAACATACACACGAAAATGTGTTCAAAGCGATAATGCTGGATGTGACATATGTCAATACGCTCATACCTATCGCAAACATACAAAATTAATACATTGTACTGGAAATATGTTTTTGATATTAAATAAATCATTTTACCATGGGAATTCCTTCTTTACGATGTTCACGCCATGGAATATCCTGACCCTTCCGAACTGGTCCACAAACCAGTTATCAGTGGGTGAGGAGTGGATGCGACCCAGCTTAGGACCACTGGGTGCAGGCAGGCAATTCGTCCCTTGTCGCAATGTGAGTACCAGTATTAACAAAGACACCTGTATTAGTCCAGCCATTTTCAAGGCGTGCGTTTATCCTACTGTAGATATAATGACAGCGTGTGACATTATACATTGGCTATAGTCATCAGAAGGTTTATACATGGTGCCTTTTTTATATATACCTGTGTTTGTATCTCTGAAATTAGTTTATCTATAACACAGACAAATAGAGTGATAGCCCAATTAAGTAGTTGAGCACTAATATACTGCTAATCTATAAAAGTTCAGTCAGAGCCGGAATAGATAGGACTTGGTTATAGTAAAGACATACCTCTTTAACCGACTGTAGTTATTGAACTGTTTCACTGATCTGCAAACATCGACTAACCTCCTTCCTTGGGATGTTGTTAACAAGATATGTACGATAGGCCTACGTTGATAATGTAGCCCACAAAAGGCCAGATATGAGACGGTGAAGGTTACATAAGGAAGGACGTCGAGGATGTACAAATGTGGTTCATTTGTATATTATAAAGTCGTACTCTAGATACTAAGATCGACCTATACGAACCCTGTCAAGTGTACGGCTGGCCTTCTGTCAACCATTACCCTTGTTAGGGCTATTTCAATTTAAGCTATATGTTTAGGGAAGATAGCAATAAAATAGACCATGATTGGCAAAATCTGTGGGAAAAATATTCTCGTACGAAGAACTAGCAAAAATCTGGTATATTTCGGGGGAAACCCCGGGGAATTCTTTTGAAAACTGGGATATTTCAGTGTAAATGGGGAAGTTTCGGTGAAACTTTTAGTGAAAAATATACCCTTGTCAGAGAGATTTTTTGGGAAAAGTTATAATTATTTGTACTAATCATTAGGCCCATATATATAAGTACATGACTACATGCTATTTCAATGACGTATTCTATATGGTGCATGTATGCGAACATCACTATTGTTCATTTAGGAAAAGTATTTTTCCTGAAAAAGTGATTGTGGTGCATCATATATACACGTGCTGGGGCAAGGGAATTATTAGAAAGAGAGACCCATATGCTAAGCAGAGGGTCAAAACAAAATAATTATAATTCTGGTCAATTTGATTCGCCATGGGGGTGTGGGTCGGAATAATGATGCTGCTGTAAATCCACATAATCCCAAGCTCCCCGCTACCCCAAATTAACAACAAATAATGGAGCTGTGATATATGGATGTTCACATTGTTGTGAGATGGTGTTGGCCCTACTTACTTGACTTATATACCGACATAATTGACCCCAGGAGACCTAACTACCGCGTTAGCCTACATATCACCGAGGACAACCTTTTATCAGTATTATGATTAGTTGCAGGCCTAATTATACAAGCATTATTCCGTAATTGATCTAGGTATATACAACTGTTACTCAATATTGTCAGATTGTTATCATCTGCACATTGGCCTCTATAATAGACACATAATCGGCCAGATGAAGGATTAAAAAGGGTTTCCATCTCAGAGAAAAGGCCCTGCATGGGTCATATCCACCCCCTCCTCGGGAGTACATTCAGCAAATCTTTTTCAAGGGAAGCTAGGTTACCAAAAACATACTTTTATCAAATGCGATCTGAAGCTGATCTTGACTGACAAACTCACCATGCATGGAAATTGGTGGATAGGGGTGTGAGTAGTGTATGGAAATGTATAGACATAGTGTGTGAGTAGTGTATAGAAACGGGTAGATATGGGTGTGACTGTGAGTAGTGTATGGAAATGGGTAGATAGGGGTGTGAGTAGCCCATGGGTTATCCGGAATACAGGCCCTCCTGACTGTAGGCCCACTGTCCGCAGGCCCACGGAACACAGGCCCCCAGCCCATAGGCCCTCCGGTTCTGAGGCCCCCTGCCTTTAGGCCACCCTGACTACAGGCCCCTGGCCTGTAGGCACAAATCTCACATCCATTTCATACATCCACATCCATTATCTCATTCTAATTCCTCACGTCCAACACTATCTCTTATAAATTATATGTCCAACCTCTTTCCTCACGTCCAACCCCCTACCTCATGTCCAACCCCTTCTCCTCACGTCCACTACCACTTCCTCACGTCCACTACCACTTCCTCATGTCCACTACCACTTCCTCACGTCCACTACCACTTCCTCACGTCCACTACCACCTCCTCACGTCCACTACCACTTCCTCACGTCCACAACCACTTCCTCACGTCCACTACCATCTCCTCACGTCCACTACCATCTCCTCACGTCCACCACAATTTCCTCATGTCCATTACCATCTCCTCACGTCCACTACCATCTCCTCAGGTCCACCCTCTTCCCTCGCGTCTACCTGCTTCACTCACGTCCCCCTGTCATACATCCACACCTCTGTTATACGTCCACACCGCTGTCAGAAATCCACACCGCTGTCATACATCCACACCCCTGTTATACATCCACACCCCTGTCATAAATCCACACATTTCAATTACCCATAATCAGTGGCGGATTTAAGGGAGGTGCGCGGGGCGCGCACCCCCCCCCCCCTTTTGGGGCAAAATTTGCATTTTTTTAATGTAAAATTTGGCATAAAATTTAGGAATGGAGAATTTTTTCTATAGCCCCCCCCCCTTTTCAAAATCCTGTATCCTCCACTGCTAATATAACCAAGGTAGGGCGTCAGGGGTTTGGACGTGAGGGGGTTGGATGTGAGGGGTTTGGACGTGAGGGGTTTGGATGTGAGGGGTTTGGACGTGAGGGGGTTGGATGTGAGAGGATTGGGCGTGAGGGGGTTGGACGTGAGGGGGTTGGACGTGAGGGGGTTGGACGTGAGGGGGTTGGACGTGAGGGGTTGGATGTGAGGGGTTTGGACATGAGGGTATTGGACGTGAGGGGGTTGAATGTGAGGGGTTTGGACGTGAGGGGTTTGGACGTGAGGGGTTTGGACGTGAGGGGTTTGGACGTGAGGGGGTTGGATGTGAGAGGATTGGGCGTGAGGGGGTTGAATATGAGGGGGTTGAATATGAGGGGGTTGGACGTGAGGGGGTTGGACGTGAGGGGGTTGGACGTGAGGGGTTGGACGTGAGGGGTTTGGACATGAGGGTATTGGATGTGAGGGGGTTGGACGTGAGGGGGTTGGATGTGAGGGGGTTGGATGTGAGGGGGTTTGATGTGAGGAGGTTGGATGTGAGGGGGGTGGATGTGAGGGGGTGGATGTGAGGGGGTTGGATGTGAGGGGTTGGATGTGATGAGGTTGGACGTGAGGGGGTTGGATGTGAAGGGTTGGTTGTGAGGGAGGGGGTTGGATGTGAGGGAGGAGGTTGGACGTTAGGAGATGGTAGTGGACGTGAGGAGATGGTAGTGGACGTGAGGAGAGGGTGGTCAAACATTTGTTAGAGACACTGAAACGGACATATGAAAAGTTGTGGACGTACGAGAGGGTTGTGGACGTATGGGAGGGTTGTGGACGTATGGTAGGTTGTGGTCTTAGAACTGAAAATGAATTGGCCTGTGGATTTCTTTTGTGGATTTCTTTTTTAAAGTTAGACGTGATGTTGCGATATGTGATAACTGAATGATCCACCATGGAAAAAAGTGATATCAAACATTATACTTCTTCTTTCAGTTGAAGCCAATGTGAAGTTGACTGTACAGGATGAAATGATAACACTGACAGGGTACGTATTTGAAAAAAAAATCGCTAAAATGTGTGTATTATAATGCGTATAAATAATATGCAAGTTAGATAATACCCAACTAGTTAATATTCGCTCATTCTCTAGACACAGGCATGTGGTTTTTTGTGACCACCATAGCCAACATCTTTATAACACGTTTTTTAAACGTATATTCATATAAGCTATTCAGGTAAATCACACATTTATATAACTATATCTCAATAACTATAATTATACCCCATTTCAATACTCTTATTTCAAATATTGAAATTCATATTCAAAAAAGTATATTGTGAGCCCTATGATAAGCAGTAGATTGAACTCCTTTGCCTAATAATAATTATGATGCGACAACACATAATCCTATCTCTATATATCTATTCCAACCTTCATTCTTCACAGACAAACCGTGTTCACTGTGGGCTTCCTGGTGGAGGTAAAGGGGGTGTTGGTGGACGCCTCTGTGACGACAGGCCTCACAGTGGTACAGATCACTGCGGCTCTTGATGCTATAAGTGTGGGTACCTCCAGTACCTTCTACAGCTCCCTGGTCATCTCAGTCACTGCTAACAGTATGTTCAGCTACCAGTCAGCCTTCTTCCTGCACATCTCTACCATGGTCAGTCAGACCAGCCTCACTGACTTTAAGATAGCACTGAGGACGTCCTGGCAGCAGTCAGTTACTGGTAAGTTGCCGGGATACATATAAATGATACATTACCTTCTCCTTTGTAAGGTATTGTAATTTGATATCCGGAATACAGGCCCTCCTGACTGTAGGCCCACTGCCCACAGGCCCACGGAACACAGGCCCCCAGCCCATAGGCCCTCCGGTTCTGAGGCCCCCTGCCTTTAGGCAACCCTGACTACAGGCCCCCGGCCTGTAGGCACAAATCTCACATCCATTTCATACATCCACAACCATTATCTCATTCTAATTCCTCATGTCCAACACTATCTCTTATAAATTATATGTCCAACCTCTTTCCTCACGCCCAACCCCCTACCTCACGTCCAACCCCTTCTCTTCACGTCCATTACCATCTCCTCACATCCACTACCATCTCCTCACGTCCACTACCATCTCCTCACGTCCACTACTATCTCCTCACGTCCACTACCACTTCCTCACGTCCACTACCACTTCCTCACGTCCACTACCACTTCCTCACGTCCACTACCACTTCCTCACGTCCACTACCTCATCCTCACATCCACTACTATTTCCTCACGTCCACTACCATCTCCTCACGTCCAACCCCTTCTCCTCACGTCCAACCCCTTCTCCTTACGTCCACTACCTCATCCTCACGTCCACTACCACTTCCTCACGTCCACTACCACTTCCTCACGTCCACTAACACTTCCTCACGTCCATTACCTCATCCTCACGTCCACTACTATCTCCTCACATCCACTACCACTTCCTCATGTCCACTACCACTTCCTCAAGTCCACTACCACTTCCTCACGTCCACTACTATCTCCTCACGTCCACTAATATCTCCTCACGTGCACTACTACTTCCTCACGTCCACTACCACTTCCTCACGTCCACTACCTCATCCTCATGTCCACTACTATTTCCTCACGTCCATTACCATCTCCTCACGTCCACTACCATCTCCACAGGTCCACCCCCTTCCCTCACGTCCACCTCCTCCCCTCACGTCTACCTGCTTCACTCACGTCCACCTGTCATACATCCACACCCCTGTCATACATCCACACATTTCAATTACCCATAATATAACCAAGGGGTTTGGACGTGAGGGGGTTGGATGTGAGGGGTTTGGACATGAGGGGGTTGGATGTGAGGAGGTTGGACATGAGGCCGTTGGACGTGAGGGCGTTGGATGTGAGGGGGTTGGATGTGAGGTGTTTGGACGTGAGGGGGTTGGATGTGAGGGGGTTGGACGTGAGGTGGTTGGATGTGAGGGGGTTGGACGTGAGGGGGTTGGACGTGAGGGGGTTGGATTTGAGAAGTTGGATGTGAGGGAGGGGGTTGGACATTAGGAGATGGTAGCGGACGTGAGGAGATAGTAGTGGACGTGAGGAGATGGTAGTGGACGTGAGGAGAGGGTGGTCAATTATTTGTTAGAGACACTGAAACGGACATATGAAAAGTTGTGGATGTATGAGAGGGTTGTGGACGTATTAGAGGGTTGTGGACGTATGGTAGGTTGTGGCCTATAGACAGGGGGCCTATGGCCAGGATGCCAAAAGGCCGGGGGCCTGAAATCTGGAGGGCCTAAGGGCAGGGTGCCTATGATCAGGGGGGCTGAAGGCAGGGTGCCTAAAGACCAGTAGTCATTGCCGTGACCCTCTGCAGCTGATCGGCCTACAGCCTGCTGGAGGGTCACTGGGCGCTCCTAGCCCAGATTCAGGGGGTCAAAAACGTATTCGGCAAGAAGTACTTTCCCTGAGTCCCCACTCTATTCCAAACAATAAAAGTAATATTAAATGAATACCTTACACCTCAATCTACATTTCTATGTTATTGTGGGTGCTGGTACTCATTTCTAGCAGCCAAAAAAGAAAATTTTGTGATGGATTCCCAGTATTTTTCTGAGACAGCAGCAACAAATAATGAACAATGAAGGCCAAAGTGGTCATCCTATCTATAGGTATGACCACACAAGCTGGTCATCCTATGAAGATAGGATGACCACAGGCCAACTGAGTGCATACCTACGGAAAGACTCAATAGTAGTCCCCCCGACTCCAATGAGCTATCGTGAATGGAGTCGCCTCGACTAAAAGACCAGGTGCCTAAATTCCGTGTCTCGGCGTGCCCCCCGGGGCGTGCCTCAACCAACTATCCGCTTTGTCCGACGGGAGGTAGCCCTACGCCACGGAGTTCGGGACTGGGAGTCGGGCTGGGAGTGCGAGTCTGGTAGGATCGATAGACGCTACACAAACGCTGTCTGAGCGCGGGAACCGGCTTCTCGTTGGCACTGCGCCAAATCCACCTGTGACTGAAGCTGGTTATCGGCGCTCTCAGTACAACCTTAAAAACCAGCGATTTGTTTGGCCTGTTGCTGACTGCATGCTTTCCGATAGCCGTCGTCATCTCCCTCTTATTTTTGTCTCTCCTGGTGAACGAACGAAGGTGAGTACAATGAGACATGTTAATTGCAGTTAAGAAGAAGGCATTAGATGTTACATAAATGCATAAGCCAAGGTAGGGATCACTTGCCTTGTCATAACGAATCGATGATACCCCAAACAACCCAGCGCTGTCGCAGTCTCAGAAGGCGTCAGTCTGAGAAGACGTCTAGCTACGTCTGAGTCGGTATGGTAGCCGAGTTCTGTCCCCGGGGGGTGGGCACCTAGTAGGCCTACTTTGTAGGCCACACAAGTGTGAGACTGGGAACGGTACCCCATCTCCAAGGGCCTCCTTTTCACCAAAATCCCCCTCACCAACCCAGTGAACAACAAACATTCAAAAACATTTTTTTAACGTTTGCTGAAAGCTAAAAAACGAACGTTTGTTTCCAACATTTTCTAACATCAAACAAACATTTTTAAATGTTTATTAATGTTTCAAGTAGGCCTAGGTTGAGATATGAATCTTTATTTTTCACATTTTCTAACATGGGAAACATGAATGTTTGTATAGGTTTTTAGATAAACATTCATTTTAAACTTTTACACACATAGAAAAAACGTTCATTGAACGTTTTTAAACATTTTCTTCAGATCCTGTGACCATGTGGTTCCCTATTATCGCCCAGGGTACATTATAGTTCTGCAGTATGCTTGGAATATACATCATTTTATCATATGATATGTTGCCATATGGTGCTCTGTATGTCATATTTTGTATATTCATTGATACCTACTCTTATCTTTGTTTACATCTTTCACAAACTAAGCATAATCGCAAAACAGTGTTAACTCCCATAGGCAAATTAAAATGGGTATTGTTACTTAAATAATATTAAAAATTTAAAGATGTAGGTCCTAATAGAATGGCAATATATAAATATGTTTGAATATTTGTTGGTATATGGATTACTGAATCCTAATTCATAAATATCTATTTTGGGATGCAATCAATGTGATAGACATAGCAATTGCCATATATCTAGACTTAATTCCGACAACTATACCATTTTCATATATTTGCTTCATCTTCATGTTTATTTAACATACCTTGTTATTTTAGTTTGCCTGCTAAATGGTTATGGGTGTTTGCAGAAGCTGATAATTAGTGTTTAAGTTTGTTTGTGATTTAAAAGACGTTATAATAACGTTTCTTAACGTTTTGAATAGTACCACATCTTTACACTAGGTGGCAGCTTAGTTCCTGAGAAGATATATTAGATAGGTTCCATTCTTAAAAGCTGTCCAAATGTGTGAAAATACTAACAATCCTGGATTAATTAATACATTCTCTACCAATTTGATCCAGTCTAAATCTAAATTTAAACTTGAACTGCAGATAACTTCATGATATATTTCATAAAGTAGCTCTTATGGCATAGACACCCATTGTGTGGCAAACCAACATACATATATCCCCCTGGCTGTAAGTGTTGGTTTGTACCAGTCCTAACTGAGAGTGGATTAAATTGAATGGCTTTATATGTCCCTCATATGTGGAATTAATGTCTATCATAATGTGGAGACATAGGTCCTCCCAAGAAGATGGCTCAGCTAGCCATTGATTTGGCAAAAGATGAAAAATTTGAACTGGTTTTATTTTACAATTACCCACGATTCTATATACATTCTAAAGGTCTATACTGGTTTTGGATTTATGCACCTAGATCTGCTCAAAATCATGATTAAAAAATGTTGAAAAGACAGTAGAAAAAAACGTTAAAAAATGTTTGATATAAACATTCATGTTAACGTAAAAAAACGTTAGAATGAGCCAACGTTTTAGCGCTAGAAAACGTTTATGCCAAACGTTCACAAACTTTTAAATGACATTTAAAAACGTCAGAAAACGTCTTTTTGTTCACTGGGAAGGGTCAATTTTCACGAAAATGCCCCTATAAAATTGGCCCAAGCAAGGGTCACTTATCAGAGATTTCAACAAAATCGCCTCTAAAAAGGGTCACATTAATTTGGAGTTTTTGCAAGAATATTTAACAATATCGGTATGGTTCTCCTTTGACCAAAATTCCTCTCACCAGGGCTGACTCCTCGGGGAAATTTGCTAAAACCTAGACACTTTTGACCAGAATCACCCTCACCAGGGTTGTCGAAGGGCCAGCCAGCTGAGCCACACACCTGTGTCAAAAGAAAATTGAGATTGAGTGACCCCCTCCGCCCCCCCCCCCCCCCGGGTTCTGTCCCATACCCTTGCAGAGGTAGAACCCAGCTAGTTTGAAAGTCTATAGCCTACTGAGCATAAACACAGTGTTGTTCTAAATGGTAGGCCTACTGTCCAGGCTTGCAGCGACAGGCTCCTCTTCCTACCTGTTAACCACCCACAATCCATTCCAAATGCACTTCAAAAAGTATAATTCAGCCTTTGCTTAAACTCCTCTCCAGACTTTCTTTCCCTATGAAGTGATTTCCGAAAATAAGGGACACGGGGTCTGGCATTTTGAAGACCTCGATTGCCTGATAATACGACCCCTATATTGTCTAAGATTTAGAATGTGTCGTAAAACTAACCAAACAATCAATCAATGGACAGCATATCACTGGCCTGTCTGTTTCCTATTATTTCTTCACACTGCGATTTTACTTTCCCCTTTTTTGCAGTTTGCCATAATGGTGTAGAAGTTACCTCTAACAGCTCCTCCACCTGCAAACATGGATCCGTCCACTGATGGCGGTCCGGATGAACTAAGGGTAGTATTGTCCAAGACCACAGACTACCTGCAGACATCTGGGGTAAGCTATTAAAGTTGGTATAATTATATAGTCAAAGGCCCATGGCTAGAGGGTCTTTTTAAGACTGGGGCCATGTGCACCATATTCCACGAAGCATATGGCCCCAGTCACATTGAGTGGGCATGGAATACAAGAATTCTATTATTTAAGCCTAGTAATGCTGATATATGAAATCATGAAATAATACCAAGTAGTTATCTTATTTAAACAGATATCCACTCCCTAATCTATCAATTTCGCTCTCATGAAACAAGCCTACATGAGCACAGACACATATGATCTTAGACAGTTTTAAATTCTGATATTACTACCGTGTGTGTTAATTTTTCCTTTCAGTTAAAACAATTAAAGGGTAAAAAACCAACGAGACTTTGCTTGGATGGCGTGGAAGCTCTGACTGATGAGGTACTGTATATGGTGCAGAAGGAACGCATAGCTGCGACACTCCTTGAATTCTCATGTGTTGGATGTGTTCACATTACTGACTATGGAGTATCGCTGATTGCTCAAGCCGCGCCATTACTGAAGGAGGTAAAACAATGATAAATAGACGACTCGTTTTACATACGTATTAAAAATGAAATTGAACTAAAATTGAATCTCATAATTATATAAAAGACACAACTAGAACGACAAAACTTTTGTTTTAAATGGCTTTTATTTTACCATATTTAACTATAATGATCGCAAAGTTTCGATAGTGGTTGCCTTCATCAGGTCCTGAAGATATAGGGGAATTATAGAAGGAACGAAGTATTTGAAGTAATGATAGATCTAACCCAAAATTGACCCAGGTGCTATTAGGCCTAAAAGAAAAGTTGTGTTCAGGTGACCCGACCTACCCAATAACCCTATTTTTTGGCCCTACCCTAAAGTTCTTGGGCCTTTTATTGGGGAAAAAAACGTGTTTTAAAAAAAAGAAGGGAATTATCTGTGAACTGTACAAAATCTAGCAAATCATCCAAAATAGATATCCATCTGCTTCAATAGGTGGTGTTGGATGGATGTCGTGACTTGACAGCTGCCTCACTAAGACACCTGAGTGCCTTCAGCAGCAATATTACGTCGGTGTCAATGAAAAGCACGTCTGTCACTCATGTACCGACAGATGTGTCAGCAGCACTAAAAAGTGCCATTACAGACGACTCCTTTCTTGGATGTCCTCTCATAAGTGAGGGGATCACATCAGGTGAGTGAAATCCAGTCTAGAGCATGATAGATTCCCTTTTCCGATTTTTGTTTGTTTTTATCATAATTATTCTGGTATTTTAAATAATAGTACAGCAAAAACAAACACGACATATTGCAAGAGTAGCTCCCCGTAGGTGGAGGATTAGTTTAGCCGACCCCATAAGTGGTAGGCGTTCTGCTTCATCACTGGCATGTCTTTTAAGACTTTAAGGCCTGCCAAAATGTGTTATAGCTAGCTGTGGGGGGGGGGGGGGGGGGATCGTTGCAAGAATCTTTTCTAGGGACGAGGCTTTGTTGAATCCTAAAGGGTTATGATGACTATAGTCGATGCTCGGCCTGCGATGGAATCAACTATAGTCGATGCTCGCCCACAAAAATATGCTTTCCTATAATCTGGGAGGTAATAGAACCCTTGCCTGCAACACCATGCAATTGCAGAATATAATGCACATTTATGTATATTATGCATCATGATAATGTGTCCCCTGGACGAACTAAAAACTTGCTGTCAAAGATACTGTTTAATTGAACGCATAAATGGTCAGATTTGTCTAATGTCATAAAACTATGAACCTACCCTTTTGTATTTCCACAGATGCAGATAACCAAAACAATTGCAAATTGGTGATCTTTGCTAATGATCAGATAGGATGTTCAGTTCTGGATTTTCTCTCGGGTGGCTCACTTGATGATGGAGCTAAGGCAAATGACAAAATATCATACCACACTGATGTTAAGTTCAGTGAGCAAAGCAAATTCAACTTCAACGTATACGAGTGCCATGTTCCAAGGGTAGGTTGAATTTCACCAATCATGAGCCTTTCAGATCTGTTAATATCTGCCCATCGTTTATCATTCATCGAATGAAGATAATATATATGTAAATTTTGTCGCATTATTACTGCTACATGTATAACCATAAGCCTTAAGGCATAGTTATCAGATATACGACATATAAATTCAGACAGGTGAATTGAAATCAATAAGCGCTTAAATAGTATTTGTGATAATAGAACAAATAATGTGTCGGTAAAATCCTGCTTCTTCATCTCGTTTTACTTTTTCAGACAATGTACCCCCCAATTATTAGCCCTGGAGGAGCGTATGTCTTCGCTATGAATCTCAACCTCATGGAGAACCCCCTCATCACCTACATGTCTATGCTGAGTAGTATAAAAGGACAGGTAAGACAATATCTCATCTAAGGACAGTGTCACTTAGTCTTGCACACCCAGTCAGTTGGATCTCCGCTATTTAACGTATCATTGCATGCCTGCATTAATTTGTTAATTACCTGTATTTTTGTAATGAAGGTAGCAATAACCACCACTGACTGAGATCATGCATCTAAATTTAATTCATGTTGATGCTAATAGCCCAGCTTTATCATACCGGTCGTATTCTAGTGTAGATGAGGTAGAAATAGATAGAGCTGCACGCTAAAGTAGCCGAGACGATGGTTTCTGCACGAGTGGTGGTTACCGGGGGGTGCTTAGGGTAGTTGGGCCGTACAGCATGAGGCCATAGGCCGAGTGAAGTTTTTACGTATTTTAGGTATTTTCGTGAAAGCTAGGCAAAAACTACATTTAGTTACTTGCAATCTTCTTGTTTTCCACGTTTCCCCTCGGCAACCCGTACAGAACGGCCCATGTAGTAGACTCATGGCACGAGGGCATCGGGAATGCTCTCCCCATGTTTTGATCTAGAGATCCTCCTTTCTACCATGTAATGATAGTACGCCTGATATAACGTTGCTCTTCTCTCTTGTTCTAATTCTCTACTTCTATTTCTAGATAGGTAGCTTCACACTCCAGGTGCTCTGTCTCCACAAAGGTGACTCAGAGACCATGGCCCAAATCGTAGAATTGACGACAGACAAGATTAAAAACGCAGAGATACGACAAAGAGACATAACTGATGGCTTCCTGGAGGAGGATGACTACCCTAAGTGAGTATATTGTTTAACCCTAACGTATGTCGCTAAACATTGGTATTTGTCGTCATGATGCACCAATGCAGCCCCGGCGAGCAACTATCGGGTGCTATATTGGTACATCATGCCGACCCTTCAGGAGTGTATCAACCCTATAGGGTCGGCATGATTCTTGAAAGTAGCCCTTGCGAGTTACTCGCCAGGGCTGCATTCATGCACCCTGACGACCAAGGGCATGATGCATTAATGCAGTATGCGGCCCTTAAAGGGTTAAGTAGATAATAATAAATAGTAGTTGATGAATGCCTGTTTAATTGAACTACCAGCTGTTGTCAATTTCAGCATTTCTTGATTTGAAATATACCGGAAGTCTACACGTTTTAGATAACGATGAGAGCACTTGAGTCAGTTAAAATGAGTCTGCCTATTGTTTCAGGAGTGAGGCAAAAGGGCAAGATCGCGACTTTCTGACGCAAGTGCGACACATGAGAGTCCAAGCAAACCAAGCTCGCCGCTTCTTGATCAACCTCTACTCTGTGAATACCGTCAATCTAGAAGTAGGTGGCGCATACTTAACCATTTGAGAACAGCATGATTTAACCTGTCTTGCAAAATAAACATAATTTTTCTTCGGATTTATAGATATATTTGAAAAATCTAAAATACAGCTGTTTGCTACGTGGTTGCTTTGGCTAACTCAACAGGTTGAACTGCTTTGGCCCAAACGTGACACAGCAGGAGAGCTGGTAACCGAGGATGGGGACACAGATGAGAAGTAGGTAGTCATATTTGAATTGAAGAATTTATTATACACTATCGTCCCCGCCCCCCTCCCAGATCACATAGGGGGGAGGGAGGGGGACGGACTTAGTATTTTTGGGCCCCCCAAAGTGGTTCGAGACCCTACAATATGATACACATAATTTACAAACCTTACCTCTCCTACATAGGGTAAAGTGGGGCACAAGGTTCGTGGTTCCAGAATTAAAGGCTCAAACAGTACTTTTCTATAGAATTTCAACATTAGCGTGTATATGTGCCATTATGCATAAAAGCTAATGCGTAAAACTGGTTGGAGTGCCCCCCCCCCCACCAGCGGCCCCACTGCCACCACCTAAATGATGATTTGCTTCCTATGCCTCTAATAATATGATAAAGGCGTTATAGAGTTCAAATGTTATCACGTTCTTTTTTCTTCAGTAACAAGGAGAAACCAGAAGGGGCCCAGCAACCCAATCAGGTACGGCTATATTAATATAACATCATTAAAATAAACCTTTTTCAACGAATCCCCGACCCATATCTGAACAAGATAATTAGATTTTATCAACCAATACGAATTCCACTACCACGTTCTAAGTGAAAATCGAGAATCCCGGGTAATATTGCTTTGTATAGAAATCATAAATTGGACAAATTATTTGAAGAGGAAATCAATGTGAATCACAAAACATATTAAAATTCCCTATAGTACTAACTACATGTACCAGTTGGCCATACTGATAGTCGAATGCCCAGAAGTCATGAATTGGAGGAGATTGAAATAGATTCCTGTAATACAAAATGTAACTTGTGTTTATTAGCAGATGAGTGCCGGGTACAGTGTAGAGGATCTTATTCAGGAAAGAACAGCTCTGAAAGAGTTATTAGAAAAGAAATTGGGTGAAGCTGAACCCATTTTGGTGAGTAGATTGCATCTTAATCTTGACTCACTAGTGACATCTGGTGTTAGGATCTAACATCTTACTGATATGCTTTACATAGGGGTATCAGGCAGTGCCACCTGCACCAATACTATACCACTAAATCTTCAAACTGAACAAGTACATGTATGCATGTAATCATTACTGGACATCGATTCTCTCTCTTTGTAGCTCTATAGTGATCGATGCCCAGTTTTATACTTCAGACCAGTGGCTCATTTTGGCTGTTTTTTGCCTCACAGATTGCTTCTAGGGCAAAATCCTGACTAGGTGCCAATATATTCTCTATGCCAATGTGTAATATGAGGGTAGAAAACACTGCAACCTCAGTTAGAAAAAATCCTACTGAACAGTTTTTGAGAAAATCAGGGTTTTAATGCATATTTTTTGTGTTTTTAGTACATTTCCTACATAAACCGTGAACGCCAGCATTTCTCACTTTTCAGGTGTTTAGAATCAGAATTTGACTTTTTTTTATTCGCAGTAGGATTTCTGAGTATCGAGCCATTCTAGAAAAGCTATTCTTTAGAAAAAATACTTAGTATTTCTTGATGATTTTCGTTGCACAAATTTAGGGTTGTAATATAAAAACTGCATTGTCATCCAATCAAAGTGTTTATGCACTGTTGATGGTCACCCCCTCCCACCGTCTTCACTGTGCATTGAAGGAGAACAGGCAGGGGAGGTACACTTGTCCATATATAGCCGTTGACCTGGGTGCTGGGTGCATTTTCAATTTATGGGGTGCCAACTGTTCATGAAAGAAAAACCAAATAGAATTTTTTTTTGTAGATCAGATTAATTGTAACTACAATTCATGATCGCACTTAACGCATTGTATTTGCATTAATATGAATGGTAGCCACCTTAGGGGGTGCCAACTATTCATAAAAGAAAAATCGATGAGAATTTGTTTTTTATTAGCATTAAATTGATGCAACTACAATTCGAGATTGCATTTCAAGCATCGGGGCATTCAATGAATGGTAGTCATCTTAGATATATGTGTACAGGCAAGGGGAAAGGGATATCCGACGAAAATGTCAACTTTAAAATTGATATCATAAGCTTTCCATTGATATATTACACAAGACAATATCATTTCTAGTTTTTTAGAAATGGCTATATGAATATGGGTGGGCATGGCCCTGTCCAAACCCCCAATTAGCTCTAAGTCTCATAGTTTCCAAGATATCTCTATCTAATTAGCATAATTAGAATAATAAGAAAATGATCATACATTTTCCTCCTATAGGCCATAACTTTTGATCTAGAATTGATAATTTTATTCTGTTTTGACCATAGTAATCCTCGTGAATCATTCTATCAATGGGCTTATTTATTTTCTGTATTTGGAAAGAAAATCATGTTTCCATGGCAACACATATCAACAAAGACCCTCATTTAGGCTCTAAAACATTCTTTTTGCATTCCAAATAAGGAAGCTTTTTACTAAAAATGGAATGTTTTGTATAAAACTACTGAATTCTCCAGAAAAAAGTACCAAAAAACAAATATTAGCCTGTTTCTTCCAATTTAGGCCATGGTGGAGCCCCCTGGTGGCTAATATTGGTACTAATCCCGCGGGGATACCCCTTTCTGCTTACCTGCTCACATATGGGGTGCCAACTGTTCATGAATTAAAAAAAAAAATAGAATTAGTTTTTTTTATTAGTATCAGATGAATGCAACTACAATTCGTGATTGCACTTAAAGCATTGTGGCATGCAATGACTGGTAACCATCTTGAATGTATGGGGTGCCAACTGTTCATGAAAGAAAAAAAGGAAAGTGTTTTTTTTTTAAATCAAATTAATTCAACTGCAATTCAAGATTGCATTCAAGATTGCATTTAATTAATGCAACTACATTTCAAGATTACATTTAAAGCATTGTGGCATTCAATGAATGGTGGCCATCCTAAACCTATGGGGTGCCAAATGTTTATGAAAGAAAAATAGAATAGAATTTTTTTTATTAGTATCAAATTACTGCAACTGCAATTCGAGATTACATTGAAAGTATGGTGGCATTCAATGAATGGTTGCAATCTTGAATTTTGAAATGAACATACACACAGACATATTCATAGGCATGAACATGGTGTTCTCCTTCATATAGATATTTATGGATTTCTACTTCTACTAAATATAGCTTTCTGTTAGAAGGATTCTATTACATGGATGTCGATGTCCAGTTTTAGATATATATCCATATAGTGCATTGGAGTGCTATAATGTTGGACTGCTGTATATTTTCTAAATCTCATATGTGGGCCAAACTGTATGTCACGTTTATTAATTGCCCATCCGATTTTATATTACCAGGTATTAGTCATTACGAAAAGCTATTAAATGATGATGCTGGATAAATAGAACAACCAAAGGATGGCTAGACAGCCACCTATTCTTCTGCAAACGCTACATCTTTATGTATCTCTTTACCAGTAAGGGGAGAGGGAAGGGACCATCTGGTGACTAATCCCTAGCTTTGATCAATTCAGTATTACTTAGAAGTGATTTCCATAAATGTACCAAATTGTAATTTCTTTTATAATCTATGTTTCCAGATGGAAACCATGAAAGGATTGAATAGTTTAAGCAAAGCCGACATTTCAGAGGTATGTAGCCACGTCTTCTGAGAATTCGCGTTTGGTTGAATTTTCATTTTTGGTTGCGTGTTGCCTGTAGTTTGTACAACCAAAGTTCACTGCTTCTTAAAACGTTAAGGGGCGGCTTAGTGCTTTGGTGCGCCATGCTCATTTTCGTGAGCGTGCATGCAGTCTACTTGCTAGGGCTGCATTCATACATCATGCCAATACTTCATGAGTGTCCCAACCCCTTAGGATCGGTATGATGCTTGAATGTAGCACTGGCGAGTTAGTCGCTAGGACTGCATTCATGCCTCGTGACGAATAAAAGGGAATTATGTATTACGCACTATGTGGCCAACTATGTGTTGTCCCTTGTGGACTAATATGTGACCATACATCAATGGTATGACATACCATAATATCTTTCTAGCTAGCAGACACATAGACACATATTTGCAATATAACTATCTGTAATACATACCTTGATGCTCTAGTGCTTCCCTAATGTATTTGAAACTGGAAATGTGGAGAAAATAGTAGAAATTTACAGAAGTATACGATTCTCAATCCCCTGTATTTTTTCTAGCTTAAATCCTTTACCAGGCCACCGAAAGTCGTTGAAGAAACCTGTTGCATGGTGGCTGTCTTATTTGGAAAATCAGTAAGTATTGGCATATGTACATCTTAAACAAATCATCACTTTGTGGTTTTTAACCATCATTGGGTGTATAAAAAGGAAAAAAGGTAGCTGAGTGGGATGGAAGATTACAAGTGCTTATTTTTTCAATCATTAATCAGTAGACATACAGCATGCTGGACTGGTTGGACAGTGGTGTTTATTGGCTTTGGGACCTTGTCCCCAAAGCCATTTACACCATAGAGGAGGGTTTAGATTTTTGACAAGAAAAGACTAGCATAGGCCCCCTTGTTCATTCTTAGATATAGCCCTAGCTGGCCCTTAAACCCTGCTAGGACTGGTATCCCCATGTGTAGGTAGGTGTGTGCAATATTTATCCTAGATCTTGCTTTCAGTTACTACATGTAGAACCAATGTGCCTTGTGGTAAGGCCTAGACATCTTGTGAACAGCCATATTTTGAGTTCTCTAATGTGGCTGTCAATAGCAAGGATAGGCACCAGCCTAATAACTATTGACTCCCATGCCAAGCCAAGTTGTCAATGTCAATGCCAATTCCCATACTATGCACATACAGGACCTATATTAGAAGTTGAGTGGTCCAGGGTGGCTCTTGAAATCACTCAAGCCCGCCCAAAGACAAACTGTGAAGTCCAACATAATTACCCCTCCCCCACCCCACACACACATGCAACAACCCTGAAATAATATTTTAGTCTTTAAACCCGCAGTTCTTACTGCACGTCCAGTAACAGTCAGAGTGCAGTCGGGACAGGTACTCAGCTCTATATATAGGGGCGCTGGGCCTTTAAAGGAAGGCCATCACAAGTCCTCCTTGTGCCCCCCTCCCCCTCCCTGTGCCCCCTCCTCCTGCCTGTGCCCTCTCCTCCTCCTCCTGCCTGTGCCCTCTCCTCCTCCTCCCTCTGCCCTATGCCCTCTCCTTCTCCCTCTGTCCTCTTCTCCTCCCTCTGCCCTTTCCTCCTTCCTCTGCCCCCTCCTACTACCCCATATTTCCCCTCCTCCCCACTCTACCCCACTTTCCTCCTTCCTGTTACCTCCTCCTCCCTCTACCCCCTACTCCTCCCTCTGCCCCCTCCTACTACCCCATCTTTCCCCTCCTCCCCCCCTCCACCCCATTTTCCTCTTTCCTGTTA